>LKEB01000060.1:62591-98389 GCA_003795295.1 Cytospora leucostoma | reverse complement strand
CCTTGTGAACCTTTCCCGACGAGCCCGACGGCCGCTCACACCTGACATGGCCATCCCATCTGGCGCAACCAACACCCGGTACGCCTCCGCCAACTCCCCAGGTAGATGTCTTGGAGATCGCGGTTGCGATCCAGTTAGTTCGCACGGCTGAAAAAGTCCACTGACCCTGATCGCATATTGTCTCCTCCTGGGTTGTGGCTGCTCGTCGGAGGGGGTGTCCTGCGTCCGTGAGGGACGACGGGCGAGGACGAGGCCTAATATGCTGATTGAGAGCAGGATAAAGAGGATTTGGGGGGATTTATTAGGCATGTCGTCCGTGAGTTGTGGGATTAGTCGTGGCGACGGAATGGTGTGAGCTTGGGGCGAGGTCGAAAGCTAATGGTGAAGTCTAATATCAGAGGCTAGATGATCTCAAATGGCCTCTATATTAAGGTGTTGATTCTCCCCCGGTGTATGGAATGACAAGGCAGTATGTAATGCACGCAGGCCAGGAAGAACGATAGGAAGGTTCTGTATGGTATGTCCTCCGAGTTGAAGGTCTAAGTCATGTTTCGGGTGAGAGAAGGGCATGGAGCCATTTTCTATAAGCCGAGGCTTTGAAGCCTTAGAAGGCCTGAACATATTTTAGGTTCAGGACTATGTTTATTAGGACGTGATAGGTGCGAGGCCGTAGTTCAGATCAACCGTGGACGTGCTCGTATGGCTAAGTACTAAGTAGGTACTTATACTAAGGTCGATAGACCCATTACACAGTTTATACTATTCGAACCTTCTCACCTTTCCAGTCTTTCCATATGTCCAGACCACAGTCACTCAGTTGCACCAGGCCATGAACTGCAAATTTTCAATTCTCCTCAAGATATACATCTCCCATCTGGAACGCCTTGCTCGGGCCAGTGGAGAGGATTGCTAAACAACAGCAGTGATGTCTATGGCATACAGCTTTCATACATACAACAAGGAGTCGTTGCCAGGGGTATCGTATCTTCGATGCTCTCGCAGTTATACCAAACCAGTTCCCGACGAACCGCTTCTTTGTTTTCCTTTTGCCTTCCCTTTCTCCTTTTGAAAACTCCCCCGCAGCAGCAGCAGAACATACGTTTGGCGCCCTTTCCCCTAAATGATGGTCCTTCATAAGATGCCTTCCTAAATTGCTCTCGGTGCACCCAAAACTCCTGGGGTGCGTACTCAGACAAAGTGCTTGCTCTCTTCGAAGCACTGGACCGAATGGTCGTCTCCCCCTGTTCAGTTGTATGAGGCCACATTGGACCCATTCTCAAGGCCAATAGTCGGGAGGTCAAGCTGCAGAATATGACTTGTGCCATGAGATGTGAAACGAGTCTGGCCTTGTCCAAGGGATAAGGGTGGCCCCAGTTCTCGAGTATGTGACACCAAAGCGGCTCACCGCATTGTGCTCCCGTATCATCATCCTAGGTCAGGTCACTCTGCCCTGACGGGGCAATCAGACTTTCGGGGCTGGTGTGACTTTCACGATGTCGTGCTGCTGCAGCAGCAATATTTGTGGTTATAGCGCGTGTGTGTAATACAGCGGCCTCGACTCAGACGAAATTCGGATCAAGACGCAGGATCTCCTTCTTCTCCCTGCCTGCCCGACGGGCACTGTTGAGCTCACGCATGATAAACTCATATGTCAGCATTGTGACCGTGGCAGCTGGGACCGCCCGCATCATATTTGTGCCCATGCCGGCATAGAACGCCCTCCAGCCCTCTTCCCGCAGAATCGTCCGGCAGGTGCGAATGATGCCTCGGTACTTCTGCTGGGGCTGCTGCCGCTGGTGCTCAGATGCTTGCTGGGCCGCGTTCTCAGCGGCTGTAGCTGGCTGACCAGCAGGTTGTTTGGCGCCCGGAATACCGCCAACATCGCCCGCTGTGAGGCCAGAGTTAATCCCTGGCACAGGTCTTCGCTGGGTCTGTAGTCGTGTCCGGATAACCTCATGTGGGTATGTTGCGCTGCTGGCCATGATCTTGGAGATGATGGACGCACTCAGGATTCCAAACCAGTGCGCCTTGGGGTCGCTGACGGTAGGTTGGGCACCCATACCCTGACCTGTGAATTTCGTCTTGAGGAACTCGTAGGCTGGGAACTGTACCGCAACATGGGTCAAGCCCAACAGGGCCGGCGAAAGGCCAGAGTAGAAAGCTCGAAGTCCTTCCGTGGTGTACATCTTCCTTGCGGCATCCAGGGTTGAGTGATAGTGCCATGGAGAACCCATGGACATGGTCGGTCGTGAGGTAGGTGTGCTGGACTCCTTCGGAAAGAGAGAGAAGCGTGTCCTGCCATGGTGACCGGACTGTGACATGAGGCGGGTCTTGATGACCCATATGGGATTGGTAACAACAGTACTGCAGGCACCGGCCACGACGGATGACCAGAAGTTGACCATGATCGTGTTACCTGAGAAGCTGTCAGCGGAGTCCCTTTCCCTTAGGACAGGAAGCATGCACGAAAGCAGCGGATAGAGACAGGCATGCTACTGCGCAGCGGAAAGGAAGACATGCTACCTACTTTGGTATTGGCTTATCACCGTCTTGCTCTCGTTATAGACGGTGAACCAGACAGCCCAGGTCGGCAAATATCCCAGTATGATCGGACCAAGACCTCTGTACATGCCGCGCAAGCCCTCATCTTTCCATATCACGGTGGCTGTACCGACAAGGCCCTTATAGATACGCTTCTGGCCGCTGCTGGCGTTCTGTGCTGTCATGCCGCCCTGCGCCTGAAGCTTGGTCTTGATGACGTCGAGAGGGCAGGTGACAATTCCCGAGGTGAATCCTCCGACTGCCCCGGCCAGGGCATTGAATTGTGTGTCGGAGGCGCGAGAAGCCCATCGCTCGAAGGAGGAAGGGGTCGGGTTGTACATTGTGGGCGAAGAAGAAGCTGGTACCGTCCGTGCCTGGGTTAACGAGGACGGCAGCTCCGCGGTAGTCGGGTAAGGGTAGGTCGAGGCTGAGCAAGGGTCCGACCCATACTCCGTAGGTGTGGGAATCGAATTACTCTGGTTGAGCGACATTCCTCTTCCTCAAAGATGGCTAGAGGTAGATGCGATGCGATGCGACGCGGAGGGGGGGGCCTCGGCCACTGCTGAGGTCTGAGGTCCCCCAGATTGAGGACCGTGTGGTGAGGAGGGGATGTGAAGACTGATTTGTGGTGTCGTGTGATATCAAATTGTGTCGACGTATCGGAGTATTCGTGCCAGAGGAGTGTTTGTCGGTCTTGGGAGCTTCGTTCGTCCTTCTCTTTTTGGTAGCAGGTTGATTGTCTAGCGATCGCGGTGTGCGGGGAAAGACTTCCCACGCAGAGGCCGTGACACTGCAGCTAACGATTGTCGCAGGCCATTGACCTCGTAATCGTAGCTTGGGAAGGACTCTCTTGCTTGACGACCGTCTAGTGGTGAGAACCGCCGTGAAGATGAAGTGCTGGTGTTGGAGGTGTTGAAGGTGTAGGAGGCTGGGGGTTTCCGGTGGAACAGTTGAGGGTAATGTGAGTAGAGTGGGTTTTGGTGGTGATGATTAACTGTGAACTGCGAACTGCGAACTGCGACGGGGAACCTGGAGTAACGCAGTGCAGCTGTGTGGGGACAGGAGGACGTAGTGCAGAAGTAGCTGCTACCTAATTACCTGACTACCTCGGTATTTTGTAATGGGCCCCTCGGTACTGGTACAGTGAGGTACTTCTAATTGGCCTAGGTACATACGTAACTCTTGCAACTCAGGAACCAACCACCTGGGCGACCTCGAAAGCTTCAGGACAGTCTATGACATCTGTGCCTTGCTTTTAGGGATCACAACAGTAGACCTACTGTATTATGGTATTCATTAAGTAAAACTAGATGGCTACAATGCAACTAATCTTGTGATGGTGAGGAACTGGTACGTGTGGTGGAACTTGACCTCCTATGGTACCTTTACTTCAACGGAGTGGGATTGAGTTGCCCGAGTTGCCCATATCTCCGGATTTGAGGGTCGAGCAACTCCGGAGTTGTCTTTTGATCAACCCTCTGGGGTTCTGTGGGGATCCTCCGGGGTCCTCTCGGTGTTTCTGCTCAGTTCCTACCTGGCAGGTAGTCGATGCAATGCCATCATGCTATCAGCCATTTGTTTCGGACCGAAAACGTACACAGTCAGGCATACGAATAGCCGAAAAGCGAGCGATAACGGCGATTACCTCATACCTACATATGTACATAGGCATCTCGGTAGTTTGGTAGTTTCCAAGGTTTCCTGATACCATTCATGGATTACTGCAGGTAGCCTAGTCTTGATCATTCCTAGCGCTGCACGTGACCGTTCTGCCGTAACTTTGCCGCGCTGTCGGCCTAGGTACCTGCCTACTGCCTGCCTGCCTCTTGCCTGCCTGGTTTTCCCAGCTCTCCGGTTCCTCTTCGACATGGCCCGTGCACAAACCCGGCTTTTAGCAGAAGGCTCGTCAATCAACGCTGTCTGATTGCACGCGCGCCAATTTGATCTCTCTTTGCTGGGTTTGAAGCTCTCACCTCTTTCCACACCGGAACAACCTCCACCACCAGACAACACCACCCTTCCGCAAAGCCAACCATGTCTACCCCATCTCTGGCCCCCTTCATCCGCCAGCGCCCTTGGTTGCGCAACTTTGTCCAGCCCCTGGCCAACTGGTACGCCAATGCCTCTGGCTACCGGCAGCTCGGACTCAGGTACGGACCGGCCCCTCCCCGACCCGATTGATCGCGAAACCTCGACTGCTATACGATTCGTTGTCGACCAACGACAACCCGCCCTTTCCCCTACAAACTTTTAGCTGCTAACATCAGTTGCCGCACGTCTCTACAGGGCCGATGACCTGATTCCCGAGGAGAACCCCGACGTCCAGGTCGCCCTCGCCCGCCTTTCCGAGAGGGATCGTTACGACCGCATCTTCCGCATCCGCCGCGCCGTCCAGTGCAGTCTCTCCCACAAGCTGCTGCCCAAGGCCGAGTGGACCAAGCCCGAGGAGGACACACCCTACCTGGGCCCCCTCATCAAGATCATCGAGGCCGAGAACAAGGAGAGGGCTGACCTCGACACCCTGGTCCCCCGCAAGAACCACTAAGCCGGAAATGCCCGGCTAGCATGGAAAAGTGTTAATTTTCGACGGGATGGGGGAAGGGAGGACCGATAGAAGAGGAGGCTTCGGTATAGAGGGTGTGTTTTGGGAGCAAAGCAGGCTATTGGGCTCGGCAAAACGGGCCGATGTTAGAGTCGTGAGGTGAAATGCCTCGCTGGAGTTGGGGAGCCTCTATACAATACGACAAAACATCGAGAGGAGCGGGAATTGAAACGATCATGACGCATTAGACGTTACCCCTTTTTCCTCTGGGTCCAAGAATTGGTGACACATCTGGCAATCGATCCGTCCGGAGGAGCTGACCTGAAGTTGCGCCTACCGATGTGTTGCATGCCAGGGCGTATATCAACGAATGAAGGCAGAGTCCTTCCGATGAAACTAAAGTGGTCCATTTTCCCATTTAGTCTTTCTCACTTCCTACTAACCACCAAAGGTGTACGCGCGAGACGTTCGTCAGGCTACTTAGTATTTGATTTCTGATCGGGACGTGGAAACTCTTGCTATTGTCGATCATCGAAGGTTCCGAGGCAGAGGATAAGAGCAGGAGCCATATGATGGCAGTACACCTATGTCAAGCACAAACCATCCCAGCGAGATGGCGAGAGAACGAGGTGGTGGTTCGGAAAGGAGTGATACCCTGGGTCAAAGACCATGAGACTCTCCCAAGACGCTCTGAGATGCGATGCCTCGGCCAGCAAGGCACAGACACAAGCAGCCAGACGACGGCTCACACAACCTTTTCCAGGACACGACATGAGCAATGTGTACCGGACAGATAATACCAGCCGGCCTTACTGACGCGCGACCCGATCCAGACCATGCCCGGCTTTCCTCTCGAACAAGGCCTTGACTCCAGCATCACTGACATGAGACTCCCTCATCGCCCGGACTAAGAGGTCCACCTCCTCTTCCATAAACTCAACCTCGGCCTCGTCTCCCCCGACCGCCCACTCCTCCCCCAAGTCACAGAGGAGCCGTCTGAACCGGCAGACCTCGCCCCCCTGTCCACCACCACCACCACCACCGCCACCATAATCATCATCCCCAACATCATCACACCCACAACAACACATGACCGTATCCCCGTCGCCATCAACCGCCTCCATATCCATCTGGACGTCAAAGTCACCATAAGTCCTACCAGACTGCCCACCCGCGTCCGCGCCCCCGCCCTCGCCCACCTGCCCCCTCCTGTCCACCACATACAGCGGAGCCGCGAAGTACGCCCGCCGCCTGTCGGGCAGCAGGTACCCGGTCACCGGCCGCGACCAGCGCTGCGCGATGTTCCCGGGCCGGCGCCTGTGGGCGTCCTCCCTGGCCGCGCGGACCTGCGCCGCGAGGTAGGCGAGGTCTTGCTTCGACCAGCAGGCCTCGGCGGCAGCAGTATCGGCGGCGGCGGCAGCGTCGTTACCGCCCTGTTGTTGGGAGATGTTGTCCGGGCTCGGGCTGGAGGTGGAGAGTTTCTTTTGCGCGTTTGGGTTGGGCGGCTGTCCTGGAGGTCTCTTGGGTAGTGGTAGTAATCGTCTGATATTCTCTGTGTTATTGGCCATCTTGGAGCCGGTTCTTTTTGTCCCTTGATTTCTTGTTTTATTTATTACGCCTCTTGCTGCTGCATCTCGAGGGAGGCCTGTCGTTGATGATCTATTGAATCGGTGCTGGAGTATGAAAGTAGTTCTAGGCTCTACGGAAAACGGCGACCTTCATCTACCCTACTGTCACCGAACAGATGGTTTATATATGATCATATTCAAGTTCGAACCCCTTCCATCCATCACATGCTGGGTGAAAGGCATTGTCAAGACGGGCCTGAAACAATGTTGCAATGTCAACAAAAGAGGAGGGCATTGGTCTCCTTTCACATAGCGCGAGCCTGAACCTGAGCTGTGCAAGAGGAAAGCCAGCGGTCTGGTCTTTGTTTGAGTAAAAGACCCCGGTGTAGTCGTTTCGTCTTGTACAGACCGAAGGGACCAATCACCACCCTGAAGATTGGCTGCATACCCAGTGAGCAGTGCTCCTCTACGGCTTTCCATCGCCTTAGTACATACTTCTCTGAGCAAGCCCTCGTATGCCGATGACAATCGACAACTCGCTGCGCCAGGGACGGGACAATTTGGAAAGCACCGAGGGAGGCACGAATTGTCAGTATGAAGGTTGTAGGTATATATTAACTCTGTTCCTCGGTCAAGCTCAGCCCCACTGGCTGAAGTCTTTTGACGATGCTCACAATATTTCCAGGTGCGCTTATACCCACGCACCCTTAACAAGGCTCTGGCTATGCATAAGAACATCTCGAGTCATCTTCCATACATGGCCCTAACCGTCTGCCTTTGCTCATTAGACCCTGCAGGGATTGCTGCACTTGTGACCCGTCCGTCCATCCCAAGCACCCTTGCGTAGCCAAGGCCCATGAACCTGAGCTGAAGCAATTGGATCTGATGATTATTCTGCCCAGATATCGGGCACGCTGCGAGTCAGAAAGTCGAGGAATATGGCTTTGCTGTAGGTATCTCCGGACTCTGTGTGGTCGGCATTGTGAGCCTATACAGGCATAGGCAAGGCCGGTCTACCAAAAGTAACGACCAAGGAGGGCATGAAGTCCCTGTAGAGCCTCCCCAACCCACTGAGCAATCCAAGAAACGAGGTCCAGAGGCGAAAGCCCTCCGCAGGTGATTAGCTGTACCGGAAGCCGCCGAAACAGATGGTTCTCGGCCCAGGTGTGGGCGATGGGGAGAATGTATACCAAAATATACGATGTACGACAAATCTGTGATCGTTCATGATGATGAAACAAAAAGAGCCAAAATTCTCAAATCCACCTTTGCCCCCCGGAACTCCGTTTGGTTATCAAGCTGTGCCTGCCGACATGTAGAGGGTATGTGGCGTGCGTGGCGTCTGTATCATGCTCTTCGTACAATGCCTGCGTCTCCTGCCGCCGGATATCTGTGGGTGGAAAGATCAAGTCGTTCGGGTTGTGAGAAGAGGGATCCCGAAAGAAGCGAAGCATCGAAGCCTTGTACTCTCGCGACTATGCGTTTCCGGGCTTCTCGGCCGTGTCGATGTGCCATACGACGTAGTTGGGCAGGCCGTATACCTGGTACCCTGCTCGCTTGGCCATCTTGGCGAAACCCTCTGTCTCGGCCTGGTTTTCGAATGCGTAGGCCGGAAAGTTGATGCCTACAGTAGAAGAACAGTCAGTGACCAGTCCTCAAGCGCGGAAACATCGCTTCGGCTAACCTGATCTGTGGACATCAGCCTTGACGAGAATGTTGACACCACCTATGCCATCAAGCTCTATCTCGGCGTCCTTGTTCTCTCGCCAGTCGCCCATACGTGCCATGTAGGTGCGCCCGGTATCGTACTGCTTGTAGCCTGTGAATTCGACGGTTAGCCATCATAAGAGCCAGAAGGAATATCATAATGTTCCGTACCTTCAGCGAGAACGACGTCTTTATCGAGTTTAGCAGTGAGCTTGCGGCCCTTGGGCGATTCGACCCAGGAATTGTAGTCGACTGCGCCAGAGTCAGTACTGTATGTTTCGCCCCATCTGGAGTATGTCTTGCTTACATCGGCCCTCGATATCGCGGCCATTTTCGTAGCGGTGGAACCAGATGTCTGTCAGAGGGTCAGTCCAGTCCTGATCGTCTCGTATGCCTCGGCTCGAACGTACTAGGAACCAGGATATCCCTGTCGTGGGCCACGAAGTCCTCGATGATGTTTTTAGGGCTGTCAACGATGTCTACATCGCGCCAGTAAACCCATGCGTGGTCGGGCTTCAGAGCAGTGGAGAGCAGGTAGTTGCGGGCCTTGCCCATGGCCTTCCGGCGCGGGCCTTGAGCCTCAAAGCCGTGGCGATCCGCGACATCCTGGCTGAGATGGAAACCAAAATCCTTCTCGACAACCGTTGCGCTCCTGAAGGGAATGGTGTCGGGGCGCTTCTGGATCCTCTGGAGCTCCATCGCCAGCACAGCCATTGTATCATCGGTCGAGTCGCCGACGAGGAAGGCGATGTCAATCAGGTGGTGAGGGTAGCTCAACTCGGCAAGCAGCTCGAAGTACTTGGACAGGTAAGGCGCGGCATCCTTCAGCGGGGTCAGGATGAGTATCCTCTCCTCATTCTGGAGTGCCTGCTTGGTCGACTTGATGGGGTTAAGATCGACACGCTCGATGGTGGAGGAGTTGATTTCTATCGGCGCGTGATGATTGAAGATGACGGGAGTCTGGAGGTGCTTATGCCATGATACCTGCTCGTTAATGGACATCTCCATGGGAGGTTTCGAAGGGCCCCAGCAGTAGAAACTATAGGCGGTTACGCGAAGAGATCAGCAAGTGCCAGCAGCCTTGGCAGGGGGGACACAGGCGGCCAGCCGGATGAATGTCTTTGGACGCACCTTTGCATCTCGGAACCTGCGCTGCTGATGCCGCGCCATAATAACAGTATGACACCAGTGACGGCGACGAACAACAGGAACCTGGTCCTTGTTATGAAGGTCCATACGGCTCTTGATGGTGGAAGCTGGGCCCTGGCGGCCTTCCAGTTGAAGCCGCCCTTTGGGAGAAGCATGTTGTAGATACGGGTGGCCCTCGGCACCACCCAAATTCCAGCTCGCGACGGGTCAATCGAAGCCCAGTTGCGCAGACGTATGGGCGTCTTCGTGGACGAAGTACCGGGGTGCTACTCGAGACAAATAGTCGTGGCAGTGATAGGTGTAGGTGTAGGTGGTAGTGATGGTGTTTGTTTGGTGTTAGTAACACGCCGGGGCTTTTCGCTGGATGCGTAGGACGAAATCCAGATGTGGCAGATTGAAGGATGAGCGGCGAAATGGCCGTGACGTGGGTTTCGTCCGTGTCCGCGCGTGTGTGTGTCAGTCGTCAGCGCCCGTGTCCGTGTCCGCATGTACCGACCGGATACAAGGCACAATAAGACTGAATGGATCGATCAATCAATCGATCAATCAATCAATTCCAGGTCGAGGGTATACCAAAGTGTTTGGGTTGGCAATAATCGAATGCGCTCGCGCAAAGGAGATAGTTTCGATTTGCTAGTCGGTATGAATTGGATAAGAGGTGATTGATGTGCGTGAGTTTGGGTAAGTCTATGGACAGTAGGATTGGGTGGAAGGGGTACTAAGCCGAAGAGAATTAGAGCAAACCACCTGGGCAGCCAGTGAAGTCTGTGCAAGCCCCTAACATCTGAACTAATAAAAGCCGGCGAACCCAGGAAAAGTTGACCGTTTTTTGCTGTGCTAGTAGGTGCCTGGGTGCTGGCCGGGCTTGCTTGCTCGCTGTGCCTGCGCAAAAGTCAACGGCTGGTTGCCGGTTGCCTGTTGCGCTTCTTCCGGTCTTCCCTCCTTGACCCTTGGAGAGACCTCGGGAGCCTATAAGAAGGGCCCTATAAGAGCCTATCAGCAACCTAAAAGACGCGGGAGGGGGGAATACGAGCCCGCCGCCAAAAGTCTGCAGTGCCTGGCACCCTCGGACTTGGGACCCTGGTGTTGGTTAATTTTACCTCGCAGCCTGGCTTGTTCTAGCCGCCTGAACCATAAACCTAGAAGCCTGCCGAACCTCGACGTTCCTCTTTACCAGGTGTACCCAAGTACTTCCAGGGTTGTGTATCTCATATCGAATTTCTCGTTGCAGTGTTCGTGGTCGTCGGAAACTTCCCACATCTGTACCCACAGAGGTACTCACATACGTATCCTAGTAAGCAGTCTGCCCATGTACTCAAGCAATACCGAGGTAGCAAGCTATCTTCTGTCTTGTCCGCGACTTCCTTTCAGTCGATAAGCAGTATGATGTTTCATGCCGCCCATGATCGATCGCCGGCTGGGCACGGGCCTGATGTTCAATGCCGGATGGGAATTGTGGAGAGAATATGGGGATGGCAATGCCTACAGTAGTCTACCGTACATCGATGGGGACAATTGGAGACGCAGAATGATGTGCTGTCGTTCCAGGCCAACTCTGAGCCAAGATGTGCGTGGATGTCCACGGAGTAATTAGTGTAAGCAAGCTCCCTCCTTCTTCGATATTTCACAAGGTCAAAGTCCACCGGCGCCACAGACTTGATGGATCTCACTCCTCCTTGGCCGTAAGCTTCTGGTTGTGTGTGTAGACTATGTGTTTGTGTGGTTGGTGGTCTGCTCTTTTCTATTTCAAGGCCGCGAATCATGCGACATACTCCATTTCCCGGTCAGGTCATGGTGGATGATCCTGTCAACTGGTTCTCCTCCTCGGACTCCAGAAGCCTTTTTGGTGGGCTCAGCCCTATATGCTAGTAGTATTAGGGTAGAGCATAACAAACGATCTTCGTATTCCGGACCAAGGCCCAATCCGCGAATATCGAATTCTCAATCCCTTCAAAGGCCCTCGAGACCTATCGTCTCATGGCGTGACAGCAAGCACCCTGGGAATGTCGAGATAGAGAGTGTCTAATCTGTCTGACCGCTGCATAAATGTCATCCCATAAGAATCAGACCGTTCCTGGAGTACCTATACTCATGGGATGTACGATGTATTATAGTACTACCTAGGTACCTACCTAGGTACATACAACACATCTAGCCAGGCACGTGAGTTGGTGGCTCGCAGGCGACGCCATGCTCTTGCTTGCATCATTGTTAATTGTCCTGCGCGACGGATCGACAAGCGCAAGTGCGCGTCTCACCCGGTGCCTGAGTGAGTGGCGAGTTCAGTCCAATCCTACACCACCGCTCATCCACCCGCCGTCACGAAGCCCACTCAGCTTCTGCTGCTTCTGCTGCTTCTGCTGCTTCTCATCCATCCTAGCCATACCTATTTCCTGTCGTCGACCTGTCTGCCTGAGTACATAGGTAAGGACTGCAAAGGACTGACTACCGACATAAGCCGACATTCAACGGATGACGTCGAATCGGGTATCCTGATATTGGATTATTGTATTGAGCTGCGGGTGATCGAACTGAACTGAACTGGATTGTGCTGTGCCTACATATGTCCACGGCCAGCGTCTTACCTCGCATTTCCACGTCACTGTCTCTGTCTCTGCCTCTGTCTCGCTTCCGAAAGTCTTCTTTCTCGCGACAGTCTCTACAGTTCATCCATTTGCACACGTTAAATCTACTTGACTCACCAGTCAGTCACTTCACCATGGCCAGCCGAAGATCTGCGCGTATAAGTACACTGGCAGGGACCAAACCAGTCGAACCAACCCTTGCCCCAGCATCAACATCACGCAAGAGGAAGGCATCACCATCAAACGCCATCGAAGATGAGGAGAAGACGGGCGAAACTGCCCCTCCATCTACACCGAAAAGACGGCCCAAGAAGTCTACCGTTCATCTTGCTCAGCCGTCAACGCCCACAGCCACACCCAGCGCAGTCCGTCTCATCGCCGAGCCGGCAGCTGCTCCCAATGGAACCCAGACACCAACCTCTTCAGCAGCAGCTACAATAACAACGCCCAAGCCCAAGTCCCGGGCTGTAGCCCGCCTCGCCGACCCAAACTCAACCAATGCTCCTCTACTCTCACCAGAGACGTCCAGGGTGGTATCGAAGTCGTTGGGGGCTGATATACCTTCCAATAACCCGACCACGACTGCAAATATCCTGCAAGATGCATGTGCACATCTCATCAAGGGTAAGTAGTCGATGTCGATGTCGTTGTCGATGCACCTACCCTGCCCATATCGAACACATAGGGGGGGACACATACTTCATATCCCACCACTGGCTGTCCACATCCCCAGGAGCCTTACTGACCCTCCGTTCCCCATCACAGTCAACCCACGCCTCAAGCCGCTCATCGAAGCCCACCACTGCCGCATCTTCTCGGCAGAAGGCCTAGCCGAGAAGATCGACCCCTTCGAGTCGCTAGCATCAGGCATAATCTCCCAACAAGTATCCGGCGCGGCCGCAAAGGCCATCAAGGCACGCTTCATCGCACTGTTCAGCAATGAGCAGCAGCAGCAGCAGCAGCACGCAGGCAGCACCACAGGCGAGGAGGAGGAGGCGTCCACCACCACCACCGTCACCACCACCAACTCGTTCGGCAGGAAGTTCCCCACACCGAGCCAGGTCTCCACCACCAGCATCGAGACCCTCCGCACCGCAGGCTTGTCGCAGCGCAAGGCGGAGTACATCCAGGGCCTAGCAGCCCAGTTCGCCAGCGGCGCCCTGACGGCGCAGTGGCTCGCCGACGCGCCCTACGCCGACGTCGTCGGGCGTCTGACGGCCGTGCGCGGGCTCGGCCGCTGGAGCGTCGAGATGTTCGCCTGCTTCGGGCTCAAGCGCCTAGACGTCTTCTCGACGGGCGACCTGGGGGTGCAGAGGGGCATGGCCGCCTTCGCGGGCCGGGACGTGGGCAGGCTGAAGGCCAAGGGCGGCGGGAACAAGTGGAAGTACATGGGCGAGGGGGAGATGGTGGAGATGGCGGCGCCGTTTAGTCCCTACCGGAGTGTGTTTATGTGGTATATGTGGAGGGTCGAGGAGACTGATATCAGTACACTGGAGTGAGGCGGCTAAGTAATGAGAGCACGTAGTGATTGTGGGGCTGGCGCTTGCGGTGATTGCTCCAGTTCTTTTCTTCCTCCTTGTTGCTTTCTGAGGAGCATCCGCAGTTCTACAGCCTGGTAGGTATCTCGTGCACCTACCGTCATATTACGAATCGCTGGTTCTGTACCGGCTGTGCGTACTCCAGCAGGGGTCAAGATGTGATCAGGATGTCTACCGATCGTCCGCGGCGAGGTCTGTTATGGGATATGAAACCCATGGTATCAGCACCACCGAGCTATATCCACAAGGGCAGACCCGATGCTCCTACGAAGATACAGATTTCAGCCTTGGGGGTGTGACTCAAAACCGTCTCATGGTCTGCCGTAGTAAAGCCGATGTAGCTGTTCGCCCCAGATACCCACACGATGCCGACAGGCAGCGGTGCTTCTTGTGTCGAGCCATAACAAGGGCAGGGGTATATCATCAAGCCTGCACGTACTATAGCCCTCCCAAGAAAAAAGGCAAGTAAACACCTGGGCAATATGAACAGGCAATCGAGGGCCAGAGTATGATAAATTGACCTCGCCGCAGATATATAGCACACACCAAATGCAGACCTCCGTCACCAGGTCACCTTCCTGCTCGGTGGACTAGTCGCTACCGTCAAGTTTGTTGTGAAACGCGGACCCATTGTAATTGTCAAGCCGAAACAACCACAGGCGCCTCCCACCTAGGCCCCCGGTTCGTACTACGCGCAGGACAGGCCTTCTTCTCACCTTTTGCTTTTGGCTTCTATTCCTTCTTCTTTTTCGTTTCTTTCCTGCTTTCTTTCGAGTCATTCAGGCTCCAAGACACCTCGTTTGGTTGGTTATATAACACCGTGAGAGGGTGTAGATATACTACCCAGGTAGATGCACACAGCACAGGCCCACTTCTGACCGTCGGCTGGCGATCGATGGACATCCTTGTTCTACCGTTCGTCTGTCCACCGCAGCGCGATGAGTCGAGTCAAAGTCGAGTCAAGGTCGACTCACCTTCTACAAATCCCAGAGTGATCCCATGGCATCCAGACTACAAGTGTTGCCTTCCACAATGACGATCTGTTTGACATTGCAGCTAGACAAGATTAATGCTGTGGGCGGTCTCACCGGTACGCGGGGCTTGCCATATGGCCATGCAGGTCATGTGCGGACTTACCTGTGGACCGGTGAACGTCGTGTCGTCCTTCCGCTGGAGATGTGTGTTCGGTTGTACATTCGCACATTACCAGAGTCTGTGAGCATATGCGAAGCTTCACAAGGCCTGGTGTTCGGGAAAATACTGATGTGCACAAGAAACGGCGTTGATCGGAGGGCATGCCGAAGAGAACAACGACTGCAAATTCGGGACGATTGACTCTTCCCCCGTCGGCCTGTCCGCGGGAGCACAGCTCCGGTGGTACAGTGTCGCGATATCTGTAACCGCGCCGGCCGCGGCTCTCGTTAACTCCCTCGCACGGGCTCGGTGCAGGCGCGTGTTCGACGTCTGGCGATGAGACAAAGTTGAGTGGAGGGTAGCTCGACGACGACATAAACACAGGTTTCTTTCACGCTGCCTCGGTACGCGATGTTCGTACGAATTTCCACTCACTCGCGGATGGGTACAACGATTGTTGCAATGTAGTGGCGACAATGGAATGATGATTCGCTCCGTGGGTAGAAGCTTGAGCCATGGCTCCACGGAGTGGGATGCAAAAGCTCGTTGACGAACGCCGAGGTTGCCAGTATGAGACGTAGGTCATGGAGATTGTCGCGGATTGGGCGATCCGGGAACCCAACTCGGCAGACCTGGACCAACAGCGTGCGAAGTTCGAACCCAGTCAATACACTAGAAACCAGTGACAAGCAAAAGACAAGGCGTGTCACGGCGACGCCGATCATCTCCGACAAGAGAGTCTGCGAGGCCCAGACGGGCTTCGCTTAACGGTTTAAAGTCGGTGGAGGAGCAATGAGCATAATAGGGTTGGCGATCGCGAAGTGAGATATCAAAGAAACATCTCTGGAATTGCCGCCAGCGCGATCTGATGACATGGAGTCCGTAGGCGTCGCTAGGACATTGCATTCGAGGGTCCAATCCAGATTGCATCGTGAGATGAATGCTTTTGTGGGGTTTATACCCATTTATATCAGTCCCATAGTGTCAAGCGAGGAATCAAGGAAAGCCAAAGGCAGAACGAAGGCCTCCAGGGGAAACAAGGGTCAGCCAAGGTCGGAGAGGAGGGTAACGGAGTCCGCGAGACATTGGCCAATGAACTGCCCAATCTTCTAAGTTTCCAGATCAAGATCGTCGTAGTCGTTGGAGGGGGGGGGCGTAGGTCTATCAAACCCAGGCAGGGTGCCGAGATACGTGAAATGAGAGGACCACTCTTTGCTCATCAACTTGATGATAACAAGCACTGGAATGTTGACGATGCGAGAGGACCAATGCGATGGTATTGAGTGGATGCCACTCTGCTAAAAGGCCTTGCTATCGGAAAAATATTGTCATCTTACGATGCTTTGCCATGTGGTTACAACTTCAGCTTGGTATCTTGGTAATGATGCCGTTCTCACGGGATGCTAGTGCGAACAGAAAGACCGGGAGGCCTATACCAGACAGTGGGGCGAAGGGGTTTGTCTTTCACTTGCTTAGCTGCAGCAGCTACAGACCTGGCGTTTGCACTGTCCTGCAAACGGACCATTGTAGCACCGGCAGTCGTCGAGTTGGTGTCCCGTCGCGGCGTGTTGTTTCCTGCCGACAGTGTTTTTCTGTGGGATAAATAACGTACGCACAACCACGTTGCGCAACGGTGGCGAGCTAAGACCTTTAGCACAGCTGCGAGATACTAATACTACTAGTAGCGGTGCCGGCTCGTATTGAATGCCATCTGGTACAGGGTCTGAGAAGTTGCACCTGGCATCCATTGCTGTAGCAACCTGTTAGCCTGTCTAGGCCCAAGGGGGGAAAATGTATCAGTAGGTAGCTATCAAGGTACTTGCAGTACACATGACACCTCCCGAGGTCTCGCATCTTGACCGAGCTCGGTCAGGTAGCTAGCTGCTCCGTGTAGAAGTTCGCCGCTGATCGTGGAGGCCGTGATGAGCGCTTGGGTAAGAAATTGGGAATCTCAAATGACTGTCCATCATCAGCCTGGACCCGTAGACTACTTTGGTCATACCCTACTAGGAAGGCTGAAGGTGCAGGTAACGGTGCAAGGGGCATGATGCAGTGGCTTGATGGTGATCGCTTTCGGTGGTAACAAAGTCCATAGAGAGCAATCTCGCCAGAGTTATTATTGCGGATCCAGGCCCTGCCAGTATGACCCGATCGAGTCTGGAAGGCTTCGGGGAGCAGACGGCATGGAATTCGTAATCGACTGCTGCCGGGTATTCGTTTTTCTTGATAGTATGTAGAAACTGTTCGCAATTGACGTGGCCGAGTGGGCTGCAATAATCCGGCTTCGTCCTTGGAAGATGGTATCCCATGGACTCTGCCCGAGTTTTCTAGAGCCGAGGAAGGAGGGGCTCGGGCGTCTGGGGTTTTTTGATGTCTCATATAGGCTTGCGAAGTCGAGAACCAGTTGTGATGCCGGGTTTCCGTGCTGATACAGATATCGCACCGTTGTCTGCTGCAGTGTACAATAGTAGTGTACACACACACACATACTGAGACCAGGGGAGGGGGCAAGCCGAAAAGAGGAGCCATGACGACGACGACGACGACACTCCAGCCACCAAGCAGCCAAGGAGCCCCCGGGTCAAGAACAAAGAGTCACACAGAGAGAACCCTACGTCCGTGGGCCCCATCTGTGATGTATGAGCATGTCTGGCATGTCTACCGTACTGACTCCCGTGCAGTCATGGTGTATAACTGTGATAGATAAGGTTTGAGGTTGGGTCGATGAGTTTGGAATGAATGGACGATGATGGTCTGTCCGGATCGGATTTGCATAGGAAGTGGGAACGGGCCAGAAGGGCTGGGTGGGCTGAAAGGATGCCCAAAGGGGCCTGGGGGGAGGAAGTAAGTGTCCTGCCCAGGTGGTCATAGTAGTTAAACCTTGGAACACACCTGGGCATGGTTCATACGTACTGTGCCGTAGAGTGTGTGTGTACTATGGTACGGTTTACTCTGGTATGGACCAAATCAGGTACCTGGCTAGCTAATTCCCCTTGTTGGCTTGCAAGTGCCTGCTGGCGTCCCCTGTCCCCTGTCCCTGCCCTTTATCACCCCTGTCCAACCTCGTGAAGACCCACAGTCTCCGTATTCCCACTCGAGACACACCCTATCCTTCAGGGGCGTAGTGTACACAATTCGCGGGCGACAGGGGCTACTCGGGCGCTGTTCGGGCGGCAATGTACTGAGATGGGGCTGTGGGGTGGACGTATGAGGTACCAAGCATCACCCGCCCTGGTTTTTTGTTAGCGTCGCGGGTGGCAGTCTCCCCTTTGCTCCTCCCAATCAATCCACCATCCACCATCCTCCCCTTTACCCACCCCCTTCCACATATTGATCGATCTCTTTTTTACTCGACACGCCCACCACGCACCTTGCATTACCACCCTTTAATCCGTCTTCTTTTCCCCGTCCCTCCTTCCACTCTTCTCTCGACTTCCATCTTCACCTTTTTTCTTTCACGACACTCGCTACTGTCCATAATTTGTTTGGCGAAGGAAAGACGACACAAGAACAACATCACTCGTTTCTCGTGTAGTGTAATCTCATCGCCCTTTCCTCGTCAACATACAGACAATTGCTCTGGAATTCCGCATCCCGAAACCTCACTGGAATCCACCAGATCTCACTTTTAGGTAAGTCTTGTGTTGGTTGGTCAGTCACTCACTGTTATCAACATTTGGAGAGACTGCCCTCGGTAGTCTTCATTGTTCCCCCATTGGCACCTGCCTACCTACCAGCCTTTACATTGCCCTGCCCTGCCCTGCCCTGCCCTGCCCTGCCCTGCCCTGCCCTGCCCTGCCCTGCCCTGTTTGTTGTTTGGTTTTCTACCGTTCGGGTTTGGTTCGATTGGTTTCGGGTGGAACAATCTTGGAAGTTGGCGTTACCGGACGGCTGGTATCGACGACCTGCCAGCGATATCTCGACCTCGGAATTCGACCTAGCATTGGAAGCCACCCGTGGCAAAGTGCAACGTGCTCTACAACATTCGCACCTGCGTTCGACCCGGCCGATTTGACCTCCGCCTAGCTGGATTGGGAAAGAAGTCTCAAAAGTATCAACAATCTTGGAAAGAAGCTGTGTCGTGTTAGTCTGGTGTCACCATCTGGCAGCCAGCCTCTTTATCCAATCTGGTCAAGGTGGTCGAGATCTCTCGAATTTCCGTGGAACTCCCCGTCAACATACACCCGAACGCTTTTGGACAAAACACTTCACAAATCATCGCTACGTTGGATTTCGCCTCCGATTTTCGAAGTTCTGCGATCTGAGCTCGTTCAATTGGTTTCGACACCGCGCAGTAAACATCAGCAATCATCTTACTACTATTGACTGGGCCGCCGAACCAAACAACCCATACTCTTTCCCCCTTTCCATTTAAACCTTTATAACTACGGGCTACGGGGTGCCTTTTACTTTTCCAACTTGATACAACAATATCTTGAACTCCGCTAATACTCCAACCAGAACCAGCAAAATGTTCTCCAAGCTGGCCGTTTCTGCCCTCGCGGCGGCCACTCTGGCCTCTGGTACGTTGAGACCGCCCATCTCCAGTCATTTAATATATTTTCTGACAGTGTCTTTGTAGCCTCATCCAAGTCGGCTTGCACGTCCTCTACATTCACAATTGGCACAGCCGCTGAGGCCACCGCCATCGCAAGCTGTGATACCCTCAAGGGTGACGTCCTGATTTCCACCAACTCCGACAACACCCTCGACCTCTCCGGCCCCACTGCCATCTACGGTGACCTGACGGTGAAGAACAACGGTGCCCTCATCACTCTTCAGTCTACGTCCCTGGCCTCCATCAGCGGAGCCTTCACTCTCAACAACGTGACTCTCCTGTCCACCCTGAACCTGCCCGCCCTCACCAGCGCCGGAAGCATCTCATTCCAGTCTCTGCCCGCTCTCAACGAGCTGACATTCACCACGGGTGTCAGCAGCGCTGACAGCGTCATTGTCTCTGACACCTTCCTCGGTACCCTGGATGGCATTGACTTGGACAGTGTTGGCACCATGGACATCAACAACAACCGCCGTCTTACCAAGTTCGACAGCTCCCTGAAGAACCTGTCCTCCAACCTCAACATCCAGGCCAACGGTGCTGAGCTGAGCGTGTCTCTGCCCAACCTGAGCTGGATTGCCAACATGACCATTGCCAACGTCACTGAGTTCTCGACCCCGTCTCTGGAGGTTGTCAACGGTTCCGCCCGATTCGACTCCAACTACTTCACCACCTTCTCTGCCCCCAACCTGACCAAGGCCGACTCAGGTGACATCTCGTTCATTAACAACCCTGATCTCACCAACATCACCTTCCCCGCCCTCAAGAACATCGGTGGTGGCCTGACTATTGTCAACAACACCGCTCTGGAGGAGATCTCTGGATTCCCTAAGCTGTCCACCGTTGGTGGTGCTATCAAGCTGGGCGGTAACTTCAGCCTGTAAGTTCTACTTCCGCTTTTCTGTTTACACCTTGTCAACTTTCGTTGCTAACTGAACCTCCCTACAGGGTCGAGTTCCCCGCCCTCTCGGATGTCAAGGGTACCTTCACGCTGTCTTCCACTGGTGACATCTCTGACTCCTGCACGACCCTGAAGAAGGATGCTCCCGGCTCTGATGGCGGCAACGGCGACATCCAGGGCAAGTTCACCTGCACCTGGAACAACCCCAAGGCCAACACTGGAAGCACCAAGGGCGACAGCTCCTCTAGCAGCAGCGGCGACAGCAGCAGCAACTCTAGCAGCGCCGCTGTGAACGTGCACGTCAACTCCGCCGTCATGGGTCTGAGCTTCGTCGGTCTGCTGGCACAGCTGCTGTAAGGTGTTTTCCATTGAGGCTGAAGTGTCATGTCAGGGGTTGCCATGATGAGGTATTTTCAAAGTGTTAGGGTACACACACTGGAGGCGTTCTTTCTTTAAACCAATTCCCAGGATGATGGATCTTTTCTGTGTCTTGAAAGTCTCGTCTTTTAGCTCAGCAAGCAAGTCATCCACAGTCGCGCGCGAAACATGGAGTCTTTACGTACAGGGAAAAAACCACACTAGACTAATAATTCCTCTTTCCAACCGTTAAAAGCTCTGGGTTCACCTATAATGTGTCATGATGCAGCGGGTCCTTGTTCTGCTTCTGGTCACGCAGAGGGTTTGGGATCGACTTGAGCTGGATGTGGATATAGAATACAGCATGTGATGGAATAATGCCTTGAGTTGGGTGGTGTTGGTTGTGGTGGTGATGGTGATGGTGACGGAACGATACCAGTATAAAACTCCTGGAGGGGACTGGCAAGTAACACGCAGATAGAGGACGGATTATCGGAAGGGGATTATTGTGTTTCAACACAGGGATCACCGTATGGTATTCTATAATTCTGGTTACCTAGATATGTCCTAATCCAAGTCAATGGTCCCTTCCAACAACCCTCCCCTCGTGAAATGGATCATCGTGCCCCCGAACGACTACTGTGCAAGTCCAACACATTGCCGACCCTTGAGTGCTGGTTTCCAGTATGCTGATTGACACAATCTCATCGTCGTTATTGACCTATAACTGAGTACTATGCGATCCCATCCACCGGACCTGTCCATCCTGATCCATATCAACTGTATACTCCCTTCTCAAAGTCCTCAGCGTCCCAGAACCTCGCCGCGATCGTGTTCCCGTTAAACACACGACCCTCGAGCGCGTTCACTGCCCTCAGCGCGGAGACCTGGTCCGTGAACTTGATAAACACCTGCCGGCCCCCGACGTCGATATACAGCCTCTCGACCCGGCCGTACTTGTCCCCGCACTCCTCGCCGATCTCCTGGCCCAGGCCGCCCTCGACCTCCCCCTGCAGGTTCTCCATCCCCTCCAGCATGCCCCGCAGCACGACGACCTCGCTCATGGCGCCGAACTTGCCCCTGTCCCTGTCGGCAGCCGTGGCGGCGGCGGCGGCGGCGGCAGACACCTTGCCGCCGATGATCCTGGCCCGCCCGCCGGGTTCCGCGAAGCCGCCGCCCTCGGCGTCGGGCCGCTTGCGCCGCTTCTCGACTTTTACCTGTAGGGGGTTGACGATCCCGGTCTGCTCGGCGCCCAGGCCGCTTCCTGCCGTCCAGCCGTACTTGCTCATCAGGCGCTGGGCGAAGCCCTTCTGGCCTGGGCGGTTAGTCCGTGGGGTGTTGTTGTTGTTGTCGTCTGCGTCGGGCATTGCCGTGTCATTATCGTTTCTGTTGCTTGCGCCTAGGCCTAGGGGTGCGGCGTCGTCTATGTCCATGTCTTCGTCGTGGTCGTCTTGTTGTTCTGTTGTTGGGGGTGGTTGAGGTGGTGCCTCGTAGCGGACTGGTGCCCTGGCGATGGTTGCGCCGCTGGGTTCCTCCGGGGGAGGGGGAGGCGGTGGCGGGGTGGGCGTGTCTGTGGTGGAGATGGGTGGTGGGGGGGCTATGCCTTGTGACATGGCGAGACGGCGGGCGAAGGCGTCGTCGCCGGTTGCATCGTCGGGTGGTGGCGGCGGCGGAGGGTGTAGTTGTGGTGGCGGAGGATGTGTTGCCTGTGTCCTTGCCTGTGGTGACATCGGCGGCGGCGCGAAGGAGTAGTCTCCTGGAGGAGCGAACTGATCTGTAGGAGAGGACAAGAGGATAGTCGTTAGCAAATGTAGGGATACCAGCCTGATACTGAACAACTCGAGTAGACAGGACGGTTGGGGGCAAGGAAACAAACGTACTGCCCATAGCCGGTCTCGCATCACCCTCCGAGTCGTCCTCCTCGCTATCATAACTCCCCTTCCTCAACTTCCGGCGGTGCGCATAGAGGACCGACTTCCACTCCTGCACCTCGCGGACCCGCTCGTCGCTCCTCAGGTACTCGTCCACGTTGGTCGGCCGCGACGGGTCGTAGATCTCGTCCCAGTCGGTCCCGCGCTGGCCGTCCGACTGCCTTGACTTGTTGTTCTTCTTCTTGGCCCTGCGCCCGCCCCGCTGCCGCTTCTCGGCCGCCGCAGCGGCGCCGTACATGTACTCATCCTCCTCGGTGGCGGCCCAGTCGGCGAGCGTGCTGCGCTGGGGCGGGGCCGGTGCTGGTGCTGGTGCTGGGGCATCGCCTGCCGCCGCGGGCGAGGAGGTGCCCGAGACGTCTCTGGACGCGGCGGTGCTGGCGGTCGCGGCGTTGTTATTGTTGGTATTGTTTGCTGCCGTGGGTATGGACTTGGGGAAGGAGGGCTTGATGGCTGGTTTCTTCTGGTTTATCTGTGGGCGACGTATGGGTTGGAAGCGCAAGGCTGAGCCCGGGGGCGGTCGTGTCAGCTCTGAAACCGCTTGGTACGATTATTTTGGGAGCAGGGCTTCCAGCGACATACCTGGTATCGCGTCCTTCTTCACCGAAGCGTCTTCCTTCTCGCCATTGTCGTAGACCACTGGTGCGCCGGACACGGTGGCTGAGGCATCGGCTTTTGGGTTGAGTAGGTTCGCGTAGAGCGACATGCCGCCGCCCTTTGGAGGCGGGGGCGGCGCTGCCATGTTTTGTTGGTTGTTGTGGAAAGGAGGACTATATACCTTTGGTTGACTGAGGTATTATCTCCTTTCTCAATGTTGAGTTGGAGCGAGACGTTAGGTAGAGAGTGAGGGAGTGGACAGAGATAGAATGTGGTGGCTCGAAGGGGAGATTGTAGTAGTAAAATGACAGCCTCGCCGCGCAAGGCCGCCGGGAGTAGGAGCGCAACGTAGTGGGGCCCAAGTAGCTCTCGTATAAGTCGTCCACACTTCAGTGATGGGGCCACGCTTTTGGATGTAGGTTTAGCAATAATATCTACCTTACATATGCCAAAAGAAAATTACGAAATGGCATGGTTCTTTTCTCCCTGATTGTGAAACAGCTACAACATCACACGAGGTACTGCTGCTGGAGTCTCTCGATTTGTCTCAATATCACACTGACACCGCCCATCAATAAGTCTTTGGCCAATACAAAACTCGTGCCATCTTCTTTTCAAAGCATATCTAGACCATTTCATGAAGTACATTAGCTCCCATGATCCCATCTTCTCGATTTCAAGTTGAGGTTCAACTACCGAACATCGTCGTGAAACATATCCATAACTCTCAATTGAATACAGTCATCCTCCACAGCCGTAGTGCAGTCTCAAGTCTGGCGCCCCTATAGGGTCCAATCAATACAAGCAATAGAATGAAGAGCCAGCTCCTCACTCCTTTTCTTCTGTCTCCTTGTCCTTTGCCTCCTCAGCTGGAGCAACATTGGGTTCCTTCTCCTCCTTATCTTCCTCCTCGTCCTTCTTCTCCTCCTCCTTATCTTCTTCTGTTCCCTCTTCCTCCTTCTTCTCCTCCTTCTTCTTACCCTCGGTCTTCTCGTCATCCTCTTTCTCGTCCTCCTTATCTTCGTCATCCTTCGTCTCCCCATCGTTGTCCTCCGCCTCCCCATTTTCCTCCTCTTCCTCCTCGGTAGCACCACCGTTGGCCGCCTCTGACTCTACCAGCTTCTTCACAGCCGCTGCCGTTCCTGCAGGACTACCCGGTTCAGCCAGGAGCACCTTACCCTTCTTGTCGATTACAAAGACGCCCCTCTGCGTGCTGCTAGGCGCCTTCTTCAAGCCAATGGCCTCAATGAGACTGCCACTGAGATCAGAGATCAACAGGTAGGGGAGCTTCTGCTTCGTCTTGAAGCTAGTGTTGCTCTTGGTCGAGTCCCTCGAGAGGCCGTAGATGGCAAGTCCACCTGCAGTGAGGGGCTCATACGAGTCCCGGAACAGGCAAGCCTGGTTGGTACATCCAGGCGTAGAGGCTTTGGGGTACGTGAAGAGCACGACTCCGGAGCCGGACTTCTCGATGAGTGAGGCGAGAGTGGTTGTGGTACCGTCATTGAGGGTCACCTCGCCACCGAAGGCCGACAGGTCGATTGTGTCGCCGACCTCGGGCTTCTTCGGGGCGCTGGCTTTGGCGCCATTGGTCTTCGGGGCAGCTTCAGACTTTGGGGCAGCCTCAGGATTAGGCTTTGGGGTGGCTTTAGCCTGCTTGCCCTTGACAGTAGTCTTGGCCTTCGAGGCAGCCTTGGTCACCTTGGACTGCTTCTTGGCTGGTGGCTCAGGGGCCGGGGCTGCAACGGGAGCCTTGCGCTTGCGGAGCTCAACGGGCATCTTGAGTTTGGGGCTTGAGAGGCTTGGGGCGGTGTCAGTTCAGGGAACTCATCTTGCATAGCAGTGGCACCGATCTGAAGCAGGCAAGACCACGATAAAGCTGTTAGGAGAGTTGGGAACCTACAGTGGGAAATGATTGGTGAGACAAGTGAATGCGGTGCTGCCGGCTGAAAAGAAGGAGGAGACGGAAGACGTAAGGACGTATAATTTACAATAATGAGTCTCGAGTTTGGAACGTGTCTGCGGCAACGGCTGAGGGCGTTGTGAAAGAGAAGAGAGGAGAACAGGAACACGAAACAAGGACGAAGTGGGTGGGAAGAGGTAGATATGGGAGTTCAAGGTAAGGCGAGGGTAGGATGGATGTCGTCTTGGGTGAGCCCGGACCAATCAGGAGTCAGGCATGGGGACATGGGGAAGCTCTCACACTATCTTCCTCAAGAAAGTTCCGGGCTCGGGGGGGTTGCCCGTTCATTTCTCAGCCATTTCCCTCCTCCCCCCGACCTCCAGCCTGAGCTTGGGCCCAACTATTTGGTAAGGCTCAACAAGCGTTGCACCATATTCCTTATGATGCAACTGGGAGCCTTGGACCGTGCAATGTGCAATTGTTAAGTCCAGCGATCTTGACCCGTTTGGCTCGATCCCCGTCAATTTCACATCCGTGCCGAGAGTTTCCTGTCAGAGAGGAGTCAAATCCGAGGAAGGTGATACATAAGACTGATAGTTGGGGAGATGTGGGAGAGTGGATAATGATGCAACTCTAACAGTCAATCATTATTCCAAAGGTTAGAGTTAGATGGTTAATTATGCCGGACTACCGAGCTGGAAGGGCTGGAAGAGCTGTCATACAGCTTCAGGGAGCACACACACACAAAGCCTGAACAGCTAAACGAGTGCGAATGGTGCAAGTGTGAAGCTCAGACCAACTGTGGTCTTACAGTAACAGTAAGAACTTAGTAAGGGGCATCGACGTTGCCAAACTTACGCGGTCGTTATATATCGGCCGGCTAAACCCCGGGCCGTACCGATCAACCATCCCCAGCCAATCCAGCCAATCACGTAGGTCTCAATTGGCAACCGCCTTGGCCTCGACTTGGTGAGGCCCAGAGATAGCCGACTTGCGTCTCGACGTCGACGACGACAATCAAATATACAGTTCACTTCCGAGTCAGCACAATGGCATCTAAGGCTGCGGCAAGGGCCACCGTTGGTGGTCTCCAGAAACTATCCACAGTAAGCTGCTCACGCGCGTTCCAGATACCCTCTCATTCCCGCGTATCGCAATCACGACTAACCATTGTCCTCTCTCCTCTCTCCCTCTTTACAGAAACAAACTCTCCAATCCGTTGGCATCTGGGAGCGCATCCGCCGTACCCTCGCCATTGACCCCGAGCGATCCAACGGCGTACCACTCAACCCTCACTTCCGATGGCCCACGCCCGGTGGACTAGACCCCCTTTCATATGACGACCCCGTGACAGTGCCCGCTGGAGACATCGCCGATAACCCCTACTGGAAGCGTGATACCCGACGAGCCTACCCTCGGCTGAGCGTCGTATCTCAGTCGGACGCCGTTGCGCTGCTGACGGTCGGCAGCGCTGAGAAGCCCAAGGTCGAGCTCATCGGCGAGGAGGGTTCCAAGGCGCTCGTGGCGGCCGAGGCGGAGGGACAGGAGAAGGGTCTGGCCAAGGTGTTTGAGGAGAAGGGTGCTGATCTTGCAAAGGAGTTGTTCGTCAATGGGTTGCCGCCCCTGCCGAGCGGACAGAGCTTCGCCTCAGGGAAGTGGGATGTGCATCCTTGGGAGCTCACCGAGGAACAGGCTTACCCTTCCAAGTAAGTGGAATACGGCAGGTTGGGTGCAGGGCTTTCTATGATTGTTGCTAACATTTGCGAACAGATACCCTTGCCGGACGTTCCAGTAAAGACGGGGATTGACTAGTTGGGCGTTGGGCTATGTACGAATCATCACTATAAATAACCAAGCATGAAATGACAGATGTTGAACTTTCCTACACTTCAAATATATCACGACCATCGTATTTCGCGAACGTGGCTTGTTAAAGGCCCGTGTTGTTCCGCATCCTAAGAATACCGACTGACGTTACCGATCATGAAGACCTCAGGAACGCTCTTCTCTAACATACAGCCACTTTCTAGATTACAGCGGCGAACTTGTGAAACACAATGCAGCACACGCCCTGGAGTGTCTTCCCGGGCCACAGGCACGGAACTTACAATCTAGGAACTGCCACCAGCCACAGTCCTAGAGCTTTCAGGCGAGATTCAACCCCGTATGGGAGTTAATAGGTCAGGAAAATAGGCTGCCGCCCCCTTGTTTGAAGCTGCGAGTCTCTGCAGCCACCAAGTTTCGTTGACAACCTCGAACGACTGCTGCGATTCCTTTTACTGCCACGAGACCTCCAGTTCTGAGTATCGATCAGTCAGAGGACACAAGCACAAACGGAAAGACAGCACTACCTGTACTCACAAATCTTCCAACCTCCTGAGCGGATGACTTTATCAAGTCACCGTACGCATCTTGACTTCCGACTTGATCGGTGAGACACGAATATGGAAGTGCACCACTCCTCTGTCGTGAATCTGGGATCTGCGAGTAATGAGGCTGGCCCGAAGCTGCGAGCAAGGGCTGCTCAAGGAAGCTATACCCAAAGCCCGTATCCCCCCAGCTTCGCACACCTGAAGCCGCCTTCGTGAAGTGAACCAGGGTGATACACCCTTGGAGATGATAATTTCCCCCGTAGTGTCTCCTCAAAAGCTCACAGCCCCCTTCGAAGGCGTGGCCGCAGACGACGAGGGCTGGCTGCCACCGGTGGCACCAGCACCACCAGCGCGGCCACCCTTGACGGACGTACCCTCCTTAACTCCGGCACTGGGAGTGTTGGCGATATCCTCCCCGATCTGCCTTTCAATCACCCTAGCTTTGCCCTGCGCCCTCTTGACGCGATCGTCAAAGTCGTTGACCGCCTCGTCAGTGTTTTCGGTGGACAAGGTATCCGGCTCAACCAGGCCGTAGAGGGTGACGACGTTCTTCGCCAACCTCGCACCACCGCCGCTCAACGTGGGCAGCCTCTCGTTCTCACTGGAGGTGGGAGTGGAGGCTGCTGCTGATTCCTGGGGCTGAGGGAGCCTGTTCGCCCAGACGATGGACTTGCCGTGAAGCCGGCCCGCCTCGACAAACTTCTCGAAGCCCTTCTCTATGCCGAATGAGCGGCCCTCGACACGCCCGGCGCGGTCGCCATCTGCGACGCCCTGTTCGTAACCCTCGCTGTAGTACTTCTCCTCGAGATTGAGGAGGTTGTCGAAGGCGTCGTTGGCGGACATTGTGGGGTGAGTAAGTGGGTGATTGAGTGACTCAGTAAGGCACTTGATCGAATTTTGCGTTGTATGTTGTATGACCCGGTAGACAATCGGAGATGTGAGAAAGATCTATTCGACTGGGGTATATAACTGGAGTGGTAACTTTACAGACGCTTGAAGATATCGATGGCTATATCAAACTCAAATGAGGGTCCCGGGGCTAACGGGGACAATACACGGGAGCCGGATCCGGCCCGGACTGTCGGCTCCGTTCTCGGCAACCAAACATCCGCCTGGACTGCCACATCCGGACCAAGCAACTCTTATTGTAAGCATTCGTATTGTTCAACTCATTGTTCAACTAATCACAATATCGTCTGTCATATCTGCCACCCATATGCCCACTCTTCAATACACTACAAGACTTAGCTAGGTTGAATCAAGCTTTAGGTGGAATGCGACTTCCCCCCCGGCATCACGCTGCTGAGTCAGCGATCAGTTCCGCGTACCTTCCGTATGCCGTGCAGTCATAGCAATTGCTGCCCCACCAAGCTTTTGAGGTGAGCTTCGGGCGTCTTTCCATTTGACTCACTCAGCGAAGCACACGCACTACCATCGTCAGTCGTCAAAGCTGCTCCCCACCGGCTTTCCACCTCCCTCGACGGTCCGATCCGAGATCCAGACGCAAAGGTCCGACAAAGTTCTGTTTGGTTCCGTCAACCACTTTCCAGACCACACATTCCTGCCGTCTCTCCTCTCTTGTGGACGGCCCTTCATTATGGCAGCACCGCAAAAGGGCTACGCGCCGAACCTGGAGAAGTTTCTCAAGTCGCTTAAGGGGCAACCGCTTGAGGCTTCGATAGAATCGCTCGTTTCGTGAGTGCCCAACAGCCAGAGAAATGCCGGCTGTCCAAAGTACGCGAGCTGACATCCACGTCTTTCCCACGCAGCCTTCTTAAGCGAAGACAAATCGCGGGCCCCGAGGCATGCGCCATCGCAACAGCACACATCCTCCTGCACGTTGTCGCAAAGTCAAAATGGTCCACCGTCGACCAGCTTCTCGACCGAATTAAGCATGTAGGCCGGAAACTCGTTCTCGCCAGGCCACAAGAGCTGGTCATTGGCAATATCGTGCGACGCATCCTGGGACTCATCCGCGACGAGGCCGAGGAGGATCGTGCTGGCAACGGGGACGACTCCATGTCCGAGATCTCAACCCTACCAGGCGACGAGCCTCAGGCCCAGTCAAACTCTACTGACCCCTCGCCCCCACAACGCCCGCCTGCGCCTCCTCGTATGGGCACGCTCACCACGACCGGCTCGTTCCACGTCCCGCAGTCTATGTTCAATCTGCTTGCCAGTGGGCCAAAGCTTGATGGAAGCCCTCTGGGATCGCCTTTTGGTAGGGGCTCGGGCTTCTCGACGCCAAACCCACACGCCCAAGTCGCCAACATTTCTGCCCTGCGATCCGAGGTTATTGACGGCATTGAGGAGATCAAGGACGAAATTAGTCAGGTTGACGACCAAATTGCAGGCTTCGCCGAGGTGCAGATACATCCAGGCCACCACGTTCTGGTCTACAAGCCCGGACCAACGGTAGAAAGGTTCTTGGTCGCCGCTGCAAAGAGGAGGAAGTTCACTGTCCTGATTGCCGGCGCAACGTCTCTCAAGCCAACGGACGAGGCCCCCTGTGCCGCTTTGCGAAAGCAGCTGAACAAATATGGTGTCAATACTATCAACATCGCCGGAACCGGTATTATGGCGTACATGCCCCAGGTCAACATGGTTGTCCTCGGCGCCCAGGCTGTGACCGCTAACGGCGCGGTCATCGCTGATGGAGGTGCTGCCATGGTCGCAAGAGCCGCCCACGAGTACAACAAGACGGTGCTTGTACTAGGTGGCGTCTTCAAGCTATGCCCTGAAGATGAGCCAGACCTGGATGCACTTGTTGGCGCTGGTGACCCCATGGACCTCGTCAGTTATGATGGCCACCTGGTCGACGTCGAAGTCGAAACCACAAGCTCCGAGTACATCTTGCCCGAGCTGGTAGACGTCTATATCACAAACCTGTAAGTCAAGACCAATTTATACAACTGCTCTCGATTGCACTGCTAACAATTGCAACCAGGGGACCACATTCTGGAGATCACCTCCAAGGTGTCGTGGCTGATCACTACAAAATAGAAGACGTGGACTTCTTCCTGCAGTGAGATCAGTTAGCCAGCACGTTGCGACTGCCTGGTGGTAGACTTTGCAGCAGACGCGACGACTTATGCCAGCCTTGCGAGCACTGAATACCCGATTGGCTTGACTGATTGACACGCGTGGCCGTGGAAAAACTTCGAAATCTTCAACAGAAGGTTCGGGGTCCATGATGGCGGTAGCAAGGACGCCGAGCGATAGGGCCTTGGGATGCTGCCTTGCGGGGCCGCGTCAGCTTGCGCGCTCGGTTTGCGTCTACTTGCAGGTAGGTGTCATAGTGGGGGTGGAGGGGGAACCAAGAGCTATTGGAGAGCTATGGGGGCTGTACGCTGAGGCAGTGCTGTTGCGAGCGAACCGCGTGGCCCATCCATGGATCCATCGACTGGGCGTAAGACGGCCTAATTCCACCCTGGCTGGGAAGCCTAAACGTGCGGCCTCCCACCCCATAAGCACGAACCATGCTCGTTCGATACCGCTCGCAGGGGTTCACAATGAGCTTATCCAGACCTCATGTGGAGATCAGATGGCTCTGCGCTGGGGAATGTCGAAGAAGGCAGCCATCACTCAGATTCAAGGCTGTGCGACCACACAGTCATAATATGAGAAGAGCGCGGGGCACAGCGCGTGGTTAGATGAAGCACAAAGAATAATTATCTACCCCTCTCTAGATGAGTTGTTCAGCCACGCCATCAATAACAGAATACTTACTTACATCTTCCCGGCTCCCCGACTTCCGTCATCCTTCGACTCAACTTTATCTTTGCAAGTCTTGCCATCCATCCTGAATCCCTTGAAACTCACCAAAGTGTTCCCACTTCTCGACCCCCATCAACATCGCCTGCGTGCATCAAGTCAACGCACCCTCGCCTTCTGCCCTACCGTAAGACCACGACACGTTACGTATCCAGGATGACGCCGCATCCGGGTGACGCGCCAGACGTCCCTCCCCCGCCGTATTCAGAGACGGACTTATATTCCAATTCTAATGGCCATTCTCCTCTCGCACAGTCTCAGACTCTCCCTATCCGCCACCGTCACACATCATCATCCCACAGTCACTCGAACGGTGTGCCAGTCATGGATGATGCTTCTTCGGTCACGTCAAACAGCGAGGTCATCTACACGCCTCCGCTGACACCTAGGAGCTCCCACTCCCATTCCCACTCCCACTCATCCAGCAGAAACAACTCGGGCATTGATAATATGCTGAGCCCGAACCATCTGCCACAACAGCAGCAGAACACTGTCCCTGTCTCAGCAGACCACATAACCAATGCATCCGCAGAGGCTTACTTTGATACGCGGCCAGTATCACCGTCCTGCCAGGCTGCGGAACCAATGAGACACACCATCGTCGCCCAACCCAACAGCTCGCCAGACGACTTTCCTTACAACCAAGAACTGGCCCATCGAGACGTCAAGCCGGAGGACTGGCAGACATTTGTGAACTACTTGATCCCGTACTATGCGGCGGACAGCAACGAGGCTGTGGTTGAGCGAAAGCTGCGTGCAGAGGGCATCGAACACGATGATGCTAAGTCTGCGAGGAGTGCAAGGAGTGAGAAGAGTGCAAGAGATATCGGTGTCGAGGAGAGGACGCCCGTTGAGGCGCAGTTGGAGCAGATCCGCTCACCAGAACCGCAACGAGCAGCGAACATGGAGGAGACGGTGAGGGAATGGAACGACGGTTTCTTTGGTCCGAGAGGAGTAATCATCGCCTTAGAGCAGGCCCCTTCAGCCGGGGATAGGCCGCGCATGCCGGGCTCATGGGAGCAGTCATTCAACAACAGCAGCCCAGACCCCGCCAACGCGACTTCCCACGTTCCTGACCGACGACCGAACAATGGTGGCAGGTGGTGGCGGTTCAACTCATCAGACAGGGCCGACAACGCATCCCGTGGCCTCAACTTCGGGGGCATCGTTATTAATGACGACCGTGTAGCTATTGGTGACAGCATTATCGCTGATTCCAACGGTCTGAGGATTGGTGGTGTGGTCATGGACAATAACGGGGTGAGGATCAACGGGCGTGACCTCTTTGGGGGCAGTGGAGCGAGTCCCGGTTCAAGAGGTATTGCACCACCACCAGGGGGTCCTCACCTTGCCATGCCGCCCATGCCGCCCATGCCACCTATGCCACCTATGCCGCCGCACATGTCGCCGTTGCCTCCGAGGTACTCTACCGACCAGACCGCGTATTACACCCAGATACCGCCGCCTGTGCCGCCTCCTGGTTTTCAAGGCCCGCCTCCGCCTCCACCCCCACCTCCAGGCTTGGGTATGCCTGACCAGATTCAGGAGGATGGTGTTGATGGACCCAACAGACATCACCACCATCACCATCCCGACGGTGAAACGCGAGGCCGCGGACGAGGACGCTTCGAGAAGCGCGATGCGTGCCGCCACCGATCACACTCGAACTCATCGTCATCTTCTTCTTCCTCTAGCAGCAGCTCTTCATCGTCGTCATCTGAGTCTGATGCTTTGTCGGTCGGCTCGCTCCCCGACTATGACGACCTTAAAGACAGCCAACTACCTATGGCCATATCATACCTCAGCCAGTGGCTCTCAAGCCCAGGCAATGTTGTCACGAAAGAAGCAGTCAAAGAGGCAAAAGAGAAGATCAAGGCTGCGAAGAAGAGCGGTGCTAATTGCGCCGAAACAAGCGGCAAAATGGACAGGCAAACGCAAATCATCATGCGCCAACAAGTCAGAGACATGATGCAGCAGTGGAAGAACATGAAGCGCGAGCAGAGAAACAGGAGGCGTGAGATCAAGCGTCAAAAGCGGGCCCATCGACGGGCGGAGAAGAGAGAGCGACGACAGGTCAAGAAGGACTTGAAGCGTGCAAGAAGGCAGGCTAAGCGTCAAGGAAAACAGGCGGAGAAGGAAGCACAAAGAAATTGCAGAAGAGCCCCCAGGGGCACTTGCCACGACCGCAGTCCTGTACATCATCCCCAGGGTGGACCAGGACCCTCGGGGTATCACGGAGGACCGGGCCCTTTTCCTTTTGGTCAGAGAGGAGGCTTTGGGCCGTTCGGTCAACGCGGTGGTGGATTCAGTGGTTTCGGCCGTGGCAGGCAGGATGTCTTTCCTGGCGCAGGACATGGTCCGGGTGCTCGCGAATGCCGCGGCGGTACAAATGGACCCTTCCCCTTCGGCGCACGGGGAGGGGCCTTCCCAGCGCCTGGTGGACCGGTGCCCCATGCTGAGTTCCAGAGGAACATGCAAGACTGGGGAAGGCGGATGAACGAATGGGGACGCAACCTCTCGGGCTCGCTTGCAGGGCCTGCCGTGGAGCCACAACCACGGTTCCCTGGTGCATGGCCCACTGCTGCCGACGCTGCTGCCCCGGATTACGACGCAAAGGACAGGCACATGTACGATCATGGAAGTGGCGCGCAGGGAGCCGGTATCTCTATGCGGGATAATGACGTGAATGACGTGAATGACGACGGCGCACACGCTGCCTCGAGGGCCATGTACCGCTCTCTCGAGGCGAAACAGCAGGAGTTGCAGGGCAGGAGGGATGCCCTGGCTGACTTCCGGGAGGACTTCCAGGGAGAGGACAGCAATGGCGAGAAGCAGGGCGCGTCGACCTTGGTTGGCCTGTTGGCCGAGATCGAAGAGCTGGAGATGGCGGTTGACCAGCTCACCCTCGAGGCCGATGGGCAGTTCGCCAAGGAGCTGGCTGCTCTCGAAGGTTGAGGTGTCGTTCGTGGGGCTGAGTCTCTGAACTGAAAGCTAGGGAATGGGGAACAGGTTGGGAGATTAGGTGGTGTGCTGGATCCTCTCTTATATAATGTGACATCTACGAATGTGATGACGGTCTCGCCTCTTCAACTATTGCAGTGTCTTGGACGCATTGCTGTCTAGCCTCTCTACCTATACCGTGATGTATGCAATTTTCGAGCCCATCATACCCATTAGACGTAACGAGCCCCTTTTGGATCCAATCTTACAGCATCTGCACAGCACGGGAAGCTGCAGCGCCAGCTCTTGACTCGGCATACAGCAAGCCGCCGCAAGGGTGCGGTTGAGACGGAACCGGGAGTTGCCAACCCAGGCTCCCGGGAAGCATTGGCTCTCCCGGCTTGATGTTATCACGCCATCCGTTTAGAGTTCATTGATTGAAGCTCTTCAAGCATGTTTGCTCTCGTCCTTCTCCACCAACTCGCCCACCCCCAGCCCCCTCCCGACCTTGACCTTTATCTTGTCGTCCTTGCCCTCGCCGTTCTTCTTGCCATCCTTGCCGGCGGCCGCCGCCTTCTTGTTCTTCCTGGCGGCGGGGTCGCTGCCGACGTCGCCCACGGCCTCTCCCTCGTCGACGCCCTCGGTGGCGGAGGAGGACTCCTCTAACTCCTCCTCGGCCTCCCGCTCCTCCTGGACGGCGTCCCGGATGGGCGTCAGGTCCAGCTTCATGCTGAAGGCGTCCTCCCCGTCGGCGTAGTACTTGGCCTCGACCTTCTCCCGCTTGAAGCCGAGCGTCTTCTCGTACAGGTGGATGGCGGCCTGGTTGGACTCGCGCACGTGCAGGGAGACGTAGTGCGCGCCGAAGGTCTCGACCATTGCGAGTTCTGTGAGGGTGGTGGATCTGGGCGTTAGCGTCTCCCCTCTTACACACACAAAAGATGTAATATTCCTTCCGACAGATGACATAGCAATGCATCAATCCCTCCGGGTAGTAGTGGACTTCTCTTCTCTTCTCTTCTCTTCTCCTCCTCCTCCTCCTCTAGAGTAGGGTGGACTTGGGGAGACAACGTACGACTCTGCCGCATCAGCTTCTCGGCGATGCCCAGTTTCCTATGCGTCCTCATGACGCTCAGGCTGGTGATGTGGCCGTGCTGCACGCCGTCGGCGGGCTCCTCCTCCATCTTGGCCAGCACGTAGCCCACGATCTTGGGGTAGTCGTAGGGGGTCTTGTTGGGGCGGGCCACGTCCACGGCGACGAAGCTGAGCTGGGGCCATGACAGGGCGTGGTACAGGTAGTATTTGAGGAAGTAGTTCTCCGGGAGGTTCTCGAGGTTGGCGTGCTGGATCAGGGGCAGGTCCGAGGGGTGGAGGACGCGGATATCCATCGTGGGCGGTTTTATGTGGTGGGTGGTGGGGGGTGGGCGCTGATTATAGTGTGGTTGGAGCGCCTTCTCGTCAATCGTTTTGCAGTATTGGGTCGTTATCCCTCCCGTCGGCTTGGATTCTGTGTGTTGAGGCTTGCCGGCTCTGCTGCTTGTGTATGTGTGTGCGTGGGCGCGTCTTCGGGTTCGTCTTGTTAAGGCTGGCTGGCTGGCTGTATGCGATCGAAGTGATGGTCTTGTTCAGAGCTCTTGCCGGCCGGGAAACCAGAATGGAGGGGCCGTTGAGCTCAGGGAAGTACCTTGGTATCCTCGTTCGTACCTTCGT
>LKEB01000060.1:41539-62560 GCA_003795295.1 Cytospora leucostoma | reverse complement strand
CCCCACTGTACCAGTGTACCTCCGGCCACCGGTAGCCGGAACGGAGCACTGTTGACCACCCCGACATATGGACAATTGAGATGTTTGGACCTGACAGCTTGAGCGTGACTGGAGCGCATATCATATGGTGGGTCCATAAAGGTCCCAAAAGTCCCCACTGTGCAACAGTTGACCTCATGTCAGTCTGGTGCTAGCACATGAATATTGGCATTCAATGGGGACCCGCGACCGACGACGGCGGGGAAACTGGGGGAATAATCTGGAGGGTCGGAGGCTCATCACGTTCTCTTGACGACAGCTCGGCAAAGATGGGCGGCCACGATACACTACCTAGGTTACTGTGATGGACAGACCGGACGCGAAGTCCGTCTCGGTGTCCCTGTTGATCTCCCGCTGTATATAGATAGACTCTCCAGAACTGCTATTGCTTTCTGGTTTACGTTTCCTCTTTCTTCCCATCACTGTACAGACTCCGATACATAATATTTCCTTCCCACTTGATTGCCGTCTATCACCTCTCACACTTGAGAATTCAGTCGCCTAGTGACTTGACTTACACGGGAGACTCATAGTGATCTTGAAGAAACTCAAAACAGACACAACAGCCTTAGATTGTCACCATGTCGAGCCGTATATTATCAGGAAAGGTCGCATTAGTGACCGGCGCCTCACGAGGTATGTATGATAAATAGAACACACCAAAACTCTTGTCCCATACTTCCGAGAAGGCCACTGTCATTGACATCTCACAAGGCATCGGTGCCGCCATTGCCGAGAATCTCGCCTCCAAAGGGGCCAACGTAGTCCTCAACTACACCTCAAACTCATCCAAGGCCCTCACGGCCGAGCTGGGCAAGAAGCTCGAGTCGGCATACGGCGTCCACACCTTCAGCGTGCAGGCCGACCTGGGCACGCCCAACGGGCCCAGGTCCCTCATCGAGGCCACGAGGGACCACTTCTCCGCCTCGCCCCCCTCGCCCGACTACAAGTTCCAGCTGGACATACTCGTCAACAACGCCGGCGTCGCCAAGAACGACAAGCTCCCGGACATCAAGGTCCAGGACTTCGAGGACACGTACCGCGTCAACGTCCTCGGCCCGCTCCTCCTCGTCCAGGCCGCCCAGCCCTACCTCCCCACCGACCGCTCCGGCCGCGTCATCAGCCTCTCCTCCATCAGCTCCGACTGCGGCTTCCTGGGCCAGTCCGTCTACGGCGGGTCCAAGGCCGCCGTCGAGGCCATGACGCGCGTCTGGGCCCGGGAGCTGTCCGAGAACGCCACCGTCAACGCCATCAACCCCGGCCCCGTCGAGGGGCCCATGTATGCGGCCAACAGCGACGAGTTCAAGCGCGGCATCAAGGGCTGGATCGAGCACACGCCGCTCATGAGGGCCAGGAAGGGTATTGACGCTGACGAGGTGGTCCAGGCGGCTGAGAGCGAGGGCGGCAGGCCGGCGTATGTGAAGGATATTGCCGGCATCGTGGGCATGCTGGTCACCCCTGATGCGGCTTGGTGTACGGGTCAGGTTGTTTGTGCTAACGGTGGCTTGTTGATGAAGTGAGAGCCTCCTGAACAGGAGGTTGTTTTAATATGGTATGAATGAGGGCCTGCAAGGACGAGGAGGGGGTCAGCTTGATCGGTGTGTAGAAGTAGTTGTGTTAGAGTATTGGAGCAACTCCAAGCCCTTGTTCAGATTACTCCCCGTATAACTGTTACCCCAATGAAAAAACTTTTATTGAAAGCGTCCACATAGCGTCCAGGCCAGTGTCTACATATGACGTTACAATGCCAAGCAAACCCGAGAGCGCCTGTTCGTCCCAGCCAAGAGAGAAAGTGAAATGGAAAGAAGGGAGGAAGAGACGAACAACAGGGAAAGTATTATTAAGCACCAGGTCACCGCGCTTCCTCGTCCCGAAACAGCCACTTCCCACCAGGCCTCATCGCCTCCCGGTATCGCTCATGCACCAACGCCTTGCGGATCTCCTCAGCCTGCCTCCTCTCCTCCGCGCGCTCCTGCGTGTTCGGGAATTCCACATTCCAGAACCCGGGAGGGCTAGGCATGCGGGCATACTTCTGCCGGTGCTTCCCGAATTTGTTGGCTAGCTCCCAGGTCTTGGCCTGCAGCCAGGTCTCCTCCTTCTCCTCGCGCGTCATGGTGCCTAATTTGTAGGCCTCATCACCGAGGTAATCCTCAAGCAGCTTGATGTCTTCGGCACGGGTGGCCACCGAGGGGCCGATGTTGGAGCGCTCGGCCTCGGCGAAGGCCCGGAATGTCTTGCCGCAACAGGATGGGTCGGTACAGCCCGACTGTGCGGCGCGCTCGGCTGCCGATTTGCCGCGGTTGACTTCATCGTATACGTAGCTGAGCCCATCATTGTATCTTGGGTTTGGCTTGAAGTCCTCTGGCCTTAGCTTGTCCATCGGCTTTCGCCGTATAGGGGTCTTCTCCCTGTCCGTCGAACGGCCACGTGGCATATCATCGCGCAGGATGGATGGTTTCTTCGGCGGCCGTCCTCGAGCTACGGTGGGTTTGGGTGATGGGATGTTGACCGTTCTCTGTTGCGCAACAGGTGTGATAGTTGTATCTTTAGTCACGGACTTTTTCCCATGAGGTAGCTCCCGCGGTGCGGGAACTTTGGGGAAGTCCTCATAATCACCAGAGAAATCATCCCGTGGAGTATGCAATCCCAGGGGTCCAAGTCGAATGATGGGCTTTGGCGTTTTTACGGAGGGCGAGTTCAGCAGAGCATCGAGACGGCCCTTAGCTACAGGATGCTGAATGTTGTCAAAATCCGCAGTCTCGTCCTCCGCAAGGCTTCTAACCCCGATATCGAGAAGAAGTGGACTGCGGCTCTTATACTGTTGCTGGTTGCGAGGCGTTATTGGCCGTGACTGGCGCCCGAGTGCGATATGAAGCGCTGAAGCTTGGAAGGCGGGTAGGGTTAGTCCTAGGTCTTGAGCCGGCGTGCGTGGTTTACCGGCTGCAGCAGATGATGCAGTGGTATCACTCTTCGAGATCCCGCGTGAAGGTGGTCCAGTAGTGCTCTCTCCATCTGCGTCTTGGTCTTGCTGCCTGCCATGTGATCGGTCTCTGCGTTTTCTTGGAGTCGGGACGTGAGCCTCTTCTTCAAAGTCAAGACTCTCAGCGGGGATGAAGTTGTGAACCTCGCCGACACATTCAGGTCCTGAACTGCTGTGCTCAGATTTGATCCTCTGAAGCCTCTGGTTCTTAGGCTCATCCTCCCTATCATGCTTCCTCTTGCGGACTGATCGTTCAGATACGAAGACAGGGCCATCTGACGACAGCTCGACCTTTACGAGAATCCTGGGTTCATCATTCGAATGCTCTGGGAGTTTTGGTAGCTCAATGTTGTCGTCCGCAGGGCAGTCCTCATCGGTCGAGTCCTTAATTATAACCTCAGAGAGATGACTTGGGACGACTGGGCGAGGGTTGTGCTCAAGATCGGCACGCGTCAGGGTTGCCGGTGCCCCCGTCGTATCTGAAACGGCACCTATGAGTTGCTCGAAGCTCGAGTCTGGACTCGGTCTCTTTGGTACAGAGGTGGCAGGATCCAGAGTCTCGTCATCCACCGAACTTCCGTGTCCCGTCCCCTCCGGCCGTGGCTCTGGGGTAACACCAGGCGCGTGCCGGCTCTGGGCCAATTTCTTCCTCAGGCTAGCAATCAGTCTGTCGCGCGAATCCACGCCTTCTGCCCATCTGTCGATCTCCTCGACCCTTTGCCGGAGCTTTGACTTGTATTCATCGCGAGAATGCTCCAGGGCTTTGTACTTCACTCTAAGCTTGTTGTACTTCTTCTGTACGATCGAGGTCGCGTCGACGCCCTGTCCTTGAGGATTTACATGCTGAGGGCCGGGAGCTTTATTTGGCGACAGCTCTCCCAGGATCTTGCGTCTCTTGGATGGGGATTCCGGTGCTCGATCCTTTTGAGTTTGCTGGAGCCTCTGGATTTCATCTTTCAGCGAATGATTTTCCTGCTGTAGACGGTCGACTTCGGCGGCTCGGGTTTTGAGCTGTTGCAGCTCCGCTAAGAGCACATTGTCCTTGCGGTCACGGGCTTGTAACTCTGGCTATAGTCTTAGCGAAAGATACTCAACAACGAGACTTCCCGGGCAATGGATACATACCCGTCCGTATGTTCTCATCAATCCTGTCGAACGCGGCTGCCAGAGCCTCCTCGACGGCAGATCTGCCGCTCTCGAGCCAGGCTGACATTTCCGCTCAGTTATAGTGAACCCGCAGAGCCATAGATGATGACAGCGTGTGCAGCTACCGTTTCGTCCGATGTGTGAACTTGGCGCTACGGAGTGGTCGGTGTAATTCAGGCAAGGATAAGGATGTGAACGTTAGACATGTGGACGTGCTCTTCCAGGCTGCGACACCGCGGCAACGCGAATCAAACGCGAAGGTGCAGGAGCCACTAACGCCACCAACCGCCAGGTCACATGCTGTAATATTACAAGGGTGGCACGGGCCAAAGGCTTCTATCAGGAGGTTCCAGACGGTCCTGCAGGGCGTTCCCGTCCCATCTGGTCGGTAATCTATTGGATTATCAAAGCTACGTTTACCCACCCAGGCTTACCTAGGTACCTCAATTCAGATGATCTTCTGGCATCACAAAGGTTGTCATCTGTCAGTTAGTCGATCGCGGCGGTTTGTCTTGCCCCAGTATCTCTTTTGAGTCTATACGGGTATCAACGAGGAAGCCACTCAGCTTGAGCACCTCGCTTCTGGGCAAGAGATCTCTATGGCTCTCAGGCTAGCTGGCTGGCTGGCTGCCAGCATGAGACCCGTGGACAAGTTCACATCCTGTGCCCCTGAAATGGCCGCATCACAGTCTGCATCAAATTGCATTAGCCTGGCAGAACTGGTTCGGTCTTCCTGGATCGCAGACAAGCACAAATGAATGTCTGCGGGGAACATGACGATATTCTCGGCAGGGAGATATTCTATTCGGAACACCACCCTCCGACGCCATTGTGCCCGTGTGACATAAGTTGATTGTAGATCGAAAAGAAAGAAAACGTTGCTGCATGCGAGAATCATGGCAACCAACTGCGTAGTCCGGGCTAAGATCCAGCTTCTTCTCTTGTCATGTAATACCACACAGAGTCAATTAAAATACGGAGATACTGAACAACCCGTCAAACATTACTGATCAACACGTCTGGAAGACGGTGACGCACGTGGCAAGAAGATACCTCACATGGCCACATCGGAGAAGGGAAGGCGAGGCTACCGTACTTGGGTACCTAGGTACACTAGGAACTAGAGCAGTCTGAGTAGAGTACAGTAGGTACACTGATTCGAGTTCCAACGAGGTCCATCCGTTCCATCGGGCTAGTGAGTCTGTTGACTGTGCTCGAATTGAGTTGCCTAGGTAGGGAATGATGAAAGGACCCCTAGGTTCGAGAAGAAATCGACCGACAGTGGACAGTACAGTACATTTTACTCTACAAAATTTGACTAACAAGACGGGGTCTCGTCAACATTATGCGACGGCGTCGGCTAGGCGGCAACCAGACGGCCAGACGGCCAGACGGCTTGCTACTATGGTAAACACTTGTTCTAGCCCAATCAAAACAATCTTTCTCGTAGGTACCTCGGGCAGAGGAATTAAGGCTGTGTTCCCGGGGTCGGAACAACTCAGCAATGCTGATAGCCGCCTCTCGGAGACCCTCCCTGACAATCTGTTGTACACACGGATCCGTGTTCCATGGACGGCATGACAGTCCATTATTATCCGTATCGCTGCTGCAAGGGACATACTAAACTTGGAACCAACACGCTTGCTGCTGCTGCTGCTGCGGCCTGTACCAAAGGGCCACGCGCCACGCGCCACGAGAAGGTCAATTGAGGAGACTCCAGATGTCCCATCCTTCTTAGATGCAGCATGACCCCACCTTCCATATCAGGAAGATGGCAATGTTTGGGTTTATCGGCAAACCTAATGAAGTACACGGCATACCAGGTACTTGCTATGTGGATAGAATACTCTGCCTAGGTACCTCGGTAACACACACTATATACGAAGAAGAAGTCTGGACAACCAACACCTTAGGTAACCCGGATAGATTCCAAGGTTGGTAAGTGCCTACCTAGGTACCTAAGTAGGTCTGGCGATATTGGCAGAACCTGGACCGTCTATTTACGTGTCTTCTTGAACTGTAGCCAGGGTTGGTTTATTGAAATCATACTATATGTATGGCTTGGTGGTCTGTGATATCCTCTTAACAGCCTGCAGGACGGCGAAACATCTCCACCACACCATCTGATCCCACTACAATCCCTGCATGCGTATTGCTTGGAGCCCCTGGAGCCTCGAGGACCCTGGAGAATTGCAGCGAACCCGGGGAACAAATTCCTAAAGCATCCACCGTCCCAGTCACCGTTACTGTCACTATCATTGCCCAGGTGGTCGGTCCTGGGCAGTTGCAGGTGGCGGGCACAGAACTGAATTTTTTTTCTTCCCATGCGCATTCTCCTGCAGATCATCCACTGGATTCACACTGCGCCTGGCGAATTATTTGCCCCTGTTCAATATCAATCCTGACTGGCCTTGCTGTCCCGCAAGGAGAAGGACGGCCTGGCCAAATTAGCACTGGATCTTACTTTCTGAGCCCCTCTGGGCCTGGCTTCTTTATCCCTCCCCTCTCTTATGCCAGATACATAGATAGCCATAGTAGATTAGGTGAAGCTGCCAGTATCTACCTAAATTAGGTACGTACCCAGGTATCTACCTATCTACCTATCTCCGTCACTCCCTCCCTTCCAAGGTTCCAAGGGTTCAACTTGACCTTCGGTCTGGACCTTGAGAGAGGCGAGATAGGGAGGAAGAGGGGAATGGGGAAGAGGAGCAGCAAGTAGCAGCAAGCAGCAGTAGAAGGTTTGTTTGTGTGACACAATAATCTTATATTTTGCCTGTCTCACTTCTCTGGTCTCCCCTCTCCTCAACATAGGAACAATCTCTTTGGACGAACAACCTTTGGACATAACCTGCAGGGAAGCCCACCTGAACTGAGATCCCACAACAAATAAAGAGCCAGAGTAAGAAAAGCCTTTGCCTAGACCTCCTTTTTCATAGTCCTCGCCTCTGCTTTCCCTGTTAACAGACGGGAGACAAATCCACTTTCAATTCCCATTTCTCAACCTTGGAAGCCCGAGCGCAAGCGCAGGCGGGAAGAAAATTCGGTTCGTACCTGCCCCACGAGCCGACCAAGCAACCAGGCAAACGGTTTTCACCCCACCTCCACCTTCCCACCCTACCTACCTACCTACCCTCCGCCCTCCTTCCCTCCAAAAAACTTCCAAAGAACGAACCTTACAACCTCAACATCCTCTCTCCTACTCAAACCTCCTTAACTTCAACCCATTAACAAGACTTGTGATCCGCTCCTTGCAGATTACAATCCAACTATCAACCACCAAACCCTTCAACTTACACCCACTATCATAATGGATGCCCAGACATTCGGCGGCGGTGCTCCTCGCGCCTGCTACACTTGTAAGTTTGATACCAGCACCTGTTTTTCCATATTACCTGTTGCCCATTGCTTGTTACTTCCTACCTTCGAACGCGAGCCTATCGGCATCACCAGGCAGCCTTGCGACCGAGGAATGGGCTCTTCCAGCTATAGGTGCCCCTCATATCAGTCGCGATGGCCGTTTGTGTCTGCAACTGTTGGGGCATCTAACGCTTCGCCGTTTACGCTACGAACGCATTGCACAAACACCGTGGGCCTCTTGATGTTTGCCCTCGGGACCTCGATCAGGCCTGTCCAGCCCCTCAATGTCTCGGTGTCGAAGCAGTTCACTTCACTCCTTTAGCTTGTCGCAGCGACTCGTTCTAAAAGCTCTTTCCAGGGCGCAACATGTATCCCTACGTTTATTGAAAGTTGGTGTGGTGTTGAGATCTGACGAATGTGCGATTTAGGCGGTGCGACCGATCACCAGGTATGAATGGTCACAGACGGGGACGAACATTGTCGATGGGGTATATTGTCGTCGCAGACACTGACCAATTACCATTATTACAGGCTCGCGAGTGCCCTAACCGTGGACCCGCCAAGTGGTAAGTGCAGAGCTGTCATCCGTACCATGTCGCTGAATGTTCGCTGACTTGTCGTCCAATTAGCTACAACTGCGGAGGCGAGGGTCACATGAGCCGTGAGTGCCCGGAGGGTGCTAAGGACCCCAAGACCTGCTACCGTTGCGGTCAGCCCGGCCACATCTCCCGTGACTGCCAGTCCGCCGGCAACGCTGGTGGTGCCCCCAGCGGTGGCCAGGACTGCTACAAGGTTCGTTCATACTGGTCAATATTTGTCAAAGGTCACAGCTAATGGATTATCAGTGCGGTGAGGTCGGTCACATTGCCCGCAACTGCCCCAAGAGCGGTGGTGGCTTCGGTGCCGGTGCCGGTGCCGGTGGCTACGGTGGTGGCTACGGTGGCGGCTTCGGCGGCCAGCAGAAGACCTGCTACTCCTGCGGTGGCATTGGACACATGTCCCGTAAGTTCTATTACCCAGGACGCGTCACATATCTTACACGTTTGCTGACTCCCACCAGGTGACTGTGTCAACGGCTCCAAGTGCTACAACTGTGGCGAGAACGGTCACTTCTCCCGTGACTGCCCCAAGGGTACCTCCACCGGCGAGAAGATCTGCTACAAGTGCCAGCAGCCCGGCCACATCCAGGCCGAGTGCCCCTCCGCCTAAATGTCCGCCTAAATGAGCTGCGGCATACAGACGACTACTATTGACAACCGACCTGATGCGTTGAGTGGCGGTGTGATGCGCCTCACTGATGATGGAGGGAGGCTGTGGACGCGCGATGGGAAGCGAAGTTCCGGCTCTTGTGGAGCGGAACTTGGACAACTTGGACCTGTGGTGTGACGGTCGTCTGGATACCCCGGAGATCATGATTTATGGCTCTTTGTTATTTTTTGTCATGCTTTTTACGATGCTGGCCCCGGTTTTTAGGGGGTCAAGGTCTAAACGCGAGTTGAGGAACGGCCTGGGTCTTCCAAAACGGGTGTCTGGCATATGCATCGAATTTCGGTCTCGACTTACGTCGGGAATTCGGCATAATGATTTGCTTTTTGAAAAATAGGGGAACACATGGCACGGCAACGGAATCTTGCACTCTAGTCGAGACTTGATCAAAAGGATCTTGAGAGGGAAATGATGACAACAAAATTACCCATCTACAATACGCTCATCACATGTTGATGTGCTTTCACTTGCTTGACTTCGCTCCGGGAACATGTTCTCACTTGATAAGCATGCTCTGCTCCTCTGTTCCGGCCATTGTGGTCCAAGTAGTCAACGAACCTTACCAGCAGCTTCTAGGCCTTCTGCTATATCTAGTAAATCTACGGCCTCTTGAAACGAAGGGTATTAGCTATTAATGAGTGCCTCCCCTTTACCCCCATTACCCGCATCGCCGTCGCCACTACCGTCTCGAGTACTGCGCCCATAAGCGTCAGCAACCCTCTGCCCCACACTTTCGCCACTCCAGTATGCCCCGGTTGCTGTGCCAAGCGCGACAAACGGTGCGGTATGCTCCCCTGCCAGCCACACTCCCCTGCTGGACCATCCCTCTCTCATCGTCCTTATGTCCCTATCGCCCTCCTCCAAACCTACCTGGAAGTTGCAGTAGCTCCCGTTGCCGGCGAGGTCATCCGCCAGCCAGGTCGTCGAATAGCTGCACACGGGCGCGCAGTCCGGGTCCGCGGCGTCAAAGTTGGGCAGCCTGGAGTAGTAGGGCCTGAAGAAGTCGTAGACGAGCCTGTCCCTCCCCGCGCCGCCCTGGGGGAGGGCGCGCACGGCGTCGACGACGTGCCGCGACTGCGCGCCGTACGTGTAGAAGAGCAGGGTCGGGTTCGGCGGGGCGGCATCCGGCGCCTCCTCCTCGCGGAGGGAGGCCAGCTCGACCACCTCGATGGTCCAGCGCTGCGGGTTGGTGTCGCGCGCGAAGCCGGGCGAGAGCCACTGCGCGAAGCCGTGGACCTTGCGGCCGGCGATGGAGGGGTCCGGGTCCAGCCAGAAGGCCCGGGGGAAGGATATGTATACCTTCTCCAGGCACCCGTAGCTGATGTTGTTGATGGACTTCGTCAGGAGGGGGGGAAGGGGCGGGTCGAAGGCCTGGGGGTTCTTCTGGAGCCAGCCTAGTGGGCAGGTCACTATGAGCTCGTCGAATGAGAGCTGTTGGTGCTGTTGTGGGGTTCCGGTCGCTGGTGATGATGATGCTGATGATGGTGGTGGTGTCGACAGCGTCACGCTAACGGGACCAGATGGTGTAGAGCGCGCGTGGATCTTGGAGACGTAGGTGTTGTATCTGATGGTTGCGCCTGCGAGGGCTGGGGCGGCGATGTGAGCTAGGATCTTGGTGTATGTCCCAACGCAGAAAAGGTTTTCTGTGATTTGCCTGTCAGTTATCGGAGGCGCACATGGGGAGATACAGGGGCCAAGGGAGGGCAGAAGGAAAAGGGGCAAGATGTGATAACCTACCGCCTTCTATACACTCCTCCAGCCAGAAGTACTTCAGGCTTTGCCTCTCAACCGGACTACCGACCCAAGCACCCCAGAGATCCGCCATCTGGAGCACAATCTCCCTATTCCTCTGCCAATTCTCAGTCGTCTCGGGAATCAACTCCCTCAACTTCACCTCATAGAAGTCACGTAGGCTCTCACTCGGGTCTATTTCAGCACTGTGCTTATTGGAGTACTTGAAGGCCGCCTGGACGATGTCCCACATCATCTCCAAGTGACCCTCGCCTTCCTCCAACCCATACAGCTCGCCGCCCTCGTTGAAGACGTAGGATCCTCCATCCCAGCTCCCCATGGCCGTGTTCGTCTTCTTGGCGATGTCCAGGATGGGGTTGGATTTTGTGCCATGAATCCAGTTGGGGCCCACATCGACCACCACACCGTTGGCGAGGCGGTCCTGGTATAGACGCCCGCCTATCCTCTCGCGGCCCTCGAGGATGGTCACCTGGAAGCCGTGCTGGAGGAGGATATCTGCGCAACGCAGGCCGGCTAGCCCTGCACCAATGATGCCGATGTGTGGGACGCGATCGGACTCTCGCATTTCCTATGTTCGATGATCAGCGTGTGTGTTTCTAATATATTGCAATATAAAGTTGCCCTCTCTAGGGATTGAGTTGCTGCCGAGTCCTCTGCCCCCAAGTCCCGTGTTCTTCACCGCAATGCGGATATGTCGTTCCACCGCGTCGTCAATGGTACAGCCTTGCCATCTCGTGCACATGATCAAACACTCACTCGTCCCACGGAATGCAAAGGGGAGTTTGTTCAAGTATCGAGGTCGGGGTAACATCTCACCTTGGAGTTTGCGTTCACACTCTCCATGGCCTGTTCAATTCCCTGCGAACTGAGACCCGATATACCCCGGAACGGTATCGATCGCAGGTCCTGGTAGATCAAGGACTTATGTCGCGAAGTCGGACTGTTGCATGTCATTGAGTAAGCATCCATATCGGCTTAACATGTGGTCTTCTTCTACACCAGACTTGTTTTTGAAGTGAAAGAAGGATGTAGTCATGTGTGTTGTGTTGTGTTGTATATATATATATATATCAACTGGTGTATTTCGTAGGAAGGTACGGGCCAAGGTGCCCTTCTGCAAGGCTGGGATGAGTGTTTGTTGGAAGGAAGTAAATGGTACACAGGGGAGACGGCATAGCAGATCATAGTCAACCAAACCGATCGGCAGTATAACTTATAGGACTGATACTGTGACAAGTAGGAAGATGTATGACCCCAGATATGAATGCCGTCGTCACTGGCTTAAGATACGTGTATGTGGGGTTTGTTCCACCAGAACACGATAGGCACCTGAGGCCAGTGAGACATCCTCGAGAGACTGAAAGCCCAAGTGGCAGAGGGCTAGGAGGAAGCCAAGGATGGCCAGTCCAGGATAGAGCCACAGAGTGGAACGCAGTGCTCAGGTGGATCTATAGTAGCCAGCACTGCTGGGCAGAAGCACCTGGGATCCCCTGAGGCGATGTCATATCCATCCGCAGCCTTGTAAGATGTAGACCCTGTCATGATACGACATTTGGGTTCCCTGCTAGGTTGAGCGAGATGTTCGCAGCCACAAGCGTATCCTGCCACATAGTACATGAGTGGCATCTGCGTGGGGTGTAGGATGGCGAGCAGCCAATGGTGTCCCCGTAAGCAGCCATGTCTCGACCTATTTGGGTAAAGGCTGCGGATCCGGTCTTTGGCAGAGGAGGTGATGCGTGGTCTCGATGGGCAAGGACAAAGCTGCACTTTTGGTACGTGTATGACAACTGGACAAAGGAACACGGACATACCTACTGCTGATGATGCGCGTCCGTCCTCTTGATGGCGTTATGAGACGTGAGGGAATCGGGCTGAAGAGCCTCAAGTTCATCGACTCCTCCTAACGTTGGGAGGAGGTCAAAATCTCAAGTCTCGGGGATGCTTTTGTTTCTGCTTTCCAAACACTGCGGACTGCGCTCGCAAGAATCGAATGAAGTTTGTCGGGAGAAACAATCCCTATAGTTTACTCATCTGAGCAGACACTGACGATGTAGATCACAACAAGCATATGTCTCGTCTAGGCAGAGTATCGCACAGGGTTTTCCAGTGACCCGTTGATAGCGTTCCTGATTGGTGCTTGACTCCATCCTTGATGATCCCCACTCAAGCTTCGTCTTGACGCTGGCCGGTCGTCTTGACCATGTCCAGAGGCAGCATTATCGGAGGTAAAGGCTGAGCAAGGCTAAGCATTGTATTGATGGGAGACATGGCTCTCCACCGCGCCTGTCTGTAACGATGAGGTTCGACACCAGGGCGGTGAAATGTCGTCACACGGGGGTCCGAACTTGGAGTAGTGTCAACGCCCCGGGCGGTACGGACCTCTCCAGTCTCCAGCTTCGAGGACCCCACTATGCATGTTCACATGCTCGAATCCAGGGTCCAGAGCCAATCTGGGGAAGCTGGAGAGACATGACCAATGAGAGACGATGGGAAATAAGCCCTAATCCCACTCAGTGTTTCCTCGGGCCCAGAGACTTGTCAACTACACGTGTACTTGAGTACCAAGGGAGAATAATGCCGAGGCATCTCATCATGATCAGGGGTCACTCGCTTATATCGTGCCCCATGCCATGCTCTATGTACTCATTGTTATGTACGCCGTGGCTTCGGCATTTCGTCTCCCACCTTGATGCAAACCCGTGCTTATAAGTCTGTCCTCTTTCTCAACAACAAACCTTTTTGCTCCAGAGGATACCTCCAGCATCTCCGCCTGAAGTGACCGCCTCTGTCCCCACTGATATATACCGGGGTTTCTCTCCCCATTTTCCAACCCTTCAACTCTTGCTTGCACGGGCCGTCCCGTTGACCTTACTGTACGCGACCTCCACAATGGGCTCAGTGGCCGCTCCGTCCAAGACCTTCACCCGCGAGCAGGTGAAGAAAGAGGGTAACACCGAAGATCAGATCTTGTTCGTCATCGACAGCAAGGTCTACGATGTTTCCGACTTCCTAGACGCGCATCCCGGCGGTGAGGCCGTCCTACGGCAAGTGGCCGGAACAGATGCAACGGATGTATTCTACAACCTGCACAGACACGAGGTCTTGACCGGGAAGTACGCAGACCTCGCCATCGGTACCATCGAGGGCGAGAAGCCCCAGGTGGTAAACCCCGGACCGGGCGAGTTGTCAAAGGTCCCCTATGCGGAACCACTGTGGTTGACGCCGCAGTTCAAGAGTCCGTATTATAATGATAGTCATCGGAAGTTGCAGAAGGCGATTCGGAAGTTCACTGATCTATATGTGACGCCGGAAGCGCAAGCCAAGGAGAAGGATGGCACGTTCATCAGCCAGGAGCTCATCGAGCACATGTCGAGGGAGGGTGTGCTACATATGCGTCTCGGACCTGGGAAGCACCTGCAGTCTGCGCCGCCATTGCTAGGTGGCGTCGTAAAGCCCGAGGAATTTGATTACTTCCATGATCTCATCATCGGGCAGGAACTGACACGTTCGTCCGCGCGAGGATTCCAGGACGGAAATATGGCCGGCATGACCATCGGGCTTACGGCCGTGCTCAACTTCGCCAACGACGAGTCCTTCAAGAAAAAGATTGCGGACGAGGTCTTCAGTGGCAAGAAGAAGATCTGCTTAGCCATCACTGAAGCCTTTGCTGGCAGTGACGTGGCGCGGTTGCGAACAACGGCCGTGAAGACGCCTGATGGAAAACACTACATTGTCAATGGTACAAAGAAGTGGATCACCAATGGTGTCTTCAGTGACTACTTCGTCACGGGTGTCCAGACGGACAAGGGACTGAGCGTGTTGCTCATCGAGAGGGGTGAAGGTGTCGAGACGAAGCTCATCAAGACTAGCTACTCGACCGCCGCTGGTACGACATTCATCACATTCGACAATGTCAAGGTGCCCGTGGAGAACTTGCTTGGAAAGGAGAACCAGGGTATCTATGTCATCCTCAGCAATTTCAACCACGAGCGATGGACTATGAGCTGTAAGTTATCAAGAAACCCCACTGTTCTTCCCGGTATAGCGGATATCTGAAGCTCACTTACTCATCTTCCTAGGCGGCACTGTACGATATTCACGGACCATCGTCGAGGAGAGCCTGAAGTGGGCACATCAGAGGTTGGTCTTCGGGAAGAGGCTGATTGACCAGCCCGTCATCCGACTCAAGCTGGCCAAGATGATTGCCCTTGTCGAGGCACACCAGTCATGGTTGGAAACAATCACGTATCAGATGTGCAACATGCCATACTCGAGCCAGGCGAAGCATCTTGGCGGACCTATTGGCCTGCTAAAGATGAGTTGCACACGCATGGCACACGAGATTGCAGATGAGGCGGTGCAGATCTGGGGTGGGCGAGGATTGACACAGTCCGGAATGGGACGTGTTATCGAGAACTTCAATAGGGGTTATAAGTTTGATGCTATTCTGGGCGGTGCTGAGGAGGTACTGGGAGACCTCGGTGTTAGGCAAGCCATGAAGTTTATGCCTAAGGAGAGACTGTAGGACATGGAGGATTGTCCTTGGCTACCCTTGGTGACATGAACTCTAGGGCAAGGTCATATATGACGAGGCTGCCCATGACAAGGCCTAGGTACGGATTGCAAGATAGGGTGGGGTTTGGTATGGACTGGATGGTCTTACCCTTCTCATCCACAGTTTCTCAAAGTTCCGATGTACATATTGGCAGGCTTTCATTAGACTGACTGTGGATACGGCCTGTTCCGGACTCAAAATTGACACTTTGGAACATATACTCTGCATGAAGTCTCGCAGGTTGAGGTGAAGGCATTCGGACTTAACGATGACGAGGTAGCTTACATCCGTTTCTGGACCAATAAGCGCAATCGCAAGTGTCATGATGTGGCCCAAGCGCGGCATCCCGCTAGTGTAAGCAGCCGTGGAAGTTTGGGCGTTGCATTACGGCTTAGCGGGAGGGAAGGAAGGAAGGTAGGAAGGAGGAGGGGGGTAGCAGGGGGGGGGGGTGGATTGATGCTACCTAAATTTTTGGCCGAGCCCGCAGCAACAACATCATCTCACCTCCAAGGTTGCGAACCGGCGAGCAATTGCAGCTCCACCCTACAGCTGATAACCAGCCTTCCCTCGTCCTGCCTTTGCGCAACCTAGGCGTAATATCTATATCCTCTCCGGTCATATGTAGGTCAATCTCTTTATGCAGAGGCTTGCAGGATGCTGTCTGCACTTAGCTGCAGATTGGCGACGGTTGGAGAGCTGAAGCTAATCGATGTATCCTGCTCAGACCGACCAGTCAACCCACTTGCGCATCTTCTCCCCAAGGCAAACAGCCCCCATCAATTCGTGCCCCTACACGCGACGTGCACCTCTAGAGTCGCGACTACCCACAGCTTCAAAGCTGGGCCTAGCCTCGTATCGCCCGGCCTACCTGCCTTCCACCTTTCCGAACCAGCACTCCACGAGGAGCAGCTTCATTGCCACCTTCTCAATCACGAGGCAGTGACCACCCCCTGCGATCCATAAGCTCCCAAGCCGGCGAGATGAACCACCATCATCTGCCGGCTGGGTCGCCAGCCATGCCAGGAAGGGGTCATGGAGGCCCACCGGGATACCCTATGGGAGGGAGTCCTGTTCCAAACCCAGCTCCCGGACTACATGTGACGCCGGCTTCAGCTTCAGGGCCACCACAGAGAGGTGGTCGGGGCCGCGGCCAACACTTCAATCCGCACCACTCCCCGGGCCACTTCCAGCCGTACACACCATACCAGCCCGCTATCTACAACCCATATGCCAATGCTTACAACAACGGCTTTGCCTATGCCTCTCCACAATACAACATCCTTCCTCCTCAATACGGCCAGAACGGCGCATTGCCTCAGAACTACGCCCATGCATACCAACAGCACTTCTACCCGCCTCCGCAGCAGTTCTACAACACCAACCCGATCCCACAGTACCCCGGGCCCCAGTCTCCGTCTTTCAGTATCCCATATCAGCCGCCTCCTCAATCCATTGTATCAGTTCCGCCTTCCGAAGTCGTCCCTTTCTCTCCCGGCATCCCTCCACCGATACCATCTACACCAGCGTCGCTTCACTCGTTGCAACACACCCCGATTCCCATGGCACAACCTATCTACCAGCCCCCCGAGCTGCCCGTAGCCCCCACATTCTCCCCCAGGCCAATCATCGCCCAAGAGACCGAGCCCGCACCACAGTCCGATACACATATCAAGACGCCTGAGGCTCCCCAGGTGGCTGCTCCTGCTGAGCCCAGTCCTGCACCGCAGGATGTGCCATCTTCCCCTGAGTTTGCTCCTCTTGACCCTCGCCCGGAGACCATTGCACACAGAGTAAGTCATCAAACCCCCAGCACCTGCTCAGGCCCTTTTTCACTTGTTATATGATTATTATATGGATCGAGCTGACCATTTCCAGCTGCCGTGGACTACACACCCTGACGAGCCATGGCCTAAGAGCAACAAACCTAGAAGGAAGAAGAGGGTGCTTCCGAAGGACGCCCAGGGTGTGGCAATGCGAACAGCAAAGGCAATTCCGACAGAGGCTTCCCAAGGCACTGCCGAAGTGCAAGAACCACCACGTCAAGACTCTCAGGACTCCCCTGAAGAGCCTGCCGCTGCCGCTGACCTGCAAGATGATTCGAGTGTTACAGAGAAGACCACATCAACTATCGATGTTACTACGGATACTTTGACTACGAGCACACCCGACTCCGCAGTTCAACCTTCTGCACCTTCCGTGCAGAAGGCTTCATCTGGAGGTGCATCTGGCCAGCCAGCAAAGACTACCCCCCGTCATGTAGCCCCAGCAGTTCCGGTCGTCCCTGTCTTGCCCAAGGAAGGTGCTATTGTCAACAGCAACCCACCCGTTAGCAAGGAACAGGCGACTGAGAAAGCAGAGGATGAGTCCAAACCAACGGCCGAAGCCACTGAGCAACCCAATGAGGAGAGCAAGCCAGCTTCGCCTGTTGCTGTGAGTTCTTGGTCTGCCCTTTTTAAGCGCCCATCCGCTACCAAGCCTGCTACGGCTGGACCAACCCCGCCAAATGGAACCACGGTCAGCGACAAGCCCTTGCCTGTGGCTGATGGCACGGCTACGGTTGTCAAGTCCAGCACTACCTCTTTGGCGGATGTCCTCAAGACGTACGAGGTGAAGAGTAAGGACAAGATCTACTTCATTGAGCCTCGTGCTTTGAAGAACAGGGGTACGGACTGCTATATGAACTCTGTAAGTGCAAAACCGTTCTGAAATTTCTCGTTCACACCGCTCGTCAAGACATATATGCTGATACGGCCCTGTACAGGTCCTGCAAGTGCTTGTATTCTGTGCGCCATTCTACAACTTCTTGCAACAGATTCGCAGCAATGTTGTTTACAACTTCAAGGGCACATCTCAAACACCTTTGATCGATGTTATGTGAGTCTCCTGAATATAGAACTGCAGTGATCGGGTAGCTGACGATACTGTGTAGGATTGATTTCTTGGCTGAATTCAGGGCTATCACTTCTGCAGATGACCTGGATCAGTTGCGTAGGAAGTTGAAGAAAGAGGACTACCAGACAAACGGGGAGCCATTCCTGCCTGACATGGTCTACAACTGCATCAGGAAGTTGAGCGCGTTTGCAACTGTGTGGGTGAGTGAAGCTTACTTCCTTTCAGAGACCTTTCGGAGAGAGCTAACATACGCTCCAGCCTGGTTCTCAACACGATGCACAAGAGTTTCTCATGTTGCTCCTCGACGGACTTGATGATGAATGCAAGAAGACTATTACTGGCCCAGTAAAGGCAGCTTTCGGCTCGGATGACGCCTTCTCTGTTGGAGACGACAACAACGTCGATAGTGCCTGGACCGAGGTCGGACACCGCCAGCGGCATGCTGTCACTACAGTATCTGGAGACACTCCGATCCCCAATCCCATCAGCAAGATCTTCGACACCGGATTCCGTTTCGAGCTGCGAGTTCCCGGCAGCAAGGACTCTATCAGGATCGAACCACACAAGTGCATCCCACTTGCCATTGGCGATCCGTCTGTCAAGAATGTTGTTGATGCTCTGAAGCTCTTCACCGCCCAAGAAACTGTGGAGATGGGCAATGCCCAAGGCGCCCAGGTGATCGGCAGAATGCAGCGCTCCATGCACATCCTGCCACCGGTCCTCACTCTTTTCTTTAAGCGCGACAAGAAGGTCGGAAACGAATTCCAGAAGATCTGGAAGTCGGTTGGCTACCCACTTGAGCTTGAGCTGCCACCGGAAGTTCTATCCAGGCAGATCCGGAACGAGATTGCGGCTGGAGGCCGCGAGCTTCCCAGGTATAAGCTCATTGGTGTCGTTTACCATCATGGCCACAGCGTCACCAGCGGTCACTATACTGTCGATGTTCTTCGTCAAGATGACCAAGAGTGGATCCGATTTGACGACACTCAGATCACTCGCATTAGCGGCGAGGACGTTGTGGCAGGTGGGGCTGAGGATACACCTGCGAAGTCGACGGGAACCAACAAGACGGAGACAGGCAACGGCCCCAACAGCAACCGCTTCGCCGCCATGGAAGAGTATGACGCCGGAGACAGCGACGGTAACTGGAAGCAAGTCGGCCAAGGAGCGAATGGCACCAAGAAATACAGCAGTGCCGTTAATGGCACATCATCTGGGGCCAGTACCCCCAAGGGCAAGACCGCGAAGACCAACTTCAAGGACAACAACAAGGTTGCATATGTGTTGTTCTATCAGTTACTGAACTAGGAGTATGATTCTGTCCCCAACAGCTTGAGCGGGGTGAAGGGCACCCTCGAACGAGACTTCATTGACTATATGCCCGCTGGTGGTCCTACTACTGGAGACACAACTGTTGATATTACCAGAACGGGTGCAGATCCCTTGCTGGAGCTAGGGTGTGCAGGACCTATAAAGCTTGGGAGTCGGTCTTTCCGAAAGATCGTGTCCAGTCCCAATCACCGGGCGCGACAGTCGGAGGCCAGTCAGTTTGAACAGGGCATGTGCAGTAATGCGGTGGCATCAACTGTACTCACTGCAACTGGAGATGCTAGCTGTGAGAAGACGACCAATGGAGGAAGGGTTGGACAGGACGGCCTTGCAGGTGCAGAGGGCAAGGACACCGAGAGTGGATTGTTGGCTCGGATCACCGAGGTGGAAGGAGAAATATTGGCCCGACTTGACGAGTATCATAGCTTGTTGGATCGGCTCAGCGAGGAGAGGGCAACTCCTTTGCCATCTCCCTTCACCTCGATACGAGAGCACGGGTGTTTCGGCATGGAGGAGCATGGAATTGATGCTGGCACGACTGCAAATGTACCAACAAGGGCAGCCACCGAGGATCTTGATATCAGGTCCCTGGACCAGGCTGTGACAACAGGGGCCGAGGTGCTCACTAGATCTAATGAAACCGCGAATCCGGGAGCCTCCACGAAATTCGCATATGACCTACCTACCGAGGTGGGCCACGATTCTTCGTCTTCGTCGGTGACCTTGGATCACGACGAACCTGCGCCTACGGATCACGAGATTGCGCTGACAATCACAACGAACACTGGCCGGCCTGCCATGGTGGCAACCAATAAGGCTGTTGACAGCGATGCTCCTAGAAATTCGGACGCAGTGAGCGGCGAACAGAAGTTGACGAAGAAAAAGGCTAAGAGATACGAGAAAAAATGCAGGCAGTTGTATAAGAAGCTGCACAAGTCGATGAAAGAGCTGGACGAGCAGCAGTGCATCTTGCAGGCTACACTTGACAATGTTCTCGCACTGGAAGACTCGTGGAAGCAGAGCGATAAACAGTCGCTCGATTCAGAGACATGCTCGCCTGAGCAAGTGCGGGGAGTTACGGAGTTCCGGTCATGGTGCATAGATCAGCATGAGCATCTCGACGGCTACAAACCTGGCCTCAGGCGTCTATACACACCGGAATTTGGCTGGGACTCGTCACTTCCAACGTGGCTTCTTGATCACGCACAGAAGCGATTACCAGAATGGTCGGAAGGTATCCAAGTCCCGACGCAGTCTAGAGTCTTTCTAGAGTATTCGCAACCCCTAATGCACTACCAGCGCCAGTTGTCCAACGCCGCAGAATGCTTTCGGGCTTGTAGGTCTGCATTGGGTAGTGTGGGAGCAAAACGCTTACAAGGACAAGATGAATATGTGATAGTGCGTCCGGATGTCAATACAGATGCATCTCATCACGTACCGGACGATTCGGGGGGTTAAAACGGTTATGGTCGGTTTACCGCAGGTGTATGATGCTGCTGGCTCTGGGAGACAGCAACGTGGTGCGGAATCAAGGGGTGGCATAGCGAAGACATCAGCGTTCAAAGGATGCAGATACGAGTTGAGATATTGTACAAAAACAAAATTGATATGATTATCCCTTCGGAAATCTGATGTTTTGTGGTGTGGTGATGTGTATCCTGTTGTGTACTATGCATGTAGCATCGTGACATATCGAGGGGGGGGG
>LKEB01000060.1:0-41525 GCA_003795295.1 Cytospora leucostoma | reverse complement strand
ATACAGCAAACACAAGTAACAGCTCATGGGTTGCCTTTCCATTAACGAAACAAGCCTCACTATTACACCATCTGAGTAGGAATGAAAACATGTAGGAACGACTCTACTTAGGTAGTCCATCCGGCATGACAACAACCTCGTCGCCCATCTCAGAAGACCCGCAGATTCCCATCTTCCCTTCAAGGATCATCTCAGTCATCACCCACTCACTCACTCACTCCAACCACGCGGACGAAGCAAACACCTCCTTCCAGCCCTGCCCCTCCCCTCCTTCCTCGCCCTCAGCCGCCCTCTCGAACCTCTCGACGGACTCGACATCGGCCGCGCCGAAGTTGCCGTACAGGTGGGGGCAGCCGTCGTTGTCGTTGGGCGGGTCGTCCCACCTGACCTCGCCCTTGAGGGCGGCACGGCGGATCTTGATCAGGTAGAGGGTGGTGTGGGCCGCGAAGAAGAGGCCGGCTGTGATGGGGACCTGTATTCAGGGAGTTAGAATTTTTAATTCCTTCTCGTATTGAGAGACGGGTTAGGATTCGAGGGTTGTGATGATGGTTGTTGTTGGCTCATGTCGAGATGAATAGTTGCTTGAAGGGGGATTGGGGGGGGGGCAGTTGTTGACTCGCCTGCCGAGCTGTGCTCAGGTGGACGAAGCCGTCCTGTTTGTCCAGGTCGGACAACGGGTACGCATCTGGAAGTGGGGACGGAGGTGCCGAGTCGACTATCTTGTAGACGTATTCGGGGAGGACCTGTGGTGCTGGCATGGTGATGGCTGGTGTGGGTGGTGTGCTGCGGTCCGCTATGCTTGGAGGTGGAAGTGAGTGAGAGAGAATGAGTACTTGGCTATGTGTGGAAACTGAAAATCGGGAGACCCGCGATGGCGGTCGTTTGGTTGTGCATGGTGTAAGCGGGTATCCGTGGCTCGGCTCAGTCTACCTGAATAATTATAACGCCTTTCCACATGGCTTAGGTCAGACACCAGTCTCTTCAATCAGATATATGCATGATGATTGGCATTTCCTCAGGGCTCTTATAAAAATGCAGACGATCGTACTATCAGAGATTACACGTCAAATCCGAAGACAGCAGGGGGAAGCGTTTGTAATTATTAAGAGGTATCATCATTCGCATTTGCCATACCAAAGGGGCCAAGGCACGTATTTCTTTTCAACGCCAGTCCCCAAGTCTTCATGTAATACATATGGATAGTCATGATTTGCTGTTTTTTCTTTTTGGTGTGCTTTCTCCCTTTCTCACAATTGAGCGTCAAAGATAATGCTCTCCGCCGGACTATGCCAGCAAACCTGTGCAGATTCACAGCAGCCCACCATCTGCCTCAACAAGCCACAACTTGGCCAAATCCTTGGTCAATCCCAGTCTCAATATTCTCAACACGTCCTCCGCTGATGTGCCAATGTCTAGGCCGGACCTCCAATCCCAACCCCTCTTGACGTTGCCCTGTGGAGCCAGCGGGCCCACGGACTTGCCAGGGTTGCCGCCCGCCACGGACCGATGCAACTGTGAGGCCAGCATGGAGCTTCCCGACAGTACCAAGCTCCCCTTCGCGGTTGACTTGCTCATCAGGTCAGCCGGTGTGGATCCCTTCAGCAGAGCCGGTGCCGAGGCCAGTACCAGCTGGAAGAACTCCTTGCACGTCTCGTATACCCTGCTGCCAACGGCCTGTATGTCTTCGATGGCTTTCAGCAGGATGTCGAGCTGCTCGAGGCCGATGAGCGGGGAGGACCCGTGTTCGCGCTGGCTGTGGTTCACAAACACCAACGCTTCGCCGAGGAGGGCGAGCAGGAAGTCCTCGCCTACAATGGCATCACGGGATGCGTCGTACAGACCACCGCGAATGTTATCGTCCGAGGAGGCGATGACCACGGTCAAGGCAGCGGCGGCAGACTTCTGCCGTCTTGCGAGTGGCAGGGACTCGTCGTCACGGATTTCGTAGTACTTCCTGAGGGTGGCGTAGCCTGCGAGCATCTTGCCAAGCAGCTCGGCGGCTTCGAGGTCTTGCTTGGCGAGCCGTTCGAGGGTTGTGTTGCGCTGCCTCAGGAGTTGTCGTAGGTAGTCGTCCAGCTCTGCAGTCGGTGGGTATGCTGCAGACTGGATCAGGGAGTACGCGATGAGGAAGTGCATCACGTCGCGCACCTTGGCCGGTTGGTGGGCGAGGGCGTAGTACCACATTGCCTCGCCGTAACGGAAGCAGGTCTCCTTCAAGATGTCGCCAAAGTGCTTTGGTTTATTGTTAGTCGGTTGCTCCTATACCATCTGAAATATTGCTCAACTTACCTCTGCAATTTGCTCGGCGAATTGGGCCATGCCAAGGTCGCTGAGCAACCGCCACACCTTATCGACCATATCGCTAGAGTCAACGTCGATCTCTTCAAGGATGTTCTCCACAAGCTCGCCCACCGTCTCCTCTGCGCGTTGAGGTGAGTCCAACCGACCCAAGACGTAAATCGCAATCTCCCAGCCGTCGCGGGTTGCACCAGACGCGTCCTTGACCGACGACAGCTCCTTATAATTTGCTAGCTCTTGTGCGTACTGCATCAGGGTGTTGTCCTTGGTACCGTCTGTCTCGTCAGGGTCCGTAGGATTGATTCCAAGGACCTCCATATCTTCGATGTCGAGATCATCGAATGCGTAAAGAGCTGACGGTTGGTGCTGCGGCAGCCATCGGCCCAGAGATGCTATCTCTGCCACCGCGGCAGCTATGGGGAGCGACCACGTCCTCAACAGGGCGATGATTGCCTTGGCATTATCTTCGAATATGCAGGCCATGCCCACCTCGACAGCGTTCAGGGAGTTGAAATGGAAGTCAGACGCTACAGCTGTCTGGAAGGACTTGGCCAGGCGCTCCAGGTATGCCTCAGTACCACCGTTATGCGATGCCAGCATTAGGCTCTGATTTGCGGGACGCTGAAAGTCCTTGTCACTCCTAGTGTCATCCCACCACCCAAACAGACCGATCGTCGCTTCGCACCAGTCCTGAGCAGTCTCGAGGATGACATCCGGGGCACCGAGGACGATCTCGAAAATGACGTTTAGGTTTTCGTAGATGTCCCAGGGTACTTGACTCTCCGCCTTTCGAGCGGTTGCGGTCCACGATTGTTGGCTCTCGGTCATATCGATATCCTCGGCGCCTATTCGGCTCTTTCCTTCTGCGAAACGTCGAAGTTGTTCCAGCAGGCCTTGCGCCTTGATACGGAAGATGGTCCATTCGCTACTCCAGATTTCCCAGTTTCCAGCCTTGCCGGGGCACAGTTCCAGCATGTTGATCGTGTCCTGAGTCGCCCACTGCACATTGTCGAGAGCGCGACCGGTGTACTCTAGCTCGCCCCGGCGATTAGCCTTGACGGATTCCCAGCCTGCGTTCTCGAGCAGCCTTTGCGCATCCTGGACCTGGCCTCGCAGAAGAGCCATGCAGACTGTCGGCCAGAACATGCTGTGACTGGCGGGACAAGGTTTGCACCTCAGCACTTCTTGGACCTGAGTAGGATAGGGGTTGTGGTACTCGGCAAGCCAGCGGAACAGCGTCTCTGGGAGTGGTTCAACTATCCTGCTGTCTTCGCCCGCCCGAGTGTGATGCACTTGGAGAGCCAGAGTCGCTAGGTAGGTAGCCTTCTCGAAAGGAGGGGCCTGGGGTGCGGGGCCGATTTCAGCGGCGTGTTCCTCGGATTGTAATGGGAATGTGTCGACATATTGCTTCCACAGACCGGTGAGCTGCCCAGTGACTGTGGCTAGCGTTTTGTCCAGTCTCTCCTCATCCTCTTCTGGGCCTACGCCGTCTTTGTAGAGTCGAGCGACCAGGTGCTCGGTATCCAGTATCAGCTCTGGTGGCTCGTCGATGCTTGCATAGCCAGATTGGCTGTATAAATCCTTTGCAAGGGAGGCGCACTTGAACGAGTGCCTTCGAGCCCCTGAACGCCCCGCTGTGGCACGGAAGATGCTCTCGGCCTCCCGGAAGACTTGCTCGTCTGCCGCGGGCGTCTGCAACGTCAGCAAGTCGGAAGCATCGCCAAGTTCAATGTCATCGTCTCCCCCGTCGTTGTCCATGTCGAGCCACATATCTCCTTCGTCCTGGTCGTCCTGCTCGCCTTCAGTATACTCGTCGAAGTCCTCCAAGAAATTCTTCGCCGAGCGGTTCCGTGTTCGTCTGGCCGGCTCGGCGTCCTCGTCCTCCGCATAATCTTCCTCCTCGACTACTTCATCTGTGTCGCTGCCATAGTCCACCTCGAATGAGCCTGCGCCCTTACTAGCTGGCGCGTCCTCTTCCTCGTCGCCCTCGTCGTCTTCGTCGCTGACTTCTTCCCTTAGGCGCGATTGTGTTCGACCTGTGCCGGAGCGGACAGCTTGACCCGATCTGTTCGCTTTTGGTTTTTGTTTCGATGCGAATATGTTCTTTGGGGGCGCAGGTGCGAAAGGGTTCTTAGAAGCAGGACCTGCATTTTTACCTACTGCAGCGAAAGGGTTCTTGACGGGAGGGGTCTTGTCTTCTAGACCACTCAATGCGAAAGGGTTGTGAGTTTTAGTAGCACCCACGCCCTGCATCAACGAGCTACCCATGAAAGAAGCTGATGGTTTGCCGACGGGAGTACTGCTTGCGTGCTCGGACGGGGCAGGTCCGGCAGGTGTAGATGTTGGCATAGTATTGCCGAAGTCGAAAAGACCCTTGCCCTTGCCCTTGCGGCTTGTATCGGGCGTAGATGGGGCAAGGCTGGAGTCATAGTCGTCGTCGTCTGGGACTTTGAAGGACATGATGAGGGTGGTGAGGAATGGCTTGGCTGTGGAATGGTATCTGGTCCTTTGGCGGTAGAGGTCGACAAGGCTGAAATCAAAAGCTACGTGAACTGAAGGCTGCGTGCACAGTTGATCTTGCCGCGCACTGGGAGCTGGATCGGATATGGTTTATATGTTTGTTCTCGTGTGTCCCTGCCGTCGCCTAGCCTTTCTCGCCTTGGATCGTTTGTCGAGGTTGAATGCGCCTCCGGATGGCAGGCAACATGAAGCTTTGGGAGACGCGACTTTTCCAGAGCTGCCACAGCAATTCGCGACATTCTACAGAGGGACGAGGTGCCGGGACCCCTGCCAAAGCTTGAGGGCACGGGCCGTCTAGATGTGGTACTACGGTACCTACATACTAAGTACTGTGGTACTTAGGTCCGACATATGTAGTATGACACCCCTGGAGGTATCTAGGTACCTAGGTATCTTGATAGCTAAAGTACCTAGATACTTAGTAGGGTTAGGGGTGCAACATACGTCTTCGAGCTTGCCCGGGAAAAATCATTGACGACTTCCCCTTCGTTATCCTACATACAATTTCCCCAGTTTACGATATACGACAGCCTCGTCCGACTTTACTAGCACGTCGATATTTCTCGAGCTTTGAACCATGGCATCACTACGCACCCTCAGCTCTTCCACCACCTCGACCCTGCGTGGCGCCCTCCTACCGCGCTTCAGCCCCAACCATGTCCAGATCAGGACCGTACTTACAGTAACTGCCTTCGAGAGGGCCAAGCAAGAACTCTACGGACAGCGCTGGAAGGAGACACTCACCCGCAAGCAAAAACTATATGTCGAGTACAAGGAGCAAGGCCGTGAGCAGAAGCAGCAGAAATTGCAGAAGGAGCATGGAGACAATTGGGAGGCTGCCGCCGCCGAGGAGGCTGCTAAGCAATATGGAAGCCACTCTTTCCAGGACAAGGTGCAGCGCCTGAAGGAGAAGCTTGCTGCCAAAGAGGAGGCGAACAAGGCTTCCTAAGCGGTCTCTGCTATGAGGATATCTGGTAATCTCGTACGACAAAGCACTTATGCGGATACAATATGTATTTAAACTAGTGCGACAGATGGGAGTTTTACCAACAAGGACTTCACAGTTTCTTCCAGTCAAACGCCTTTTCCCACGCAGCCGCCGCCTTCAGCACCGTCACATCTTCATATCTACGGCCGACAAGCTCCAAGGCCGTTGGAAGCCTCACCTCCGGGTTGTCTCGGGCTGGCACAAATCCACAGGGCAGTGACAGCGCCGGGTGGCCAGTAGCTGTTGTCGTTAGTACGGCAGTCGCGGGCACGTAAACCATGAGACGGATCTAGACATCACGATGAAGAACTTACAGTTGAATGGGGCGGTATTGTACAATACCGGAGTCAGATTGTCGCCCTTCAGAGGGTCCCCCTTCGTGTCGTCATCTCCGAGGTTTGGAGGAGGTATGGAGACTGTTGGCATCACCAGGACGTCGACGTCCTTCAGCGCCTTGTCATATTCATCCTTTGGTATGGTTGTTAGTCTTGACAAATATAATGATTCGGAGGGTGCCCACTCACTGCCAGACCCTTGACGAGATTCCCTACTCTTCCCTGCAGTGCCGGACCATACTTCTCTTCACAGTAGAGCCATCTGATATACAGATTGCGAGCCCCTGGTCCCATGGCGTCGAATTCTCGCTGGCTGAGACGCTTCGGTGTGATTAGCACACCTCTGTCAGTCATCGCTAGTTGTTTCCGGCCGTCGATGTCGCCGAAGATGGCCTGTCGGCCGCCGGCAATCGGCAGGGCACAGGTCCAGAGTACGGGTCCCGTATGATGCGACGGCACAGATACCTCCTTGACAACGGCGCCGAGCTGCGAGAACTTCTCAGCTGCGGCCTTCACGGCGGCAGTGACGTTTGGGTCTTGATCCGGAACCTCGAATCCCTCCTTCAAGATGCCGACCCTGAGTCCGCTCAATGCTGTGCTCGAATCCTTGGACAGGGTCTCCTTAACGGCATCAATGAACAGTGTCTTTGGGCTGCCAGCCTCGAGTCCAAACCCCGGCTGGCGGTCATCCCACCCGTCCGCGCCAGCAATGGCCTCCAGAAGCCTCGCGCAGTCGGGGACGTTCCGCGTCATTGGCCCAGTGTGGTCAATGTTCGCGTCCAGGCTCAGAAGTCCAGTGTAGGGAACAAGGCCCCACGTGGGCTTCAGCCCGACTATGCCGCAACTAGAGGCGGGGATGCGGATACTGCCTCCCTGATCTCCTCCGATGGCCATATCCACCGATCCTGTTGCTACAAGACGGCCAGATCCCGAGGAAGATCCGCCGACGCTGTAATACTTGGAGTACGGGTTGTACACCCGTCCCGTGCAGGAAGAATTGGACGTTCCCTCGAGACAGCTGTTCTCGCATGCTGATTTTCCCAGGATCAGGCCGCCAGCATCCAGTATCCTCGTCACAATGGTCGCATCGTACTCGGGCGTCCAGTCCACCATGGTCGTGCCATTAGTGCAGCGCACCCCTGCCACAGCGGTATTGTCCTTGATAGCGAGTGTCTTACCCTCTAGCAGGTTGCTCTTAGGCGATGTTGCCTTGATAGTGGCCTGGCGAGGGTTCAGCAAAAGTAGTCTCGGCCACTGGTCGGAGTCAGGGAACTCACCCTAGTCGCCCATCCGCCCCCATCAGTATGCTTGGAATCAGGAATGTGGATGTCTGTTCGAGGATACTTGCTGAGGTCTGGCATGGGGAACAAGAGCTTGTCTTCGCCCAGACTAGCAACGAGGTCATTGAAGGCATTTGCTGAGGCACTGTAGCCTTCTACTTGGCTGTTGTCGAGCTTCAAGCCTGCCTTTGATGTAAGGTTCGTGATCTCTTCGGCACTGACTCTTGTTTGAGACATGACGATGAATCTTTACCGGCTAAACCCTGAGATTGTTCGAAAGTCACAGAGTGCTCCTCAAGATTATAGTCCGATAGTACGGCCTCGACGAGATGATGTTGGTGTTGGCTTCCTGAACAGCTATATTCTGAAGTAGATATATAACAGATAACGGCTGCCTTCTCGGAGACACAACTGATAAAAGTGCCATTTTGGCATGTTGGGCGGGGGTCCACAGTGGGCACGTCGAATCAATATTAGCCACTTAACCCAGAGAATCTGTCTTTGTAGCCAATGAATGTTCCCGGACCACAAATTAGAGCACAAACGCGAGGAGAATCCTTTGCAGATATCCAAGCTGCTTGGCAAGGGATAGCTGCATACCTAAGTACGCAAGATGGTAAACCTCACCCACTGTGAGGGTGATCACCTGGCCACAGCACAGAATAATCATTCAAGTGTACTATATGTGGACTATCTAAGAGGTCTATCCAAAGAAGAATAAAACCGAAGAGTCTCGTTAATGGTAAAGAAGAAGGCCGGCGATACGCAGAGGAAGGCTTCTCGCAAGGGAGTTAATTGCACAGTGCTCGCGTTGGGATGACAGCCCGAACCCTACCGGCTCCAGTTCGTATTCAATGTTGGCTATACTAATTTTACTTCACATCCACCATCTCAAAACCCAACTGCCGAGATCAGAGTATCTCCCTTGATATCGACGATTTATCTAAAATGAACATGCAGAAGACTAAGAGTAGGTGAGCCGTGACGTTGAATTCTAAGATTATAAGTCTTTTGCACTGCGCCAGCCGGGCCATGCCAATTCGGACTGGCGGTTGGACTTTGCAATGTTATTGGATACCGTTGACTTCTATGAAGCCAATAGTTACGCCTTTGTAGAATTTTCGTAACTGCTCATGCTTTCCGGGCGATAACACAAGCGTGTCCAAACGTATCAAGATGCCTGGATGAGCCGGGGACGTCGTACCTAGGTACCCTAGGGTACTCCAGAGATCATGGAGACGAAAGAAGCTCCGGGCTGAATGTTGGAAGTCTGTGTGCATCACGGGCCACCACTACCACGGCTGAAGGCGCAAAATCCAAGGAACCCCGTGCTTACTTGCATGATAGGATCTCCGATGGATAACCAGAGGTCGCACGCACTGTCGACGACATCTGGATGAATGGGGCACTTGAGTTCCCTGCATAGCAGATGACACGTGGCCTACATCACACGGGCAGGACTGCTTCACAAGCAGGTCAAACATATCATCTTGAAGAGGTCGGAGAGGGTGCCGGATACAGCCTGACGTTGACTATAGTCGGTGGCTTTCACATGCTATTCCAATGGTGTACTATGTAGGTAGGTTCAACGCGAATCACACCGGCGTCGCATGGCTAAACACATGTGCATTCGGTGCCCTATCCATGGATGGTACACACCCTCTTGGTCCCCGGTTCTGCACACCATGTCAGACCATCGCCCACCTGCCTATCCTTCGGTATCCGGGCTTTCCATGGTTCGCATTCGTGTCCGAATCGGGTGAAACTGAAGGGCATAAGGCAACCAAGACCAAGATAGTCGAGATCAAGGCAACCGAGACCAAGTGGGTCTTCCGCTGAGCCGCACCAGAAGCCCAAATTGACGGAGGCTCTGCATTCCAAAGATGCCGATCTTCATGGTTGAAGTCAAGTGTGCCGGCAACCATAGCCTTGGGCTGATTCTGCAGGGCAATGAAGCCCGGTGGCTTGGTATTCAACCAGTGGGAGGCTCACCATGATCACCTTGCCTGACATCTGGACTGACATCGCCGTGGAGACGCTTAGCGTTTGAGCGCCCGCCCCCTCCCCCAAATCATGTGTAGGTGACAGGGTGGTCATGCGAGTTGCGGTCAACAACTTCATGGAGGGTGTCAAATTGTTACAGAAGGTGTGTCTGTAAGTCGTTCATTGAGCTTCTCTGACAGTCTCAGTCTACAAACCCACTCAGTCCAGTGCAAAGTGCGACATATATCCAAAGCAAACGGCGTTGCCGCCATCGCTTCATTGGGGATATTTGATCTTGAATCCTCCGCCCGCAATCAATAAGAAGAAGAAGAAACGAGTGACCCAACGCTCCAGAATATAGATATTCGTCAAAGAATCGAGGATACGAAGGCTTATGTCCGCATGTATGCCAAAACTCCACATTGTCAATCTCAAGCACAACTGTCGATCTCCCGCGGCGAGAGTCTCCGACGTGCGATGATTGTGAACTCGTCGTGGCGTAGTATGACACGATATTCTTCGCCGGGAAACATTCTGTTGAGGAGCAACTCTAGCTTCGTTGGATTGATGTACCGTTGACATATAACCTGTTTGACATGCCCTTCACCATTCCATTGATCTGGATTACGTCGAAGCTTTCTCCTGCTCCTTGAGGACGTCGGCATATTGACCGGTTGGATGATCTGTATCAGAATGTCAGCAATGCATTATCGAATCAGGTGGGGGTGTCCAACTCCTACAATATGTTGCAGAGAATATCCTAGGGTCGAGTATGTTGCCTTGTTGAGGACTGTGCTGTGATATTGTAGACGAATGCTAATCTGGATAGTCAGGCCAGCGGCTTAGAACCCGCACGGCTCCCTTCAAGTCCCCGTCCCACAGATATATCTCGAACAAGACGTTGGTACCATGGTCCCCCTCTTCGCCTTCATATACATACACTGAGCCGTAAAATTAAGAAGAGGGTGTGGTCATGCATAGCTAGGGACGCCAGAAGGGGGCAGTGCCCTCCTTGACTGAAGCCAGTCCCAATGCTGTCCTGAAACAAGGATAGACAACGCCACATACTGTGCCGAGGCAGGCTGGCGTCAAATGGTGGCATACCAGGGCGAGGTCGTAGCCACTATCGTACAAGTAGAAACGCCTCCTCCACAAGTCCTAGAATGAATATCTGCGAGGCCTATACCTCCGAGGAGACCATCAGCATTTGCAGTTGGTGGCCGATATATTTCTAGCAGAATGTGTCTTCCTACTGACTGGGATATTTCCATCAAAATTTGCTACATACTGTGAACGGTTAATCGGAGGACACTACCCAATTCTAGCGAAAAAATTGCATCTCAAGAACCAACACAAAGCGAAGGCTATGGTGGGGATGAAATTACGAGCGATGTTTAAATTTCAAGGTCAGTAGAAAATTTGGGAAACAATGACACGGCTGAGGTTTCAGGTCATGGTGCCCATGAGCGGTGACTTGGGTCAAGCCACCATGAAAGCAGGGTAAGAGACAGTCATCGTGCCCGAGCAGATGATATCTAATGACACCATTGCGTTTCATCTCATGGGGCCGATGTACCAAACGCGAGGTGTTGACTGGAGGGTAACGCCTTGACACCCTCCACGTCGTCGTCGACGGAGTTATCAACTGGTGGCGTCTGAAGGTCTACACCACCTTTAGATAGTAGAGCCCAGGCCCGCGTGTCTACATAGATATTCCTTCCAAAGGGGTGACTCCCGTCGTCCGCCAGGTTGGAATTCACAGGATCTCCACTCACATTCGAGAAGCCTCGGTCGTTTGTTCTCTTTATGGGCCACGCATGTCGATGGAGAGGACACTCTGTAAGGTTCATGGTCTTATGCCTTCTCAGCCGCATGACACATGGCAATGGCAGTTCATATAAATATCCATGTGTCTCGAATCTACTGGGTATTATGAGGCAAGTCGGAGTCAACAATCTTACCAGTAGATTCTCATAGGGCACCATCCAGTACCTTGTAAACATACAGCCCCCCCCCCTCCTGTGACATCTGTGCTTCGAATCACCGCAAGCTTAATATGTCTTTACATCCCTGGTCTCAAGGCAATCTGGGCCAATCGGTTCGTATGCTGTTTGACTCAGCTGCTACCGAACATGACATGCTGTGGGTGTTACTGACGATATTAGACTCAGCAATCCACCGAGCCATTGAGCACTGCAGTTTCAGCAGACCAAGATGAATCACTCCATAACAACCCAATCAGGAGCCACACGGAGGCTCTGACCCAAGCTAATGGCACCGGGTTGCAGATTCCGAACGTGAGAGGGCGAAAAACACGTAGTGAAGCACAGCATATGATGTTACCTACCGGTGTGGAAACCCCGATTGGTACTGCTCCAGCTCAGCGTCAGAATGTGCATGGGTCGTCTCTGTCCTCGCTACTTAAAAGGTCGCTGCAGAAGTGCCCTTACAAGCACAATAAGACGCTTACTTTCTTGCCAGAGGACAAGCTTGACAAAGTCATGACACCTGAGCACGTTAAAGAGTACCTCTTGAACAGTGGGATAGAAGACTTTCACGCCAGCTTCGCACAGATCACGGAGTATATATGTGGCCTACCTGGCCGCTCCAAGGCACGCACATCCCGCCGAGTCTTTGCAATATTACTACTAATTGAGGAGCCGCTGAGGATGTGGGATGTCATCAACGGAGGCATTGACGACACCGATCTTCCGCTGATCCGCGTTGACTTTGATGAGGAGGAATGCCTCCTGGCTAGGGAAACCGACAGCGGATCCATACCTATCCAGAAGTTCCGTGGATGGCCTGTATCTGCAAGATTTGCCTTTCACGAGAATCAATGGCGTGTTCAGGTACCAGTATTGCTCAAGGGGGGTCGGTCACCGAACAACCACCCTACTCACAAACTGGACAGTAATACTGTGTTTCCATGGACGGAATACGAGAAGAAATATCAAGGAAACTCCGAAGTATTCCGAGTGAAAATCCATGAAGCTCATCGTGAGTTTGGTGAAGGCGTAGGTGACCAAACAGACGCTCTTCAATTTACATGAGTCCCAGCTAACAACGATCGTTGCCTGTGTTTAGAAGGATCCCTCATTTGCATTGAAGTCTCTTCAGCCACTCAAGTCTGAGGACCTCGAAAGAGACTCAGAGTTTCGGTTCGAAGTGAAGGCACTCTTGAAAGTCAAGCGAAGGCCACACCTTGAGGCCAATCTTCTCACGACCTTTGAGTACAAGGACAGATATCACTTGCTCTTCAGATGGGCGGATGGCGGCAGTCTCGATAACCTCTGGAGGAGACGGCATCCACGTCCAGAAATCACACATGACTGGATCTGTTGGCTGGCCCAGCAATGCCAAGGACTGGCAGATGGACTGGGAGGTATCCACAATACAAAGGTGACAGTGGAAGACGTTGAAGCCCCCCAATACTCACCAATTTCTCCAACATTGCCCCAGGATGTCGCTGATCCTGGTCCACCAATTGAGGCGGAAGAAGATGACGGCAGAGATTATGGCAGACATGGAGACATCAAGCCGCAAAATATTCTTTGGTTTGAGCAAGACGACAATCAATATGGTTCTGGAGTCCTGAAACTCGCAGATTTTGGACTCACGACCTTTCATCACGCCTTGACAACCAAAGTGTCACCGAAGGACATTCGGGCTACTCCTACATACTCGGCACCCGAACGCGAACTTCTAGAAAAGCTCTCTCGGCCATTCGATATATGGTCTCTGGGATGTATATTCCTCGAATTCGTGACCTGGATCCTCCACGGGAAGAAAGGCCTGGATATGTTCAACAAACAGCGCTGCAAGGATGGAGGATCTCGGGATCCCAAATTCAGTCTGGACAACTTCTATATTATCACCAAGGAAGACGGGGCAGCACGCGCCCAACTCAAACCATCAGTCTTGAGAGTGAGTAGTCATAACCTCCTGAGGGAACACGGACTGATAGCTGTACTAGTGGATGGCCAGAATGAAACAACGGAAACAATGCAGCCCTTTCTTGACCGATTTCCTCGACTACATTCGAGACAAAATGCTACAGGTAGAGAGAGAGAATCGGGACAACTCTGTTACTGTCAGCGAGCGGTTGAAGGAAATGCTCCGAAGCTGTGAACAGGATAGAAGTTATGGACTCCCAAGTGGAGCGGAGGAAGTCGAGGATACCAAGCGCAAGCGTACCGTGGACGAGGTCAGATATGGTTCCAGCAGTGGAGCCCGTCAAGGTAGTCCTAGAAAAGCAAAGCGCATTCGACAGGGCCGAAAATGACTCGACCGATGCCCTTGGGTAGGGGGGGGGGGACATGGGTCGCTTCGTTCTGATATGGGACACAATATCTCGACATAGGGACATCTCACGAGAGCCCAAACTAGAGGCACTGGGACAGTGCTCCCTGTATTTAAAGCCGATCAATCATGAAGGATTACATAATAGCTCAAGATATAGATGCCCCAAAGACGTGCCGAAACTCCAGCCGTTGCATTATTGCCGATAAAGCCACCAAAATATATTGTTGTTACCTACACCCATATCAAGTTCACTCACGAAGTAGTAGTTCATTTCAGAGTGTCCTCCCTTCCACCGTCGTCCGGGAATTCTTGAGAAGCATCTGTTCCAATCCGCACAACTATGGCGAACCACTCAACTGACGAACAGCTCATCTCTGCATTCCGCTTGGTTACGTCCCCATCGTGCTCTCGTAATGGAGTCGCATAGTGTCATTGATCTCTGTAATTTCGACCTGTAGACTCTGAATCAGATGCATCGTTTCGTACAGAATTCCTTGCTCTTGCTAAGGTGTCTTACTTGGTTCAACTTCCTGGTTACTTCAAGTACGATGTGATCAGCTGATACCTTTTTTGAGGTTAGCATTGCCTCAACCATTTCGTACTGACTTCTCGTACTTTTCCGCACTTCCAATTCTCGGGGCCCAACTTCTTGTCCAGTTGCTGTGCAAGGATCTCGGTGTCGGTGTACCGCATCTCCACAACTTGTTTATAGAACTTGGGCATCTCTGCGTAAGGCTAGTGTTCCTCTTAGGTGGTTGAGTATAGGAGGAGCTAGTAGAGTATGCGTCTCTGTGCTTATTGTAATACTGACACCATGTGCCCGAGTCGCATTATAGACTTAGTGATCAAGACTGCAGGCTCGAATAGTGAGTAGCTGACAGATCAAGCTGATCATACGAGAAGGGAGAGCAAGGGAAAGAACTTTTGCAAGGATAGCTAGTACGCAGGATCTGATATGTAACTGGGCGTGTGCTGTACGTATTCATTCCAGGTCGAGTTCCGAGAGAGGCCCCCTCCAAAGAAGTATATATATACAGCATGGGCGACCGGGCTGAGTGGTGCGCGCAGAGCCGCATGAGTAGACACCGAAACCATGTACGGAGTGCACATGTGGTACTAGTATTGTTGCATGTGGAGATGACCAACTCTGCCCTAGCACACCGGTCTCTCAGGCAAGGCATTCAGGGTGGTCTCCTCGGGGCTCTGTGGTATATTGAATAAGGCGCGATGGTAGGCGAACTACATCGAATGCTGAGGGCGTCCAGGAAGCTGGCTGTGAGTGGAAGCATCGTGAGGGGTGCATGATGTCCTACCCCTCATTGCAGGCCAGACTGCAAGTGGTATTGGCCGCTATGTTATCTCCTTGCACAGTGAGATTGAGGCGCAATGTGGAGGCCACGTCCCCCTTCAATATCATCACCCATTGAGGTCAAGTGCCACAGTTGTTATGCATAGCCATCGCCCTCACTTGCTTGGCTAAGGCTCTTGGACCCTCTTATGCCCCCGGAAGTCTGGTGGTATATACCCGTATCTCCCACTTGACACATGACCTGGCCTCAGTTACAACTGTCATGAGGGTCAACACTACGATTTCTATTAGAATAATCAACAGCACTAGTCGATATGGAGTGGGTGCAACAAGGCTCGCTCCTCCGAGAGGAGGACATGAGGGTTTTCAAGTTTTGGAACTTGGAAAGTCAAGTCTTCAGCGGTGTGAAGGGTGACGATGTAAGCGGCTACTCTGGCTCCTCATCTATCATACAGTACGATCTGAACGATTGGTTTCGGTTCTAGGTACATGTCACCTCCTTGTCTAAGAAGCTGGTGACAGATGAAGACTGGGCACGATGGCTCGATGAGGTAGGCACAATTGTCTAGGCTAAGCAATTAATGACGAATTGACTGACGATACCCAAATAGAAACATATAAAACGTCTCGAGCCACACCAAAGCGGTATAACGCTTCTGTAAGTCACGCTGCGCTGGTTCATTTTTGCCGCATCTGTCATCTGATGCCATCATAGCATTGGGGGACGAGCAAATCCTCGTATAGCTGGCTCGACAGTCTCGTATCTGCCATTCTCCAAGCATATATTCACCAAGGTTGTGGACTTGTTCCAGATCCATCGCTCTATTTCCATAGTCATAAATCGCAACACTACTGCCGTCTTCTCGACATACTCTATCAGTGATCCCTCCCCGGACTGCCAATCACTCGGTAAGTCTTCCAGAGCAAGCAATTCAGACTTTATTATTGGCATACATGGTACATTGGAAGAGAAACTTTCAGAAAAGAAAATACTGAAAACCAAGCAGTCTATAACTGTAGGTCGTCATCTGCATGGGATGATGATCTGGGCCTTTCCGTTACATATTCTCCCTACTACAAAGCCACCCACGCTGTGCTGTATGGATGTTGTGAATCAGCCCGAGCAAAGTTCACCAGACGCCTTGAAAGCTGGGATTTCGCCGTTTATCATCCTCTCATGCTCCCAACTATCTTCGCCGAAGTTGAACGTGAAAGACACTTCAACTTAGTGGGCCCTTTGATCAAGAAGTTGGTTGAGCGCGTCGAAACCCTCGAAGTCGCTGATGAGCAGCAAGATGATACCGGAAAGACTTCTGACGGAAGGTCTTCAACATATTCAGAGGCTTCATCTCTTGAGAATGGAAAATCAGAAGCTTATATGAAACTCTGGCTTGATATTAGCTGGCTGAAGAATGGACTTGAGAACTGGAGAAAAGAACTTCAGAAAATGATTGCACATTGTGAGGAATTGCGAAGAGCAGAGTTCCATATTCCAGACAGAGACTTCGAAAGCTCCACGGAGTCAACTCCTGTTAACGCTCATTATTCTGTGGATATTTTTGATGAACAGAAAGGAGTCACTTGCTCGCCAAAGATCCAAGAAGTCGATGATCTGGAGGTTGCTGGGATTTGGATCCGCAAGAAGCTCATTGAGTTGGAAGGAGAGTACGATGAAAAGATCAGAGCTTGCACAACTATCATTGACGGAATGACTCTAGCAGCCCAGCTGGTCAGTCAGCAGAGTAATCTCGATATTGGGCAGAGTTTCAATGTTGAGAACCAAGAACTGACCACCGTGTTGCCCCTCCTAGGAATGGAACAAAATCGGCCGAGAGGATACGAAGACAAATTTGGAGATATCCAAGTCAAATCTGGATATTGCCGAAGCTACCAAAAAGGACGGACAAAGAATGCGATCCATTGCCGTTTTAACGATGGTTTTCCTGCCAGCTACGTTCGTTGCTGTAAGCGAAAACCGAAAGGCTATAGTCTGAATGGATGCTAAGCTAACCATCGCTATCTCAGACCGTATTCTCTATGACCTTTTTCGACTGGACACCGGAACAAGACCAAGCAGTATTATCCCCATACATCTGGGTATATGTAGTTGGCACCGCTGTCTTCACCGGCCTGACCATGGGGTTGTGGTACTTCTATAGCCGTCATGAGCAGAGCTCAGTCAAAAGCGGTGACGTGGAAAAGCAGTCGGGCGTGCCAACTAATGCTGGAAGAGCCCAATGATTTCGACTCCGGTGTGTCTCGAGTTCCTGCTTGTTTATATACCTATGTAGGCAGATATGTAGTTGTCGGATCCATTGTACTGATCCTGAAGGGGTTGAATGACATTCGTACCCTAACGACGAAAGCTGTGTGTTGTTCCCGAGCCCTGTCGCTCATGAAGAAGTCGAGACCTTCCTGATGGGGATGAGTTGACCATAATTCGAAGTTGGGGGTGGTGTACGATCATGCTGCTTCTGCCCAAATCTGGGACTGTCTGTACTAGTACTCTTGGTGCGTACGACCTGCTAATACAGAACCATATTTATCAGAAAAATAATTCAAATGCCAAAACTGCCCCATATCATTCTCGAAGCCTCATAACGAGTGTCTTTCAAAAGGAAGTAGACGTAGTTCGTGACTGCGAATACTCTGTACGAAGGTCACGAAGAACAATGGCGATGGTGAGCAACGGACAGAATGAGGCTATAAGTGATTTCCCTGACATTCAAGAGACCGAAAGCCATATATACATGTATCATCCGCGGTGAGGGCCGCCGGCAGGTTCACTCGAATCACCAGCGCTGTGGGGGCTCAGAATTATCAGGTATATTTAGCCACATGCATATTTATATATGGTTAGTAAGGCCCGTTACTAGAAACCTTGATCCTGTGGTCCTATGTATTGATACTAAATCCAGATGACTCAAGCCTGCTGAGTTTAATAAATACTGAAGAAAAAGAAACATATTTGGCGAAGATAGAGCTTTTACGCAGGCCCTGAAACTCTCCACCGACTTAGAAGAGGACTCCGTTCAAACCTAGGTACCACTACACCTCTTATCATCCCCTTATTACGATGCGGTTTCGGACATTGGCTCCAGTCTTCTGCTGGCGAGTCCGCTCTGATCGCCGGGGGGGATCCCGCGACTCACTATATGTATGCAGTTGGCGGATCCGCTTTAAGTATCGCCGAGGCTCAGACTGGTGCTCAAATTGGGACTCAGAGTCAGACTGGTACTCGGTTTCCTGTCGGCGAACCCGCTTCGAGTATCGCCGGGGTTTAGACTGGTGCTCAGATCGGGACTCAGAGTCAGACTGGGACTCGACCTCCTGTCGGCGAGCCCGCTTCGAGTACCGTCGGGCTTCATGGTGTATCTTAGGCTGGGAATCTTCTGATCGCTTCCGCTTTTCAGGGGCATTATGACGGGCAGCGAGTTCCCATGGGACCACATACGCATTGATATACTTGATGAGCCGAACATAGCCCTTACCAAGAGCCTCGGCTATGGCCCGCTTGCTCTCACCTCTTCGGCGCATTTCTCGGAGGAGACGTCGCTCATCGGCGGAGAGCCAGTCTGGGTCTGGTGCACCAGGCACCGGCTCAGGAGGTCCATAGATATCTCTAGGAGGATGAGGCTCATCCACCTCCTTTTCGACCTCCTCTACCTCAGCCACAAGTTCGTTATTTCGCCGTTCTTCGCCTTCATCAGCCCTCCCGCTCTCGCTCACGAATAACTTGAGGTTTGGTCTGATATACGCACCGACATATCTGCAGACAGACTGATAAGCCTTGTCCAAGACGTTGGCAACTTTCAGAACGGTTTCGCCCTTTTGAATCATCTTGAGCGCCATGAGGCGATCTTCAGCGGATAAGTAGTCAGGATTAGGGCACCATGTGGCCGAACCAACCTCCTCCGGGGACAGAGCAAGCTCGCATGCCTCGTCACCCTCGTCGCTGACCAGCAGCGGAAGGTAGGGAAGTATCGATGAGTAGGCTTGACCCTGTAGCAGGGCATCCTCTTGTCTGGATTTGAGCGCCCAGTGAAGAGTCATGTTCAGCTCGCATCCCTTCTCGGGGCAACTCCACCATCCAACGTCCTCGGATTGGATGGTTTGCGTCTCTTGGAATACCTTGTGTTCGGAGACTACTCCTTCATAGAAGCACTCTTGATAGCTTCGGTAGACCAAGCGCCCACACCCCGGGCAAAGGACCGAGACGTTGATACACATAGTAATTCTCGATATAATACCAGCAGTCTTGTGGTTGATGAGACTTACCTCGTAGGCTTTCGTGCCTACTGAACAGGGAATAGAAGTACGTGGGCGTTGAGGCTGGAGAACTTGATGGTGTGCGAACAGCATTTGCCGTCTGAAAAACAGTCGAGCGACAATGTAAATTATATAATAGTAGCCCCTGAGCTCAAGCATGTGGCGATATCTTTGTCCGAGCTCCTTGCGTTGTCCAAGGGGATTGTTCCTTGTGCCGTTCTTTCAAAGTCATAGCCGCCACTCTTTATACAGCAAGCTCATCACAAAGGTCTTTCAATTTGCTCTTTGTTCCTAGCTTGGGACTTCAATAATGCTTGACGTTTGACGGACGGAGGCAAGGACGACAGGATTCGCTATAATGATGGTGATTCTGGGTTCTTTGTCCCCTAAGAGGTATAGTCATCCTCTTCAGAAGACTTGTAGAATACAATGGGCTCTCTCCTCGAATACAGGCCCCATCCAAGTAACACTGAGAGAATATGGTTTGAATGGACATACGATGTCAGGTTGTGATCAAGATATATGTGCTGGGCCATAAGGCCATGGAGATAGCCACTGATGACATACACACTCAAGTATATATGTGAGCTAAGTGATATCTTTCGTCAGTTGCCTCTGTGCCGTGAGAGTAACGAGGACGCCGAGGATGCCAATTATAGAAACACTTGAATACTCGCTTCAGTTGCTAATTATGGGACGATTAAACCACTTCAACAGTGAGTCAGATGCCCCTTTTCAGGATGGAGATCAATGGCGCGCTGATTCTCGTCCAACCGTGACGCATACTCCTTCCTCAATTGAGACGGGATAGGCGTTGGCCTTCTCCCAATATCATCCCGCTTCCGATCTATGCACAAATCCGATATGACACTGTACGAGTTCACTATTGGGTGAATAAGCGCGCTATTGTCCGAAGTCTGAAGCGTTGACGAGCTTCTTCGAGCCTCTGTTGTCCGCTATGAGGCTCCAAACTCCGACGCACTGCCAGTGACCTCTGGGCCTCTCTCAGATCTCCTTGCTCCAGTTCCAAGTCGCTCAGAGTCTTCCGAGTCTCTCGCTGATCATTGTACTCGAGTTTGAAATGACTTATGATCCCCTGCGGTCTGCTGTCCTGCTCTGGTATCTCTTGACCGCTGACTTCGTTGAGTGCTTGGAGGTAATCGGCCTTCCAGTCATTCAAGCACCCCTGCATCTCAGCCAGTTTTGACCCAAGTTCATCCAGACCCGAGTACATCCATGCATTGGTCGCTTTCATTTGTACCCAGTTTTGTGACCACGCCTCCGCCTTTCCTACGGCAACGTTTTCTAACACCTTGAAAACCACTCGGGCCATCGCGCATTCGAGATCGGCTCTGGTCTCGAGAAGCCTCGCGTCTAGGGTTGATATTAGAAGCGAGAGGTTATGGTACTCCTCCACAGACTCTGCGGCGACCTTTTGGAATCTCTCCACTGCCCCCTGGATGTTTATCTTTGCGCGACGTTTCAGGCTCGTGGTAGACGGAACTGTGCTTTTGAAAACGCCTCTGCCCTTGAACGCCTTTGGAACCTTTTTGATGACCTCCCACTTAGCCCGCTGAATAACTCCGAATAGAGCCGACATGTCTCTGCGGCAATCTTGACGGAGATCCTCCATGATGGTATGCCTCTCGGGGTTGCCTTCAAATGCAGCGAGTAGGCGTTTCATGAGCGATAGGTCATGGCAGACCTTCTCGGGAGGTTCTATATTAACCACGATATGCAACATCTCTAGGAAGAACGGAAGGACATAAGGAAAACTATGTGGTGTTCCAATATCGTTGTAATAGCTGCCCGCCACCAGCCCTAATTCGACCAAGGGCTCTGGGCCGAAAGATGTTATCTCTCTGGTCTTCGACCATTCCTGCCTTGCTAGTGGTTCTTCCGGGAACAACATACGCACGAAATGCATAACACAGAGTCCTGGAGGCCACTCTTCATGAAAATAATCCAACTCAAGCCCATCAGTTTGAGAGATCATCTCGGGGTCATAAACTCGCAAACGCCGAGGTCTGACGGACAAGTGGATGAAGGCCAAAAAAATCTCATAGTCGTATTGAAAGGGGATCAATATCTTCTTTCGACCGTTCTGTGTAACAATGTCACTTTGCAGTCGGCGGACGACTGCAAGGCTTTGTGTCTGGGGAGGCTGGAGATGGCACCATGAAAGGGTTTCGATGAATGCCTGTGGATCCACAACGCTGAATTTAGTGGCAGCGATCCGAGCAAGCTGTCGAAGCATAGAGTAAATCTTGTAAATCTCCTTCTGGATATCTGTAACCCTAAAAGAGTCAAACAGCCCAGGGATATGGGTTGTTGGTGCTGTAGCACGAGTGAGATGTAGGTCTGGCTCCGTGTCCGGCCCACCAGCATTTTCGATATGCGAGGCACTTGGCTCTTCGTCAGATATTTCACTTGCAGGCCTTTTGAATCCAGAATGACGGTGACTATGAAAGTCTTCAGCCATCAGTGTCTGGGTTTCTGACTGCTGTGAAGGTTCCGCAGCGGTTGCCCAAGTTGATGACTCAGATGCCGATTCGTCAAATTCTATAGGGAGAAGTCGTGGTGTATCGGGAGGTATCAGGGGCAACTGCAATGGCTCGAGTTGATCAAGCTCGAGCTGTTGATCCGAGGTAGTGGTTGTGTCATCGTAGCTTCGTAAGCTTAGGCCTGCCCTTCCTCTCTCACTCCCTTCTCGCTCCATCGGAATTGCTGATACTCCCACAGTAGCCAACGGTTTCCCAGGATGGAGGTGTTCAACTACAGTCAGCTCGGGACTTTGTGAGTCTGTCCCATCTGACGTCTGAGAGATAGGTCCTCTTCCCGGTATAGATACCGACGACTCTCGTTCTTTTATCTTGGCAGAGGACGGCGTGGCCTCGGTGGCAGATGTGTTCTCTTCGAGCATCGCATCGTCTGAGCCACTTGGAGCATCAGGACCCGGTTCGATTAGCCCTCCGCCGGGCGGAATCGCATATAGGCGGGAATCGCGTTGTTTGCTGGTATCTTCGTGAGAAGTAGGTCCCGGGGCAATCGAATCACCACCAAAGATGTACTCTATGTCCTCGTCATCGAATTCGCCAACATCGTAAGCTCTAGTATTGACGCGCGAAGCTTGGGAAGGCCGTACATCGTGCTTCTCTCCGCTTGAGATTGAACGACTCGTCAGATGTCGAGATTGCCAGGGCTTCCGCAGGTCATTATCGAAGGGCGAGAGTGGTGAAGAGCGCCACTTCGACTTTGGAGGTCGCGGCCCTGTATGGCTCTTCATAGCCCAAAAAATGGTGTGAAAAGATGCTACTAAGTTCTGTCTCCTCAATCTAGATAAGCATGAGCTCTCGCTGTCTTTAACCAATGTGGCTGAGGTGAGACATGTGGACCGAGAGTTGGCGATACTGCGACTAAACCTAGAGACATATTGAATACATAGTACTTGGAAAATCCAAGAGTGGACGATTTTCAGCCCTTTTCGCCTTCGAGGAAGGCACTCCCTGGTAAATTACCATGGAAATCGACCGGCACTAGGGTACCTAGGTACTAGGTAGGTCTAGGTTGTCGAATGATTGCAATGCCTTTACAGAACGGAAGGTGCCTGTGATGGTCTGACTGAGCTCTACCTGTGGAGGGAGGAAGGAAGGGAGGAAGGGAAGAAGGGCCCTCAGTAAAGGGACAAAGAGGGTTGGAGCTATCCTGGCTCAGGTCATCCCCCTTCCTTTCCCCCGCTTCTTTTCGACCCACGAAGCGGCTTGGGACAACTTTGATCTTACGAAGAGTCACAGCAATGCGAGCACATCTCATCAAGTCACAAGTGCATTCGGATGAAAACTGTATCAATACTGCCTCTCGGCAGTAAGTAGTCTATTCATGTAATCTAAGCCCACTCCTGCCACCCCATACTATTTCGAGTTGACTCCTCTCAGAGGATTGATCATCTCGCCCTCTCGCCCTGCAGAACCCTTTACCTGAAAGAGAGAAGGGGCATGCCGTTCCGTCGCTTCTGCTTCCTGGTGGAGGTAACAGTGAGCGACAGCGTCGAGTCGGTACCGGGAGTGCACGCGGTGCCGTCAGCAACACTCATGGTGGTGCTCCAGGTCCCCCCGGCAACACACATCTTGTAGGTCTTGCCGCCCGACAGGCACTGGTAATCGCCCGTAGTGCACGATCCGGAGCTCGATCCAGAGGACGAGCCAGAGCTAGAGCTGCTACCACTGGCCGCAGCTGTCGCGGCTGCGGCTGCGGCTGCGGCGCTGGTGGCGGCCTGGGTGGTGGCTGCGGCGGCCGCGCTGCTGGTGGCCGCCACGACCGAGGTGAGGAAGCCGGAAGCGGAGCTCGTGGCGGCAGCAGCTGTAGCAGCAGCGGTGGTCGCCTCGGCGGCCTGGCTCGTAGTATCGCTGCCGCCTGATGAGCTGTCGCTGCCGCTGTCACTGTTGCTAGTGGTGCTGCTGGTGCTTCCACTGCTGCTCCCGTCGTAAGTGACTCCGGTGGCAAAGCAGTCGGTCCCGGTGATGTTGGCGTAAGCCGGCTCACCCTCGGCCAGATGCTCAACAGTCGAGCCAGGGTAGGGGTACAGCGGCGAGGACGACAGCTCCGACTTGCAGGAGTTGAGTTCCGCCAGGTTGTACACGGCCAGGGGCGGGTAGTTGTCGAGGCTGTCGCTGCGGGGGCTGATATCGGTGGACCGCTTGGAGCTGCCAGATGTGACGGTGAGGGGAGCGCAGTTCATGTAGTACTCCTGCGTGCCGGACAGCTTGCTGGTCCAGGTCCAAGCGTACGAGTAGGTGCCAGCAGCAATGTCCGAAGGGATCTTCACATCGTAGGTGCTCGCAGTGGTGCCGTCCTTGGTGGGGCAGCCTCCCTCGATGCTGAGGATGACAGACCAACGAGTCGTCTTGGAGGGCTGCATATCGGTGGTCAGGGCGACCTGACAAGAGCCGCCGCCATGGACAGCAGAGCCGGTGAAGCTCATGGTGAGGGACTCTCCAGCGGCAACCGTGTTGGAGAGGCCATCGGTGGAGTAGAAAGTGGAGGCATCTCCCGAGATCTGGCAGGGGTAGTTGGAAGACGTGAGCGGAGAGTTGTCAGGGTCTCCATAGGGCTTAGGGTTGGCGAGGATCATGTGTGCCGAGCACATGCCACTCAGTGCCAGCGCGGATGCGACGGTGGTAGTAAACCAAGTCATCTCGAGTGAGTGAGTGTTTGTTTGTTGTTTGTTTGTTGTCTGTTGTTTGTATGTATGTGGGTATCTAGACGAAGAAGAAGTCGACGGAATGAATGGCCGACGAGGCAAGACGCGAGAAGGAAGGCAAAAGCTGAAGATGTAGACGAAGACGAAGACAAAGGCGACGACGAGGTCTAGGACGAAGTAAAGCACCAGGCTTATTCTTCTTGAGGGAGAGTGATAGAAAGAGAAGGGAAGGGAATGTTGGTGGCTGATGGTTTCTCAAAATGTTTGAAGGGAGGGTTGACGACTGGGCCGAGGGCATATATAGACAATGGCCAGCAGGCGATGAGGCCTCAAAGGGCGCATAGAGCAGTGAATAGTCGCCATTGTGGAGAAACAACTCAAAGCCCATCAAAACCCATTGATTGAACCTCAAGAATGACAGCCACTCGACGGCGCCGGATCTCTGTCCCCTGAGGATCCCCGTGGATCTGTGGATGTTGTATATGTGGATACGCCAAAGGTGAAACGAAACCGAAAGGCTTTGTTGCTTGTAAGTCATGCGCGTACCTTGCATATTCAGGGGTAAAGTGCGGAAGAGCTTTCCAGGCTGTGGACGAATCAAACCTGTGAGGGTCCGCCAGCCCCCTGACGAGAGAAACGAGAGGAAGACAAGCGCGCCTAGGTGGGAACTGGCCCCGAGCCAATTAAACGCCTTTGTCCAACCTCACTCGCGATCCTCGTTGAGGTAGCCAGTAGTATACGAGATATCCAGGTATCCAGGTTTTTCGGATCTTTTCTTCTTTCTCCATCCGTTCCTTGCATTGCCGCACTACCCCTGTCTGCCGTTCTGCCGGTCCTTTAGTCCTTCCAGCGCCTGAGCGCCTGTCAACCCGGTGGCGATTGTGTTGGCGCTTCTGCTCGTTGGTCGTGACATGCCTGCAAGCCCTGTCTGGGTTTGTGACCATCCAAAAAAGGGACTTTGGATGCTGCCTTGCTCTGTGCTTGCACGTCCAACAGAATTGCCTTGTGGATACGCAGCGCAGCCAGCGGAGCGTGGCTGCATGGAGTTTCCAATACGACTGGTACCCGCCGGGATCTCTGTGAGGCCCGTTTCATGTGGCCTTCGCCCCCAGATTATCTATGTACGAATCACCTGCCTTGCGAGCCTGACTGGCCATCTGCGAGGAAGGATGCAACATAGTATATACCTAAATAGGCGGGCTTATAGGTAAGAAAAACCAAAATGCCGCCTCATCCCGACAGAACTCTCCCCTATTCGTACATACCTAGGTACATACCACACACACCATGCACCACACTTGAGATCTACCTATCCCCCCCCCTCTCTCTTTTTTCTTCTCTCACTCATTCGCCACTTTTGAAGCAGCGTACACCGTCGTCTCAACATCAGTCCACAGCTTCCACACCTGCGCATCAGCGAAGGGCAGTATCTGCGTGGCCACGATGCCCGCCACGCCATGTTCCCGGTCGCACCACCACCAGCAGTTTGACAGTCCTGCCCAGTGAGCAGTTGAGCTGCTTCTGCCTGTTGCTCCGCCATTGCTGAGCATGAAGGTGAGTCCCCATCCTTGAGGGGGGTTTCCTATGACAGGGTAGAGTTCCGGGATCCGGTTGGTCAGGTCCGGCTTCGCAGCTGGGATGGATTGACGACCAAGGTCCGGAAAGGCTTGAACTTGGTTTTTGAACATCTCGGATATGGTCCAGGGCTTCAAGATCTCAGTGCCAGTCGCCGGGAATGTCCCATCGTTTAGGAGCACGGCTAAAACCTCTGCACTTGATCAGTGATTATACTCCGGTAGTCACCGAGAAGGGAAGAAGACAAGTGTAGAGAAGCAGAGGGACCTGTACTGACTGCAATAATCCTGCGGTTTGGCAAACATGCCTGCTCCGCCACTGTTGAAGCATCCAGTCATTTCCTCCCCACTCAACACCAGCGGCGCTCGCATGAGGTGGTCTCGTGGGCGCAGCGTGCCGTCTTGCTCGCGCTGATTCATATATGCCAGCTTCGACTTCATCTCCTCCGTTGGGAACATGGACATGGTCTTGATGCCCAGTGGCTGCAGGATCTTCTCCCTCATATAGTCATTGAGCTTCTGCCCCGTCACTCTCTCAAGAGCGATGCCGGCCCAGTCGATGCCAACCTGGAATCAAGTCAACCGTTGTTCATCTGGGGAAATAGACTGACGTACACCATACTCCCAGCCTTCGCCAGGTTGGAACAACAGCGGCGTGATCATGCCCTCCAGCCGACCATCAAACTCATCCACCCCGGCAGGAAGCCCCCAATCCCTCAACCTTTCATTGAAAAATGAATACCCAAATCCAGCCGTGTGGCTCAGCAACATGCGCAGGGTGATATGTCTCTTCTTTTCCTCCAGACTCCCATCCCTCCTCAACACCTTGAGCCTCTTCAGCTCGGGACATAAACCCTCAACTTGCTCTCCGTCGTCAAGCTTCAGCACACCCTTCTCAACGAGTTGCATACAAGCGATTCCCGTAATCATCTTGGTGCACGATGCGATCCAGAAGATGCTGTCTAGTGTCATGTCTTCGTTGCTAGCTACACCACGGCGCCCGGCCGAGTGTGCGAAAAGCTCATTGCCATCTTTGCCCACTACCACGACCGTTGCGCCCGGGATGCCCTGTTGCTGGTCGTAGCAAGCCGCCTCGACGGTGGAGCGGAGTGTGTTGAGTGTCTGCTCTGTAAGTGGCATCGTGTCAATACAGTGTATCCTCCTTCCTTTTTCCGTCTACCTTGCATTCCTTAGTCTTGATCTCAAGGCTGCACTGCAAATGATTCGACTCTTCCGAGATGCATTGCACCTGCATCTCCTGGCCTTTATGAAAGAGGCTATCAGAGGCAGGTCTTGAACAAATCCCATCGAGCCGCCGGTGGAGCAGTGGAGGGCGGGGATAGCCAATGCAGTAATGTGTTGGCGATTGACATTTGGAGATGATGCACAACCACCTGGTTGATGCTTTCTGACACGGGGACATACGGTGCGGCCTACTCGATGTGGAAATACCGAGGAGGCCTTCCTCGCCTATCACCGCTCCCTAATCGTGTATCAGCCAGTGGGTAAGACGATCTTCGCATGATTTGGGTAGGATCATGGGTAATCCGCGAGGAGAATCTTCGTAGACCAGTCATATACTGAGAAGATGCCCCAGATCTCCAAGTACGTCAATGTGGGACACGGAGTGGAGATAGCCTGGAGATGCAGATCTCGGTTGCCGCAGGCCGGCATGGATCGTGGTAATACCCGGGAATCACAAAGGGTCGTGTGTGTCTGCACGGAGGGCCAACATCCTATGCACTCAGTCGATGATCTCACCTAGAGGTCATGATAGGAAACACAGATGGCGAGGTGCTCCTGCTAGAATCGAACACGTCAAGATGAGACTTGGTGAAATGACTGGCTCAAAAGTGGATGTGTGTTACTATTTATCCCTTGCAGAGTATATGATGTTGGTGTGGTTACCCGCTATAAGCACAGGGCCTTGAGGTATGGATACGTAAGGACGAAGAGGAGCGTAGATCTGGGCGAGACACAGCCTCGGCTGATTGATGCCCGTAGAAGGACAGTGGGGGTTGACCCTTTCTCCCGAACGACAAGTCCTGCATTGTCACGAGCAATTGGAGTCTTCGGGTCAACAAGGAAGTTGATGAGAATGAGGGGAAGTGCATCGAAACGTCTTGTTGGTAGGCTCGGGGTCGAGTACATGCTTGGGTGAGCAGTGTTTAGTAAGTGTTCCACCTCGAGTCCTCGCCACTATCGTGGAGAAGTGTACCACGGTAAGTGTATTCCTCCTTTCTGCGTACTTCAATAATCCTTATATAACAGCTTCAGAGTACCTCGAATAAATCTTGGGCGAAGCAACGCATATAACGGTCATCATGGGCGACGCATCTGCACTCAACCTTCCGAAGGTCAAGAAGTTCAAGACTGACCTCACAGACTACTCCGTCAGTAATGAAGGAAGAGGTGGTCTATACACGGATAACCTTGATATAGATGCTCTTATAGTCGGAGCAGGCTTCAGTAGGCCGCCTTACCATGAGCCCTCACCCTTCATTATTAAACTGATGCGGCAGTCTAATCTTCAACCTGACTTCAGGTGGCATCTTCATGCTCAAAACCCTCCGAGAGCGTGGTTTCAAGGCTGTCATATTCGAGGCTGGAAACGACATCGGGGGGACATGGCGCTGGAACTGTTACCCAGGTGCGAATGTTGACTCGGCTGTCCCTGAGTACGAATTCTCCTGGCCCGAGGTGTACAACACCTGGAATTGGTCCACCAACTATCCCGACTACAACGAGCTGCGACTGTACTTTGACCATGTCGATAAGATTATCGGGGTTAAGAAGGACACTGCCTTTAACACCGTCGTATCGGGAGCGAGCTTTGACAAGGCGACGGGCAGGTGGGTCATTACAACGGCAGACGGCCGCACTGCCAGGGCGCGATTCCTGATACTTGGCTCGGGGTTTGTGAGTAATCTTGTTTTGACCGTGAGGGTGATATATATCTGACCGGTAACCTCAACCTGACAGGCTGCAAAGCGCTACATTCCCGCCTGGCCGGGCATCGAAAGATTTCAAGGTACAATCCATCACTCCTCTTTCTGGCCCGACGACCACATAGATGTCCGAGGGAAACACTGCGCCGTGGTAGGCACAGGTGCCTCCGGAGTCCAGATCTCACAAGAATGGGCGCCCCTCGCAGGGTCATTGAAGGTCTTCCAGCGGACACCAAACCTGGCACTTCCGATGGGCAAGAAGCCCCTTACCGCTGAGGAGCAAGAAGTCTCCAAGAAACACTATCGTCGGTCCTTCGAGCTGCGCGAGTGTACATTTGCGGGCTTTCTGTACGACCACTCCGAGAAGAACACCTTTGATGACGCCCCTGATGAGCGGGAGAGGTTCTACCAGTCCCTTTGGGACGCGGGAGGTTTCAACTTCTGGCTAGCCAACTATAGCGACCTGCTCAAGGATGCAGAAGCCAACAAGGAGGCGTACAAGTTTTGGGCCAAGAAGGTCCGAGGGCGTATCGGCGACCCGAGGAAGCGCGATATCCTTGCACCGCTAGAAATGCCCCATTACTTCGGCGTCAAGAGACCATGCCTTGAGCAGAACTACTATGAGCAGTTCAACAGGGAAAATGTGGATGTTGTCGACGTGTCCAAGAATGGTGTGAAGGAGTTTGACGAAACTGGAATTACGCTCGAGGACGGGACGCATTACGACCTAGACGTGATCGCCATCGCTACTGGCTTTGTTAGTTGCCCCACCCCCTCTTGTGCTTCGGGTCTTATTGTTGACCTCTGCCATACCAGGACATCACAACCGGTGGGATGACCCAGATGGGTCTCAAGTCCATCCACTCCACCGAGCTATCAACAGAATGGCTGGCCGCCGCCAACACCTACCTGGGAACTACCGTTTCGGGTTACCCCAACATGTTCCACCTATACGGCCCCCACGGCCCGACGCTCCTGTCCAACGGCCCGTCTACTATAGAGGTCCAGGGCCGCTGGGTTGCAGACGCCATCACCAAGATCCAGCGCGAGGGCATCAAGTACGTGGACGCAACCCAAGAGGCGACAAAGACCTGGAAGGATCGCATCAACGAGCTGAGCAATGCCACGCTGTTCCCGACGACCAGGAGCACGTACATGGGCGGCAGTGTGCCGGGTAAGGCTTTCGAGCCAGTGAACTATACGGGTGGCATTCCGATGTACAAGTTAGAGATCCGGGCCGCTTTGAAGGATTGGCAGGGCTTTAGTGTCGTGAAGGACGGTGCTCGCGACGAAGCAGTGAAGGGTTTGGCCAAGCTGTAGTTTGGTGGTGGGTGGTTTTCTGTATATGACTCGGTGGACGAAGAACGTACACGGGCGAATGCAACTGGGTTCCTGGCAATCTAAAGTCGCTTGTTACAGCCACTCCTTATATCATCTCTTTGGTGGTAACATCTGTCACGATGCATTTCACACGGAAGTGGCTTCCCTTAGGGACGCCTTCGGTCGGATGGACTTGATGTCTGGCTCTATTTCTTCCATCTCCCGTCACCCGCCGCTCTAGTGGTATACAATGCAGCATACATTTGGCTCATGTGGTGCGTTCCAGCCCTCGCCCAATAAAGTATCATTCCCGGCTATCCGTCTTTTACTCCTCCTCGTCGCTGGCGAACTCAGCAATGCCGGCCTTAGAGTTAAGGTAGTGGTTCCTGTTTGCGCATCAGTCAGTCTTACATCCCATCCCAACTTGCCGCCCAACGTGTATCCCTCCGGAGAGCCATGTATCGCTTGCTTGATAGGACCATATCCACTCACCTGTCGACAGCCCAGTTCATGATGTAGTACGCCGCGATGAATGGAGGAACGACGTAGAGGACCTGTGCGCTGAATCGTCGCCATGAGTTGAAGACAGCGGCGTGGGCGGCGCCGGCGAAGGGGTTCTGTCGGTTGGGGGCAAGACCGTAGGTCACGATGCCCTTCTGCTTCTGGACCGGGGTTCCTGTGGGGGGTCAAGTCTCGTCAGTCTCGTTGCTGTTGAGAATCGTGCTCGAGTTTTTGATCGTCCCCCAAATTGCCTCTGTCGGCTTTCCCGCATCCGTCATGCGCCCTCGAAATATCATTCTCGTGGTTTTTCTTCTCATCGTCTGCATCCCATTGAGGTCTCGTCACTTACCGAAACCACCATAGCCGCCAAGGTACCTGCAAAGAAGCGGTTAGCACAGTCCCAGCAGGGTCCCGCATTGCCCTTCACGGTCGTCAAGCGAATGCCAAATAGCTTCCCGAGTCGCCGGAAGAAAAGCCGCGGTCTAGCTCCTGGAATGCCGCTGCCGACTCACTTGTTGTACCGGCCAAGAGGCGCGTCGCTACCGCCACCGCTGAGGAGAATCTGGGTAGGTCTCATTGTGGTAGAGTGTTTTCAACTGCCGTGTGGAGGGGGGGTTCGACTGACGGAGACGCTGTTACTATCGTGGAGGAGAATCCGGGAAGAGGCTCTTTCGAAGTTCGGCCGTCGTTGGAAATCGGAACCAATCCATTGGGCTTGGAGGAGACTAAACCAAGAAAAGACTAGTGGTACTCTCAAGCGTCACCATGTACCCTCGTACCGAAAAGTTCCACCGTAAAGCACGGACCACCTGAAGCTTTCTGGAGCTCACCTGCCTAAGTAAGTATCGACTTCGATGTTTCGACTGCGACGGGACTTTCGTACTCCAATATCGGATCAGATCAGCTCAGCTCTCAAGAAGTCCCAGGCAATCCGTGATCAGCCACCCACTCCGTCCTTTTCTTCTACTCCTCGCACAGCAGAACGAACGACAACCCAAGGTCGTTATCCACCTCGGGAACTTTCAACATGGCGCAGTTCAACCCAAATGCCCTTCGGAACATCTACCGGCTCGCCATCCCAGCAGCCGTCGGCGTGAGCTTGGCCAGTCAGTCCATATACGATGTCCGGGGCGGCACACGCGCCGTCATCTTCGACCGTCTGAGCGGAGTGAAGGAGGGAGTCATCAACGAGGGCACACATTTCCTGGTCCCATGGCTGCAGAAAGCCATCGTCTTCGACGTGCGGACGAAGCCCCGCATGATCTCGACTTCCACGGGGTCCAAGGATTTGCAGATGGTCAGCATCACCTTGAGGGTGCTGCATAGGCCGGATGTGCAGGCTCTGCCTAAGATCTACCAGGTTCGTAGTCTATTTCCCCTTCTTCCTATTCCCTGTGTTATTGTTTCGCATTGGCAGCTCGCTTACAGGTACCCTAGTCCCTCGGTCAAGATTACGACGAGCGAGTCCTCCCCTCCATCGGAAACGAAGTCCTCAAGGCCATCGTCGCCCAATTCGACGCCGCCGAGCTCATCACCCAGCGCGAGGCCGTATCCCAGCGCATCCGGGCCGACCTGCTGAAGCGGGCGGCCGAGTTCAACATCGCGCTCGAGGACGTGTCCATCACACACATGACCTTCGGCAAGGAGTTCACCAAGGCCGTCGAGCAGAAGCAGATTGCCCAGCAAGACGCCGAGAGGGCGCGGTTCATCGTCGAGAAGGCCGAGCAGGAGAGGCAGGCCAACGTCATCCGGGCCGAGGGTGAGGCCGAGAGTGCCGATGCCATCGCCAAGGCGATTGCAAAGTCCGGAGACGGTCTGATCCAGATTCGAAAGATTGAGGCCAGCAGGGATATCGCGCAAACGTTGGCCAGCAATCCTAACGTTGCTTACTTGCCGGGCGGGAAGCAGGGGACAAATATCTTGTTGAACGCAGGGCGCGCATAAGCAGGAAGGATGAGAGATGGAAACGATGATAAAGGAAGCCCTTGGTGGATGGAGGTCGGGGGCTGGGACGGGTATCATCGTAGAGATGAGAGCCTCTCTAAGAGCTTGCTTGGAAAGCAGCTCGTGTACATTTGCACCGGAGTCGAGGTCTATGGGATCTCATCTACTCCACTTTGAAATGATTAATGGCCAAATCCCTGACTGGTTGTATTACCCTACGGAAGGGGAGACTCGGACATCGCGATGATTTGCTCAGCATCTCCTCTTCTGGTCGTTGAAATTGGTGACACAGACCAGGCATGAGCCTTGATCACGACTCCAATATTCGCGGCAAGGAGGATGGCCGCCATGAAGGGATACCTGATGGGTCCCACAACGATTTCTTCGAGCGTCCATACATGTGACCTACACTTACTCGAGCTTAGTTGATCCTGCTTTTGTCGATGGAGATGATGCAGTTGCTTCGAAAGCGGAGTATGGGGTGAGAAAGCTGTCGCTCACAAGCTACTTGCGCAATGTCAACTGTGAAACATTCACGTCTATGGAAGCCCTTAACATATTTTGACAACTATTTTTGACCAGGATGTATGCGTGTAGATTCATGTGCCCCTTCGCTATTTCACGCTGTAAAACCAACGGCGCCGTACCCAAACCCCCAGGTGCCAGAAAATGTTTAAGGAGCCTCAAGAAACTCTTCTGTGAGTAGGACTCCTCCTTTGCCGGTACTGGCCGATCCCCCACTGATGCGATCTTCTTGTAAGACGTCCTCGTCACCTGGTGGGGTAGGCTTCCAACCAGGCTCCTTAAGACTCCCATCGACGAATTTCCAGCCATCCGACTTCATCGACGACCATTCCTTTTGCACCTTGAGACGGGCCAGATCACCCGCTGCCCTGGCATCCTCGGCGCTGTCGTGGCCCTCCCCCGTGTCCAATTGAATGCGTCGGTTCAGGTGCGTCTCCATGAGGATCTTGAGGCTGTTTCGAATGGGCAACCCTCTCCTGTGGGGGTATAGCAGGATCGTATCGACAAGCCTGGGATGGACTATGCGCATGGCGTTCAGATCGTTCTCGAGGCCGTGGCCGATCAATATAGTGTCGGGACTGATCATTGAGAACAACAGATCGCGAGCAACTTCGGGCGATGAAACTTTCTGCAGGAGTTTTCTCCCTCCAGGTTTGTGCTCTGGCTTTATCCAGTCCCTGGTCCAAGACACTGCGCATGCTAGGTCCTCTGGCCAGACACCACTGTACTGCGAATTTAGATCCAAAATCTCGCCAAAAGGCTGTACCAGCACGTCGATCAACTCCGCGCCGTCGGGCCACGAGGTCGCAGTCAGCCGGACAAGCTCCATCCCAAAGACTGTATACCCCATCTCGCAATCGAAGCAAACGACCTTGGCGACGTTGGGGTTCTCGTTGGTAGTAGCCGCCGCATAGTTCCACAGCGTGGCAAGTCGCTTAGGATCACTGGTCTTCCAAACGTGGTTGCTTCCCTTGACGCAACCTGGCGAATCACCGACATCTTGCTCACAGCACCGGTATCGCTTGGGGACGTAAGAGGTGTCTCCCTTTTGTCTGTCAGGGACGTACTGTCTTCCTGGGTGATGAGTACACTGCCCACCAGATGCCAATTCACCCGTCTCGAGGTTGCGTCCGGGGAAGACCTGAAAGCGAGCCGTGCATCTGTCACATTTCTCCCAGTTCCTAGACATCTCTACCGCTGCCCTTGCCTCTATGATTTGCTCGTCCGAGGGTGGAACCGGGACGTAGCCGTATGCCGCGAGACCGGCGATCGGAGTGACCAGCCTTTTGCTGAGGACCTCGGCTTCCTGTTCTGGAACCAGGCCCGTGTTGATGATGACCGGTGGCCCATTAGCTGGTTTCTTTTCAGGTTGCGTGGTAGCAGTGGCTCTGATGCGTTCCTTGATCCAGTCGTCCACGGTGAGTTTCTTATACCTTACAACATCCTGCTTGAGAAGATTGCTGTAGATGGAGGCCTTGTTAACGGCAAGATGCTGCTCTCGATCGAGAGCCATCCAGATAAGCTCCTGGCCTGACATGACCAGGCCAAGCTTCTTGAGTTCGGGGTCTTTGGAGCTCTTCTTTGAGGTTTCCCCGTTGAGCCGATCGAATTGGGCATGTAGCAATTTCAGCAGCTGGAGACGAACGTTGTGGGCGGCTGGAGCTTTAGGGAGATGCCGAGGGTTCAGAGCTTCGGGCTTCCTAGTCTTGATTGTGGGTGACTGAGCGATCTTGGTATCTTTAGCCGCGGTTGAGTTCTGTACCAGTGATGCAGGCCTGGCAAGTGACGAAGTAAGTATCGGGGTTTCCAAAACTTTTATATGTGTTTCTGTTCTCTTCGACACTGGTGTCTTCTGGGAGACGGCTACGGAGTCCTGTCTGATCAAAGAAGAACTAGGCCTCGAAGAATCTGGTATATGATGTTTGAGTGGAAGTGATTCGCCAACAGTTGTTGGCTTCGTTGGCTTTCTCAGAGTATACGGCGTCGGAGGTGACAATGGATCGTAGAGTTGAGACGGCGCGATCTCGTCACTCGAATTCACTATCACCTCTTGGTCTTCAGTGACGTGTGGGCCATTATCATTCGTGTCCTTCACATGTTGGCCCTCGCGAGTGCGCTTTTGTCCTGTGGCTGGCAAGACCTCAACAGTGGGATCCTTTGCCGGCCGACTGTCGGTATGGGAAGTATCTCCCTGTGGCATGCTCTGTTTAGGAAGTCTGCCATCATCACATGAACCACCTCCAGACCGGACATGGTCATCTGGTTGGCGTTCGTCTAGCCTCTGACGTTTCGCTGGGCGCTCTTCCGCTGGTGAGCCATCGTCAGCTCCATCAAGACCCTTGGGTGACGCATCCTCTCTGTGCCCGAATAGGCAAGCGACGGTGGTACACTTCCCTCCTCCGGCCTCTTTTGGGCAGGGAAGGTGCTTCAGTCCACTGAATAGAGGCACTGCACTGATAGGACCCTCAGCTGGGCCGGCCATGATAGACAAGTAGCCAGCGACACCTTTACGGATAAGGGCAAGGCGAAGTGACAAGCAGTGGGCGTGGAGAGTGTGGTCCGATGTGGAGGCTTCCTAGGTAGACAGATGTCAACGTCGAGGTCTGTGTTGAAACAGCCGACGGGGGGACGTTGGAGCTTGAGCTGACCCCTGAAACCCTGGACCCTGTAGGGCGTGGATACCTACCTAGGTACCTAGATACCTACCTAGGTTCCAAGGCTGGTAGGTGGATCTTCCACGGGTACGTACCTAGCAGTGGGGTGGGCTCAACAAAACATGACTGCGGCGCCTCCATTACTGGTGGCACTTCTGCAGCCTAGCCCCTAGCGCGCCTGCCCCAGGGGGTAGAGTGAGTGGGACTTGGAATTGAGGGGCACCTTCTTTCCTTCCTCAACATTTCCACATCGGGTATTCTCACTGCCACTTCGCCGGGCGTAAGAGGCGACCATGGGACACTCTACTACTTACTACCAGGTAAATATCCACGGATGTATCCAGGAGACAGTGGCTCCTTGAACACTGCCCAAGTACCTACCTACCTACCTGGGTAGGTATGCGTATACCTGGAGGACTTCAATGTGTTGTCAGTCGAATATAACAACACACACTTCCAATCATGCAGACATGCGCAAGGTCCCTTTTCTGGCACGCTTACCGCACCATGATTTGGGATCATGCAAGACTCGCCCCATCATGTAGCTCACGGGGGTAGGAGAACACGGTCACTTCAGCCACAGAACGGCAGCCCAAAGAAGGTCTTGTCACCGTGGCCTGCATCAAAACAACCGACGTTGCTATTCCCGACAAACATGACAAACATGTGAAATTGTCCTGAATGCCTCATGGTCTAATTCTTGTAATTGCAGGTCCAGGTCCCTCGGTACAGGTGTTTGGGACTTGATAAGTATGAGGAGACCACCCAACCCTCGCAGTGGCTGATATACGGATTGCACATCAGTGGCCACACAGGTTGTCCAGCGGTAACGCCTCAAGCCCACGTCTCCCTTCTCATGTCACACCTTCTGACACACCAATCTCCCTGCTCCCGGTCGCGCTGAAAGACCATTGATCGCGATCGAAACGCAAAGAAATAAGTACAGGCGGGCCTTTTTGCCGTCCCCGGCAGCCTATGTATATGGATCTCGTTATCCGGGCTGGCCTCCAAACGAAATACACATCCCATCTCCGAGGCATCTCTAGTCATCAACAGCTTCCCTCGGCTAACTGCGCTCCGTGGGGGTTGGGAGCCGAGAACAGGTGAGCTCTCGTATGTCTGTGGCCAGATGGAGGGAGGTTGTAAAGGAGGTCGAACAAAGCGCAGCCAAGGGTCGAGGCTCAGATCCATTTCCTGTAGCAGCAGTCGAGCCCGGTGGAGATTCGAACGCAGCGGACGTAATTAGCGGTGTTTGACAAGCCAGGAGGATCGTCGTCACCGCTGCCAAAACAGCACTGTATAGTTGCCCTTCCCTAAATCAGTCTTTTGATGCTTCCAAGGTTGTCTGATCTACAACGACAAAGCCATGGCTGAATACACTGGCGGTACGGTCGAGGCTGACCACCTTTGCGTGCTGGTCCATGGTGTAAGTCCTCTTGAAGATTTTGACACGCGAAATATCCAGGCACAAACTGCTAGCAGCCACTGGGGTTGACGCGAAACTTTCCAAGCATGCGCAGCTGCGCGACGTCATTCATTCTCCCGCGCGACTCCAAACGCTGGACCAAACACCCAAATTTTAACCGTCCCCAAACCCGTCTCCAACCAGACTCGACGAATTGCTGTTGCTGACGTTGCAACGAACCTTCTATCTAGCTATGGGGCAACCCGAACAACCTGGCAAGCGTTGCCAAAGCCCTGCGCGCAAAGCACCCGGCCGATAAGCTCTACATCCTCTGCGTGAAACGTAACAGCGGGTCCTTTACCTACGATGGCATCGAACGGGGAGGCGAGCGGGTATGCCTCGAGATTGAGGAGGAGCTGCGCACCATTGAGCTCCGCGGCGGCAAGATCAACAAGCTGAGCGTCGTGGGCTATAGCCTGGGAGGGCTCGTCGCGCGCTATGCCATCGGGCTGTTGTACGCCAAGGGGGTGCTGGACCAGGTGGAATGTATGAGCTTCACCGCGTTCGCGAGCCCCTTCCTTGGGGTCCGTACACCGTTGCAGGGCGGTGCCAATCACATCTGGAATGTCGTGGGCGCCCGCACCTTGTCCACCTCAGGGCGACAGCTCTTTACCATCGACAACTTCCGCAACACAGGCCGGCCATTGCTTGCTGTGCTGGCTGATCGCAACTCCATTTTTATGCAGGGTCTGGCCAAGTTCCGCCGACGGACTCTGTATGCCAACATTATCCACGATAGGAGCGCAGTATACTATACGACGATGATCGCTAAGACTAACCCTTACACCGACCTGACCAAGGTGCGCGTCAATTATGCAAAGGGCTATGAGGATGTGATCCTGGATCGGCAATACCCCGTTTATCCCATACCACCGCACAGCTGGAAGAAGGACACTCTTTCGGAAAAGTTTCACAAGTGGTTCTATCGGGTTCCCACAACCTTGCTGCTGATAATTCTTGTGCCTCTCGGCGTCATTGCCTGGCTACTCAACAGCGCCATCCAGACGGCGCGGAGCTACAAGCGAATCGTGCTGCACGAAAAGGGAAAGGCCGGCATCAATATTGAAGAGTATCGAATGCCGGTGCTCTTGAAGGAGATCCGCGGCGCCGTCGAAGATGCATATGAGAACCTGAGCAGCGCACAACCACAGCAATACCTCGGTTCGTCGGACGACGACGACGAATCCTCTGATTCAGGGAACGACTCCTCTCCTGCTGCGCCCCTACTGCACGAGAAGGCCGAGATTGACGCCAGAGCGAGAGCAAGACGTGCTAGCGACCGCAACATCCTGCGTCGGGAGCGCGCACTGAGCCAGGCTGGCCAGCCCACATTGGCGCTCGCCCCGTGCCAGTTTGAGATGATCTCCGCTCTGGATAGTCTCGGCTGGCGCAAGTATCCAGTGTGGATTCACCGTAATCGGTATAGCCATGCTGCGATTATCGTGCGGACGGAGAAAGAGATCTTCAGTGAGGGTTATATTGTGCTGGCGCATTGGTTAAACGAGGAGTTTTTGATCTAGTAGGCCGATGGTTCTCTTCGCTTGGGCTCGTCTTATGGAAATGTAATTTTTGGTCTGGACCAAAAGAAAATAGAGGAATAAAGGGATAGAGGGCGCAACATCGGTTCAACAACGCTTACATAAAATTAGATATACCCTTCATACTTACACGGCGTGTGGTACATGTACTATTCAGTAGCGAATTCACATGCTTGAAAGTTGACGAATTGAACCGCGCGCGGCCTGTTTCGTTCGTCCAACTTCCAGAAAGGCCATTTTCAGGCACGTCCAAGGGCTGCTAGGGAGGGCGAGGTGCTGCTGAAAGCATCGCTGACTCAACAAAAAGCACTTACTGCGTAGGGAGGCACCTGGGCAGGCAATGGGCTTTCGGGAAGGCTTCCCGGGAAGATCCCTCGAGCTTTGCCAACAACGCTAACGCCCCTCTGCCGTCCCGAGGCTGAGGTTAGCTTCGCGATGGAGAGACCGGATCCGTACCGCCGGGTTCGGTACCAGATGTCGCCCTTTGGCAATCGTATTTGTTGTCCGCAGCCCTCACCATGTTACCTAGGTATTTCTTTGCAGCCTCCCCGGTACTACGGTACAGACACTCTCTTTCGTCGGAGATCAGAAGGACCAGTTTAAAAACGACACGTCAAAGACAGTCGTTGACGACCGAAGCCGCTTCCGGTAACGTGGGCCACAATGAGTCCTTAACGGACTTGGAAGGCGGACGATGATCTGCTCTCGAAGTGCCAATATATCGACGATTGACAGATATCTCGTTTAACGAGCCTGACCAAGATTTTTGGACATGCTATAATTCAGCAGATCTGCCACTCGCCGACTTGCAATCGGATTGATAAGGTCGAAACATGGCGGAAGCCAAGCTGCTGGTTCCTCTGTAGTATTACCAAGACCACGTTCGAGAGTACTTATTCTAGGTTTGTTGGAACCCTTATCGTAACCCGCGATGATGGTGAGTTGATCTCAATGACGTTGTGTTAAGAAGGGGTGGGGGCAGACTATCCTTGATTCTTCTATGACTCGTCGTACTCGCCTCCGACCATTTGTGAGTGACGAGAGCGAAGAGTAACCAAAGATAGAGCCACGACTGGCGAGACATGCCGTTGGAACAGACGATACTAGGAAACAATAGGAACTTGATCACGCTTTCTGAAATATGGTCTATCAGATTTCTGTTATTGATTCGTAAATGCCAGTCGCATCTATCTCGAAAGTATTTACTGAAGTTCGCGGCGCGGACGACAAGTGTCGCCAATCGTCATTCAAGGCAGCCCTGTTCACTCCAAAATACCCAAATAAAAAAAGAAGAGGGCTTCATCCACCCAATCCATGGCAAGCGCTAAATTCAGAAAACGGAAGAACCCCTTGACGCCGTGCCTGGGTAAAGAGATATGTATGCGGTACAGAACTGGCCGTACCAATCGCGGTGGAAAGCCAGTCGCGTCCCGTCGATGTACCCTCTGCTCGGGTCGGGGATGTGGAGTGCGGCGCATTAATATGCGAAGGGCAGTCTTGGTGGTAAATAAAAAGGCCGGAGTCGGTCCCCGTGATGTGTTCGGCGGGGGTGGACAGGCGGACTTGAGCCTCTCGGCGGGATCGTGGAGGGTCGTGCCTCTCAAGGCAAGTGTCGGATGAACTCTATATCCTGACGACCTGGGTGCGTTCTTTGTTGAGTTGAGCAGCGTTCTGCTCGTGTGCCTCCTTCTTGCACTGCAATCGTGTGGGAGTCTTATGTTAGCTAAAGCTCGCTCGAAATAGAGTGGGATCGCTGCTATCGTCTCAATAGACCAACTCGAGCCAACGAGCCTCAACTCAGCATTCCCGGAGGGTTCTGGATGCGTTGTACTTACGTCTTCAAGACCCTCGCACTTGTGGTCCTCCAAGAGACGGTGTTTTCCGCAGAAGTGGCCGTTGCAAAAGCCGCAGTCACCAACTATACGCTGGGCGGCGTCCTTGCAAGCGGGAGCCGAGCACCTGATCTTCTTGGGCGCCATTTTGTATTTCGGTGGATCGACGGTGGTCGCTCGGAATCTGATTGATAAACGGAAGGTTCGAGTTGCAAAGTTGCTGTTATCCGGCGGTGGAAGTAAGGTTTGGTGTCTTTGATGTCGAGTGTGTTAGTCAGGGACAGATGATAAATAGTCTCAAGAGACCAAGTCCGAACAAGTGTAATGAACACAACGTGGGTGACGTAAAGGGTACTTGGGCTGTGTACTGGGTTTATGTCAGAAGGAGGTTCAAGGTGCTTTGTGCAATGTGCTGTCTTTGTGATCAAGAGGAGATTACTCCTATCATATGAGAATGATACTTAGATTGATCGCTGAAGAGCTAACTGATGCTATCTACTGTGAAGGGAATGTCCTGTTATATATCCCGCTCTTCATCGATGGCTATGTTGGATATGTTCCTGATCCAACATATCCAGGGATGGATATGTTGGATATGTTCCTGATCCAACATATCCAGTCTTGCTGACTGATCCTGTCACGTGACCTTGGTGGGTCCCGTCACATCTCATGTGCTGTGCCGCATGTTGGTTTCCTTTCTTCTTGCATGCCCCCTGGTACCTTGACCGTGGGTCATG
>LKEB01000059.1:163707-222409 GCA_003795295.1 Cytospora leucostoma | reverse complement strand
TTACCTATATTATATTTATTATACTAGTAAGCCCCCTCTAAAAGCTATCTCTATATAGGATCTATCGCTGCTGCCTTAATATAGGAAATATTAAAGAAGTCTATATCGAAGATAGAGAGATCCTCCTTAATAAAGTGCCTACCTCTAGTAGGAAACTAGAGTTACCTATTAGATCTAATAATATTCGACTATAAGTAGTAAGTAGGCACTAGATGCTCACTATATTGAGTTTTTCTTTATTGCTACTAGAGTGAAACCCTTTTAGGTTAAGCTAGCTAGCAGGAAATTCAGTTATAGCATATCGGCATTCTACTATTATCTCCTAGAAGGTATCGGCAGACGTTGCCTGCTAAGGAAATTTGATTGAGAATCCGCATATTGCAATTGGATCTGCTCTATTACCGTCTAATTCTAAGGGCAGAGCCTTCGTTTATAGCGGTTTATGCATTATCCCGAGGATTAGCTTATGAGTATCCGAGGGACTAAGTAGACTCTAGCGTTGGAATCGAAAGGCTAGCAGTTTAGCGATATCTTTTATCTAGGCTAACCTAGGACTCAGCAATGATAATAGAGGCTATCTATGCTAGAGTTATATGCTATGGATAAGGTGATCCTCCCGAATATCCTCAATATCAGAACTCTATATACTAGAAGATCAATAAAGTAAGATAACTACTAATATAAGCAACCCACCGATAGGATATGATTCAAAATAGCAGTCCAGTTACAATATTACTCATTTTTGTGGATCAGAAGGACGGAATGATTAAGGAGAAAGGTCTTTGATCGGAAAACCAAAGCCGACCATGTATATTAGTATTTTTTGGCCCCTACTCGATGAGTTGGAGCCGTTCGATAGTGACCTCGGCTTATAGCCAAGTACATATATAAGAATCGTGTGACAAGAAATCTCGATGAGGGGCTATATGCACTAATCACAGCGAGCAACGGCCAATATAGTGCTCAGTGCTCCCTATACATGATCGATGTTACTGGTACGGTATATATATATGCCGATCGGTCTGACATTCTCGGTAGAGGAGTCATGCCGAGTTAAGAGTCATCCTTGTGATATTGTATCGCAAGCAGATCACTACTCGATAGCATAGGTGTCACGGGCCCCCTAAGCTCAGGCGAAGCTCACTGGAGGGGCTGTGATCAGCATCCTAAAAGGGGAACATCTTCACACAGTACATAGTAGTATATACTAACACATTGTGATATGCGCATGCACGTTCAAATGCATCAATTGATCTGCTCGCTACATACATATGTACTTTGTATTGGGCCAGTAAGATGGGACACGCATGCACAGAGGTAAAAAGAGTAGTCCAATACCACACATGTACGCGTAGACGGTCCAAGTAACCCACCCGTCTACGACATCCCTTTGGATGCTATGTCGGCAGCAGCACCAATATTCACCAATAGTGTGTTCTCCGGGCTTCAGATCAGACACACGATTGGCGGATATTGATGCTGCTGCTGACACGGCGTCCAAATGGATGCACGGCATCTGGATGTCAGCCTGGAGCCCCGTTCTCCCAGCGAAAACCTGCCTGTAAAGTAAAGGCTGATCAGTCCTCAATCAAGAAGTATGTATCAGCGCTGCCGGACGGTACCGGAATTACATAGGTAGAGTTCGGGACCCAGATGCCGAATGATGATTTTCGGATGATGCCGATCGGATGTGGATGCTCCTTCAGCAACCTTGGAACGTTGAGCTCGACTCACTCCATCAACAGGCGATCCATATGCGCACCATGAACCACTGCTTGAGGGCTCCGGGGGGTATCCTACCCAGTAACTACCCGTCTGATTGCAATGTCTCTTGCACACACCTTTCTTACTGCGATTTCAAGGGAACTTAATTTGCTAGAAATTGCGCGTTATCCTTTGACTAGGCCCAGGTATTGCAAGTCTATCGAAACTCTCTCTAGATAGCCTACACCGTCGCCGGAATGGAGTCTAAGGTAATTCCCTTGATAGAAGATGAGCCAAAGAATGATTGAGGTTTAACCTTTTCAACAGGCGGTATTACTATAGCATGTGTTGTTTCACTATCCCAACTACTAGGATCGGTGTTGACAATGGAGACAACATACGGTATTAGTTCAGCAGCGTAGTAGCACTGGTATGCTGCTATATATAGACTATAGACTGAGAGAGTACATATAGAAGCAGGACGGTGGGCCGAATTGACACTCGTAAGAAGCAACTTTTAGGATCACCCTGCAAACCTATCTCACTTCGCAATACCAAGCTCCTGAATGATGAGGTCTGCGGCCTTCTCGCCCACAGCCATAGCCACACTACAAGTGTTGCATCCCACGTTGCTAGGCGGGATGCTCAGATCAGCAACCTTCAGACCCTGAACTCCATACACGTTCAAGGCTGGGTCTACGACACCACCATCCTCCCGAGGCGCCAGTTTGCATGTGCCCATCGAGTGCCAGCAGGGGATCAGATGCTCCTTTAGCCACTTCTCGATGGCCTTGTCATCCTCAGGTGAATACTCGATCTCATGCGTGACATCAACTTTGGCGTCGACTACAGCGGCTTTGGAGCCGCTAGGGAACTCAGGGTGGCCTGTGGCGATCTCTCCAGTGAAAGTTTTCATCCGTCTAGCCACTTCGCGTTGCTTTTTATACATCCAGAAATGCATCTTCAGGTCAATCCCGTTTTCGTCTTCCAACAAGCCCGGGTCCACGTCGAGTGGGTCATCAAACTTCGGACCCGTGATATGGAGGCGACCGCGAGAGAAAGGGTGTACGCTGAAAGTGGCGAGAGTCGTGTACTGTCCTGCGGGTACAGTAGAGGGGTCCCCTACGAAACAGCTGACGACAGAGAAGATCATCAACGGCTTGTCGGGGAAGTTTGCAAACCCTTTGTCCCACGCTGCCTGGAACTCAGGCCCCAGGCTTGCAACATCAGCATCACTGGGTCTGAGTTTCGACTGCACATCCACACCAGTCCAGCTAAGGATGGGGTCATTCTTTGGAATCAGCTCTTCCATGCTAACACGGCCGCTAAAGAGGCCATCAATAGTCTCCTCGGGTCCGACATCATTGGTGTAAGGGTACATGATGATGTGATGGTCCTGTGACGCTGGGTTATTGATCATGGCACACACAGAAAAGCAGAAAATAGTGGCATCCCCTGATTGCACTTACGAGGTAATTCTCTCCTACTCCCTCAATTGAGGCAACGAGTGGGACTCCGGCACGTGCCAAAACCTCAGGGCTGCCTACACCGGATCTTTCCAGGATCTGGGGTGTTCCCACAGCACCTGCCGAAAGAACAACTTGCTTTCTTGCTTTGACCGTCCTAGGGGAATCCTTTTCCGTGCCAGGGTGGAAGTCTAGGCCAGGGCGGAAAACCACCCCGACAGCTTTTTTGTTGTCATCAAATAAGACCCGCTCGACATCAGTCTCAACGAGAACGTGGAGGTTGGGAAAGTCGCCACTTTGAAGCTTGGGATGGATGTATGCATATGCGGTGTCCTGGCGCTTTCCGTCCGGATTGATATATCGCAGCGCCCGCATTGAGCCGTTCGTAGTGTCCAGGTCGTTGTTGTCTTTGGTTTCTGGCCAGCCTTGCTGCTTGACGGCATCGATGAAGTCACTCTCCAGCACCTTACCACGGTAATTTCCAGGTCCGATGTAGAGTGGGCCATCATGCCCATGGCGGTCCTCGGAGCCAGGAGGGCCGTGGTAGGATTCAAACTAATGTCTTTATTAGTATATAGTTGAATCACCACCCTTTATAAGGTACAACTTACCTTGTTCATATACTTCAACACCTCATCCGCAGACCAGCCGGGGGTATTCCAAGCGTCCAATTCCGACCGCTGGGGTCGACTGTACATCAACATGTTGATAGACGACCCGCCGCCAAGAATACGGCTGGTTTGGATGTTGGGTGCCCTTCCAGCAAGGTAATCGGATATGTGACCCTGGTAGCTCTTGGTTCTCTTGTCACTGGGGTTCATGTGTGACAGCCAAAATGCTGGAAACAAAACTGTTGGATCGCCATAGTTGTTCGGACCACTCTCGATGAGTAGTATTGACAACTCACGGTCGGCTTCCGCGAGTCTGCCAGCCACAATACAGCCAGCGGCACCACCTACCACCATGGTTGAGTCAATACTGGTCTGCGTGCAATGCAATGGTGTTTACATATCATCAATGCATACCTCCTACAACGATCACGTCAACCTCGGTGATGTTTTCCGGGAGCTGATTGTAAAGGCCCATGATGTTGAATAAAATAATCAACCACAAGACTGCTTCGGGAATAAGATGTTGGTGTCCGGATTTCAAAAAGAAAACCACAGAGTCAAACTCGACTGTCTTGGCAACGAGAAAGAAGGCTGCTTGGATGGAAGGTTATGCTAGAATAGATGAAGGGGATGGCATGTAGCGTCTACTACTGAGGTACATATATCAGTCAACTTATTTGGAACATCGGTATGTGATCCTGGGTGAGCGGATTCTGACGATATCAATTGTTGGTACTTCTGTCTTCCTGCATGTTGGCGGGATTTACAACCCGCACAGGACAGTCCAGATACGTGGCGACACAACGGTGTGGTTGTTGGTAAAACGCTGAAAATTTTGGATCTACACTGCTTCTCTTGTTACTGTACGTGTACAGTACGTTGGGGGCATTAGATAGAATGGGCCAGGCGACGATCTATCTGATCTGGCAGGTTAATTGGCCTGCCTTATTTCGGTAGCGTACGAGTTGGACTTCATCAGTCCACAGTTTCATTGTGATCAGCCAGCCCTGCAGCCAACATACAGTTGTAGGTAGCGACGCATAAACTCAGCCACTGCACACTCCAGAAACTCTACAAATCATCGATATACCTGGGTGCCACTGCGGGTCATTCGGCAAAAACCAGCCGCGCGGGTGCGTAATGTCCCACATCCACTCGATAGGCACAAATAGGTACGTATATGGTAGATTGGTATGCAAACACGGGTTCAATGACAACAATCAATACACACAACGCACCTGAAATAAGCTACCAGTGGACGTATGGAGGAATAATACCAGATGAAACTTATAATCAGATTACGGAAGGAAAGGGACATCGAATGAATCATGGAAGTGTATGCTCGAATCGTTACTATAATGCAATGTTCAAACGTTCAAATGTTGGGTGTGACAAGGAACCTGTGAGCGTGGGACTTAGCCAGGACATGTACTAGGCTCGAACGATGAGGTGCTCGGTCAAATTTATGTGCTTTAGCCTTAGACTTGCATGTTCAAATCCCACTTACCGTGGCTGGCTTCTGGAAGGAAGGCGTGCGTCCCAGGTTCTGTCAAGTATGATCGCCAGACTGTAGATGCAAGGCATGAGAATCGTCTGTGCTCGTAAAGAACACTTCAATGCATGTATGCTCGTCGGCCAGCTTACGCCGATTCCCGAAATGGCTATATATAGGACGCTTGTACTAGACTGCTGATCTGTGTTAGGACGATGCATATCCTACACTCTTCATCATGGGGCACTGTTTATAAAAAAAATTGCAACTCTCTTCAATCCAGCGCTACTATTCATAGTGTACTGTAGATGTCACACTTTTGAATCAAGAGGGCTGGTGATTGCGTGGTAGGTTGCATCGCGCTTACAGCGTCCAGTGGAAAGGCTGAAAGCCAAAACACCATATCAGTCACACTGTCGCATTGTTTCCACTATAGATAACCATGCATAGTTGCAACAGAATTTAGCGACTTTATCGCGCATTCTTGCATAAGTAGTGGGTACTCGAGTGTTCTTCTCATGGGATAGTATCGCCCAGAGTGATATAATTAGAAGCCTTGGCAATTCAGTTCATAAGATTTCACTGGCTCCAGGCCGGAAACGGGTGGCGTAAGACTTGCAAACCACTGGTCGAGTCTGATACTCGCATTGTCTTCCTGTTCCAACTCTATAATTGATCGCATTTCCCAAGAAGCATTGTTACCAGCATTGTCTTCCTGTTCCAACTTTATAATTGATCGCATTTCCCCAGGAGCATTATTACTATAGATTCTCACAGCCTCGGGCCCGGTCAGGCTGTTTTGCACTCTTGTCCTGTGCTCATAAAACTCAAAGTTCAAGCATGGCTGGAAATGACGATAGGGGCCCAGGCTTCCGGGCTTTTCTCATCGTTATGATTATCGCAATGCTTAGCGCACTGATCCTCAGATTCATTGCCAGGTCTATGCTCCCGAAATCCGGTCGCAACCCCGACAATACGCGTCTCTAGTGGGATGACTGGGTCGCCTTAGCAGCAACTGTATGTTTATTTCACCAACCTATTCCTGGGTCTCATTAACAATATCACTCAAGTCAATGGAGATAGGTCTAATTGCTGTCGAAGTCGCGATGGTCGACCACGGATTCGGTCGTCACGTCTCGACGCTGCAAGCCAGCGAAAAAGTGTACCTCTCCAAGATGAACTGGGTCGCTCATTTTCTGTATATCACTAGTCTCATCCTGAGCAAATTTGCAGCTCTACTTTTTCTGGCTCGCGTGTTTCCACGTACTGCAAACTCCAAGTGGTTCAACTATGGTCTCTAGGCAACTTTTGGTCTCAATGTCGCTTGGCTCATTGCTGAACTCTTCGCCACTACTTTCTTTTGCTTGCCAATTTCCAAGAATTGGAACCAGACCGAGCCTGGACATTGTGGAACACAATTTGATCACCTGGTACGTCTGATGTATATTACCTTCCATTTATTCTGCGTCATTTGCCCCAAGAGTAATAAGGTAAATTCTTGGATACCACTCCAGAAGCCTTACTCTTTGCAAATCCTATTACCCAAGTACACAAGGGTTCTCTGACACTCAATCAGATAGGCGCCGCGGTCCCTAGCGTCGTAATTGACATTATTATCCTCATCCTGCCTTTGCCGAAGCTGTGGCATCTAAAGATTAACACTGCACGCAAGATTGGTCTGATGACAGTATTCATTCTTGGATACTGGTAAGAAACTCTTATGGCCCGCCTTCTTGCACATGTTCAAATGGTTAACAATTCCCCCAGTGTCGTTATCATGTCGATTGGTCGCCTTGTCGCTGTTGTTACCAGCCTTGAAGCCGTGCAAGCGGATTCTAGTTGTAAGTCTGAACCCACTTAATCCTCTGCTATTTGGTGCTGATGCTAGATCCTCCTAGATGCGCTTATACCGACATACTACTGGGCATCAGCCGAGGTCCCAGTCACGATTTTATCTATATCTCTTCCGGCTATAATGCCACTCGGCCGGCACCTAAACAACTATTACTTCTCCCCTCTCTTGTCAAAGATATCCTCGGTAAACAAGACAGGTGATAAGTTGAGAGAATTGATAAATAAGGCATTTCGTCCTGTCAATCTAGAGGCACCTGAAGTCCAAGATGGTAATGGAAAACACTTAATCTTGACTGAGGAACGGACACCGATTAGCAATTATCCCCCGATGAATCCAAGTCAGCGATTTCTTCTAGCTCCGAAGAGCTACGCAACGCAGGCTTGATCTTTGCAAGGCCTAGAGTGTAGGCTATAAACAATCACTGGAAGGCGGAATCTGATCAAGTCACTAGTAGCGCGCAATTTGTATCGGAAATATAGGAGGATCTATCTTAGTATAGTTGCTGAGTGGATGCAAATTGGATTTTTTCAAGTAGAGGGCTCCTAGTCGTGGAATATGGACTGTATGTATATAGTAGTCTTGGTGGAAGATACTATCGCAGCCGCTTTACTTTGCAAAAGTGATCTAAAATCGTTTCAGGGTGCGACGGAGAGAGACAAGACAACTTCACTATATGTATATGAATCGAAGAACATATTCTTTTCTCAGAAGCATTAAATGCAAAGCTTGAAATTATAGTGGATAGTGAGGATAGTGAGGGTATAAGAGAGCATAAGTTGAAATCCTATATCAATGGCGTTTAGCTGGAAAGATGTAATTTGTTGACGTCTTTTAAAGGACTTCCCCGTCCACAAGTGCCTTAGCACTCTTCATGCTCGGAAGGGGCCAGAGTATGCGGCCTTGATATGGATGTTATATATGAAGTGACGATTATTGAACTTATCGCATTACTACCTGCTGACAGTACCCTTGTGACTCCATATGCTTCCATGCTCTTTCCCCAAGCTAGCCTCCCTCTAGAACTATATTTCTCTTTGCCTCTAGCGTTTCTGGAATTCCATGTTCGCTTTCTCCGTCCCCGCGTTCTCTTCAGCGGTTCGACGGGGTCGTCGAAGTATCAGTTCCACGACAGCATGCTGCTGGCAAGCTATATGGCTATTGTTGGAGGCTCGTATGCATCAAGTGGCGTGTGAAAAGGCCATAGAGTCGCTCACTAGGTCACCACCATCCTCAGTAGTCGACTTTACTCTGATATAACTCTCAGTATGCGATGTTGTAAGCGCGGAGATCCTGCTTCCTTGAAACCGTGCCACCACAATGTTTCAAGCAAGTTATAAAATTCGTAAGTCTACTTACATTGTTAGTCGACTTTCAAGATTCCGAGAGTGTTCCATGTGTCCCTGGGAGATTTCTTAGTACCGCGGATGATGAGCTTTCGTTGACTGTTACTTTGGATGGTTCCGATGTCACTAAGCTCCTAGCCGCCTTCACCACTCCTTTGATTTTGGATACTTGGTCGTCAGGGCCGAGCTCCTTCCTCACCGGACCTGACGCACCAACCCTCGCTCTTCTGTTCCTTTTCGTGCACAAGGTCGAGGATTGTCGCTTGGAATCTATATATAGCATGATTTCGAGCCTCCCTGCAAAGCATGTCGTACAGATGCAACTCAGACGCCATATTGTGACCATGGACGTTGTTGGATAACCTGGTGGACCGCTGCATACTGCCTACGTAGTATGTTTCTTTTTTAGTGAGAAGGTACTATATAATCAACCTCAATGTTGCGAAGTACAGAATTAAGCATAAGACTGAGCATTTGAAATCGTTTGCTGTTGAAGGCAAGCGAACCTGGGTTCTCAAGGACTTGCATCCCCGTGGGAGCCCGTGAACAAGGGCACTCATGCGGGAGCAACAGCTATTTACTAGAACCCGAAAGTAGGGCGTCATCATCATTACTGGGCCTGCGGGACACGATCTGCTCCAGTGGTATATGATGCAGAAGCTTATTGTACAGTTTTTGCAAGAGGCTCGGCGGCACCTATTTCAGAGCAGCAATATGTAGTCTACGGCACGGTACCCTCAGCTGGCCCCACATATAAGCCAACCAACACTCCCCGGGTCGATACGATGTTGCTCACTTGCAAACATGCAAGAGCCGCGTTCTTCACTTGAACTTGGCAATGTTTGACGCTTGTTGGTCCTCGACTCAACCAGATAACTCCAGCTAGCACAATCGAGTTCACAATCGAATAGAAGACCGCAACCCTCAAGCTTAACGAACCTTGGAAGCACGACGCAAATCTTTCCACCAACCCTCACGGTAGTTGCTAGACTCCTCCCAGCCCCCACAACCGTGAGCAGTCTTTGATGTTGCAATATCTCGCCAACACCTTGATGCGGTCAATCTATAACTAGGAAGCTGACCTGTTTTAAACGAGGCTCATTCAAAATCATTCGAAAGATGGACTACGGAGACATCGATGCCGTGACCTGGCCGGTTTAGCTCATCAATGCCGTACACCGCGATGTGTACCCGCTGTTGGACCCATCGAATCCGGCATTAGCAGCCAGTGGCAAGACAGTACTTATCACCGGGGTCTCGGGTGGCGTCGGGAAGGCCATTGCAGAAGCGTGGGCCATTGCTGGCGCCCGTGCCATTGTTATCACTGGCCGCAAAGTCGACCTGCTAGACGCGGTTGCTGAGAGGCTACGCGGCATCACGGCGGCGGCGTATACTAAGGTATTCGTACACGCCGCCGACCTCAGGTCCGACAAAAACGTCGAACAGCTTTGGACCAAAGCCCTCGCCGATGTTGGGCCAAGTTGATGTGCTTATCAACGATGCGGGGCACATGAATCGGGCCGCCATGGGAAGCATCGAGCCATCGGAATGGTGGATAGACTTTGTGAGTGCTTCCCTTGGGTCATCTGGCTTCAGGACATGAGCTAAAGCTAGGTCTATTGGTCATTCAGGAAGTGAATGTCAAAGGTGCCTATCTCATGATACACCACTTCCTTAATCAAAGGAAGACCGACGCCGCGATCTCGACCAGAGGCACCGTCATAAGCCTCAACACCGGTGCAGCAGGTATGTCGATGCCCAACATGAGCAGCTATACCTCTAGTAAGCTGGCGCAGACACGCATTATGGAGACTTTGCATGCCGAGCAGCCAGAAGTACGCAGCTTCACTCTGCTGCCGGGCTTGCTCAACACCCCCATGACAGCCGAAGCCTTCAAACCTTTCGCGCGCGACGATCCCATGCTGGCTGGAGGCATGACGCTGTTCCTGAGCACACCGCGTGCAGATTGGTTGAGGGGAGGTGTCATAAGTGTCAACTCTACGTGTCAGAAGACTTAACCCGGCCTAATGCCCAAGTCTTTGCCTTACATTGGGACTCAATATCAATGCCGGAAATGCTGACCATCGTACAATGTGTTCACAGGCGATATAGAGGAGATGGAAGCCCACAAGCAGGAGATCCGGCGTGAGGGTAGAATCAGGCTGGCATATATCAATGCACAATTGCAGAAAGGGGGTCATCCGTGGTCAGAAGCATGAGATAGTCTGATACGATGCGAGCTCGTGGTCTATGTTGTCTATTGATCACAACGCAGGTAATTTGCAGTGTCGAAGATTTGTCCTCGTAATACCGTGGAACGCCGCTGCAAGACAACACTATATACTCTAGATGAAGACGTTTTTGAGAGTCATTGCATAATTTCACTCTATTCAATGGAAACACCTCAATCGCCCTTCCAGATTGCCACCAATATAGAGTGATTAGAGCCTGGCGGACGTGTGGCCCCCTGAAACTGGAACCTTCCATCCGCCTTCCGGAACAATTCAGCCCAGTCAGTCAACTCCCTCTCCTTCGCGTTCTGTATTGAGGACATGACCAAATCGAAACTCCTTATCCGAGCTTCCGCCCCTTTGGGTAGTTCTCCCGGCCCTGGTAGGACCGCATCACTGATGATGATTTTGGCAGACGGTCTCAGAGCAGGGATAAGACTTCGCAAAATCTCAATGGAGTACTTGTCTGACCAATTGTGAAATATCCACCGGAAGAAGTACACATCTGCACCTAGGATAGGCTGAGGCGTGAAGAAGTCGTGGACCATGAACGATACGCGGTCCGCCACATCCGAAGGCACTTTTCCTTGTGCCTCTTTGATCACAGGCTCAAGGTCCTGGACGATGAAGGAAATAGAGGGAAATTTGCGGGCGAGGGCTATACAAACAAACCCTTGCGAGCCACCAACCTGGACATATCAGACAGGAAATAACATCGGACGGCCCTAAGCCTGGTGCATGCACTTACATCGACAAAGGTTCCACCGTTGTGTTGTTCCCAAGGATAGAAGTCCGTAACGTATTTGAGGTCAAATGGCCTTCCCTCTGTAAAACTCTTCATCATGTTCGCGAACCGGCTCGAGCGCTCTGGGTAGTCTGATAGAAACTCATACATGGACTTGTTGGTGTTATTGGCCAAGGAGAATCCCTGATGAGTAATTTGTGAAGTCAGTACAGCACCTACTACCGTCTCCTGACTCTGTCGCTTAGGAGCTTCACCTGAAGATCTACTAGAAAAGGAAAGATACTTACCGTTTCAGTAGGCTCCTCAGACCCAGGGAATCTGGCCATGGCATTGCATGTTTGAGCGGCCGCCTGCCACAGCTCATCTGAGCAGGTAGCCACGAAATCATGCACTCCAGAATCCTCGGCAAGCAGACGTGAAGCGGCGCTGTGACTGATTACACCTGGGCGGGGCTCCTCAAAGATCTTCTGGGAAACTGCGTATCGTACCAGCTTGCGGACATCACTTTCAGCAAGGCCAGATGATGCAGCCATCTCAGAGAATGTTGTTTCGCTTCCAACTGGCAAGTTTCGAGCTAAGCCGAAGCGTGTGACTGCCTGCTGTGGAAGAAGGGCATTATGCTAAATTCTGTAGTGTCAGTTCTTACTTGTCGAACTATATCATGCTGGGGAGTAAGAACTCACAACGAAGTTCAAGAGGTAGTCTCTTGGACCGAGCATGAGGTTCCGCAACTCGGCGGTGTCCTCGAGCACAGACTGACGCAGAGCAACAATTTCCGCAGGTGCATCCTGAGGTACTGTTCCGGGAAAAGCATTATCCAGCTTGAAAGATGGCTGGGGAATGTCGTTGGCCGTCAAGTAGTCGCTGACTTTAGACGTACTGTTGGCAATCCGTGTGGCAAGCTCGACGATGCGGGGGACAGACATGATGGATTTTCGTACAGACAAGTGTTGGAACTTTTATATGAAGTCAGTACCTGAAGGATCTCTTTAATGGAATAATCACGAAGTGAGCTGGTAGGGGCAATTAGGGGTAATTTGAGTGAAATCATACAGTCCCTGGCAGGTTGAGATGTGGGTTGTGAGAGAAGTTTAATTGGTGTGCAACATGAATTGGGAGGCGATCTTTAACATACACCGAGGGCCTGAGATAAGGAATGGCGAGCTTGAGGAACCCCGCAGGGCCATCAAGGAAGGTTACACTCAGATGGATATAAAGCGCAACCTATCTCTGTTGGTGCCGCGTGACTGCAGATGCATCCTGCCGTGGAAACCCGATACCGTGATTACCCTGGCCCAATTTGTATGTAGGAAGCATTGAGGTACCGTGTCCATCATGACTGATCCGGTGTCGAGGGGGGCCAGGCCGGAGGTTTTCAAGTTTCAATCCGCACTCAGAGCATGATCATCGTCGATCAAGAGGTACTATGTAGGTATCATCAACGGGACTTGGCTATGATTTTCGCTGTTCTCCAGTGCAACCACACATCAATATGCATGTGCAGGTATTATTAGTATCATCAAGTGCATCATCTGCATATGTGGGTCACATCTCGGAAGACATAGTCAATTCAGTCTGATCTCGGAGAAACCTGCCTGAGATTACATCGGATTAACATGATCCTGAACTCAACCCCGCTCGGTGTTTTACGCCTAGCTGATTCGTAGGTCTAAATCGTCCAATCGCACCCGACGCCCCCCCCCTTCCCGCCCACCTTCTCCCAGTTCAATCTTGGCCCCCCAGGTTTGACAATATTGTTCAACCAGTCGGGTACAGAGTCGGATGACAACGAATGCAATGAAGAATCCGACAAGGATCTTCAATTGAAACATCTTTTGACAAGCTTCACCACATGTGCAGCAACTTCAGCTAGTCCTGGTCGACCCAACTCAACGTATGACAATGATCAAAGAAGATGCAGACAGCAGTGGCAGTACATCGTCCATTTCCACCGAAATCCCACTTCTGTCAGCCGCTTCAGGGTCCCACGGGGTTGTATCTTACCACGCTGTTCAGCTGTGCTATAGCGGCTTGAGACGAGTGTGATCTCGAAAGATCTACCCAAGGCCATGGGCTGAAGAGTTGCTGTTCTTTCCCGAGTGGCTTTCCCATTCCGGTAAGATGTTACTTCCGTTCCGTTTAGACGAGGTACGCAGAGAGACTTTGCTCGCGAAGCTTCGGAGGAGATGCCCTGCCGACAGGTCGGCTACGAGTGTGTGCAAGGACGGCAGGCAGGCACAGATGACGGCCACTTCGAATTCTCCAGTCAATCAATCGAGGTCAAGCACTTGTATGTTGTGTGACAACCTTGGAATTGGCCGGGCTGTGATGCCTTCAAGTCCATGCCTCCTTGTGTGAGCCACGAATCCAAAGAAATTTAACTTACCACAAGCATCGATATTGGTCCAGTAGAATGCGGGCGCTGAGTTATCTGGAGTTCATAACGACTGAGGTTAACTACAAAGTGCTAGATATCGAAGTGTCTAAGCATGGGATCAAGGCAAATAGTAAACATGGCTTGAACTCACATGTAACATCCCGCTGAAGCTCCGCGTTTGCGGAAATCGAATAGAAGAAGTAGATTCGCGCAGCACTGATACCAACGACACTGGGATTCATGAGTTCAATTGTCGGATATCGGGCGCCTGCCAGATAATAGGGAGACCCACAAAGCACCGAGCAGGAAGACTAGACTGACGGCAATCCTTCTCTTCAATGGCATCTTCAGCTTCCACACGAGGGGTTGAGGAACTGTTAAAATCGCAATGTCGATTACCCTTCAACGGTCAGCGTTAGCTAAGACATTATACTAGGACACGTGCGTCGGCCTCAGCCACCCCTGTCTAAGTACTACGACAAGGCGAGGGCGGGTACCAGTTGACGGGATACGGCCTCAAAGCTACTCACATGTTGGTCGTGGCCATGGCTTCAAAAGCTGGGCTAGGGTCATAGCAATGGCCGGTCCTTTCGGCGTGTAGGACCCACACCTGCGAGACTGGGACGCACTCTAGGAGTATCGCGAGGAAGAATGAAACCCCCCAACAACAGATGACAACAAGCAGGATGGCAGTGATAAGATAAAACCGGTCACCTCGGAATATGCGTCGATAGAACAGAACCAGGGAGGTCTTGATGAAGGAAAAAGCGAGGATTGATATCAGCTGACCGGACCATTCAACCTGAGGCTGGTTAGCAATCTGTTTCGTACTTTCCAGTGAGCTCCTGGATCGCATGGGATGATGAGATCTTGCCTTCTCGAAGTCGTGGATCCAGGGGCCATATTCTGGGACACCTTGTGGGCTGAGAGTTACGTGCACACCAATGTGTCCGAGATAGGCGCCTACGGAAGGAAGAAGGTCAGTACTGTAAGTTTGGCGGCTCGAAAAATGAAGGCAGGTAAGGGCGTGCCCAGTATCAAAATGGATGCAAGGCGAGCAGTGAAGTGAAGTACGCTAGAGCCGGGAAGAGGCTGGACATACCAGTGACGGTACAGGCTCCTAGGGCAACGGTAAAGAACTTTATCACATGGAGTAAGCTATCGGGTGAGAGACCTTTGGGTTGGAGACCGAATGCTTACCAGTCCTGGTAGGATGATGAAGTCATCCAAAGCTAAAGCTGCGCCTAGCTTCCGGCGGGCCACAAATCTCAAGACCACTGCTATGAGCGCAAGAACAGTGAACACCAACGTAACAATAATGATATCTTCGTTAAGGCTAAGCGCCATTATGCATATAGTAAGGCTTTCCGGGTGGCTAAGTGTGAAACGTGTGCAGTGTTCATGTAGCAACTTATCGACTTGAACGAAAAGTATTACGGGGAGAGAAGAGCAATGAACCGTGAGTAGACTGGCACCCCTTTCATTGTTGCGCAGGCACCAGTATTTCGATGCTTGGCAGGATGCGTGCATAAATAGAAGGAGGGTGAATGGTACAAAACCATTGCTCCGTTTCCCCACCGATGGATGGAACGCTGTTTGCAGGACTAATGCGAGAGAGCAGTCCTTGCGTCGTATTCCTGCCGCTGAATCACATTCTCAGCCCCAGGGAAGTATGTGATATCAACCCCGTTGCAGGATGCCCGGGTGGACGGTGGGGGCTGTTAGGCGGCGCCCGCCCCCGGCTAAATCTCATTGCTAATACATTCACCCAATGGTGCGCTACACCTTCATGCATGCAGCGTCCCGATTGAAGGCAAGCTCCGGTATAAACTTCATCCTTGCTTGCTTGTCTGAAAACACTCGGAGTAATCAATCTAAGAGAGGGAGACAGAGGGTAGACTTGGTGTCAACCACTCATCAATTTGCGCTCTTGTAAATTCCTCGATATTGACACACACGATTCGACGTCTTGCCGGCGACCACCACAATGGCCATAGATGCCGACCGGGTGGTCCCCAGTCTACTTGACGCTCAATCTGAACATGCTCCTTTTCTAGGCAATGAAAAGGAAATCCTTGACCCCATGACCACAACTCGCCCTCGAGGTTGCTCGAAATACCCATGGGTATGGGTGGCTCACGGGGTGGCTTTCATGTTGTACACTTGTATATTCATTACAATTCTTGCTGTCAACAGTCATCGTCAATCTTCAAGTGGATCGCTTCTGTGGTGTGAGTCTTTCCCTACTCTCGCTGATAGCCCCTACCGTAGCGGAAGGCCTGCTCTCGACAATAGCTCACACTATGGTCGTATAACACAGCACCCGCACAAGTCGCCGTCGAATGGGAGACACGCATAATCGACGCAATACCGGGAAGCACACCGTACACAGGTTACCCGAACCCAGAGTCCGATACAGCTTGGACAGACCTGCTAGAAGGTTGGAGATCCGCGGACTCGTGTTGTCCATCACCAAAGAAAGATTATCTAAATGTCTAAGTAGGGATCAACCTCAAAATTCTCCCTGATGAAATGGAGAGACTCGGCTACACCTCACTTGCCTTGAAAGATGGCTCAGGTTATGTTGGCTCTCTGGGGGTTTACCATGAGCTTCACTGTTTAGTATGTTTTTCTGCCAGCCTACAACTCTTTCTCCCCTCATATAGGACTACTGTAGTAACCTAATCACGGATTTTAGAAACGCGTACGCAAGATGATTTATCGCGACTACTACTATCCGAACATAACTACCGACGAATGGCACCATCGAATGGGTCACATTGGTGAGCTCCACTCCAAAGTACGAATAGCGGCGTCCCCAAATACTCACACTACCAATAGAGCACTGCTTAGAGCAGATCCGGCAATCGTCTATCTGTCACGGTGATGTCAACGTCATCCCTTATTCGTGGGTGAAGGATGCAGAACACCAGACTGCCTCGCCAACCATGCAGTTTGGCTCGCTCCATCAATGTGTGAACTGGGAGAAACTCGACATCTGGGCAAAGTCACGCCGTCTTGATTTATTTGACGAAGATCTTCTTGTGCCAGCCACGCTGGGCGGAGGAGCTTGATACAAAAAGGTTGCGCGGTGGGTCAATGCATCTCAATCAATGTTTTCAATCAAGACTACATAGGAATCAATGGATGTAGAGTTGCTCTTATTTCTGAGTGGCCTGGTTAGGAGCACCCTTCAGGTATGTTACAGCGCAGGTGAAATAACAAGAGATTGGTTCCCATCCAGCGGATATCCCACATCTCAAGGGATCAACATACCTTAATATCTAGCATGTGCGTTGTACATGGATTACGCTGTGTTGCTGTGCAGGACATGACGATGATCGAAACCATCATATTTCCTGCTCGATCATGTGTTTTCTGATATCATACAACTCCAGGGCAACTGTTTTCCATCCTCAAGTCCCCATTTCCTTTCCATCTCTGGCTCTCCATTTATCGGCCCACGCAGTCACACGGCTGAAATCACGGCACGTTTTCGCCGAATCAAATCCGGTTACGCCCCCGAGTTCCATTTTGATCGGCTCTAGGTTCGTATCCGCATGGCACATCAACGATTGACGGATGTAATCAATACAATGGCGGACGTGAGCAGGCCTGGCATGGTGGCTGGGCTCAGCACCATCTATAGCAGCCCAGTAGCCACTACGAATAGCATCCTACAGAAGTGTCAAACAACAGATTTCAATGATATAGACGGTCCTTCGATCGGTACGTCTACTTACAAGACAGTGTAATTGATGATATACCGCGAGACATGTTGGCTCCGGCGATACCTCAGGTTGCTGAATGAATCCGTCACCTCCTGTCATTTCCAGTCAGATCAAGTAAGAGCGATCATTTCCACCCTACAGAATAACCAGCGCCCTGTAAGCTTGGTGGCATAACTCACTGGGAAACAACGAAGCCCATAACGCTGTAGATTTGTTTTCCGGGCGGAGGGTAAAGGACTTCTGGTACCGGAAGACGGTTTCGACATGTCCAGGAGGTGCTTTGAAGCAGGTTAACCAAGACTCATTTAACCATCTCTGAGTTCAAGCATATTGCCGCTGGCGACTAGGGAGCAGCGACATCGATATCACCTACCAAACCAGCCGAGTTGCGCCTGGCGAGAGTCTTGCACATGCTTTCCCCAGTGGAAACACAAGAAGCCAATCATCAGCGAGACAACGACGTGGCTGGCAAGCCAAAAGACTTTAGTCGTGCGACTCCCGCAAGTAAGCCGAACAACATGTTGTTTATGCGCTCTTGATCCATGTCCCATTTCGTAGGCAAGGTCAGGATCACTGCCGCTCTCGATAGGTTGAAATTTGGCGTGAGATTTCATGTTGAACCCGCTTCAGTCACTTAAGAGCTGAGACCATGAACTCGGGCCAATCCCAGGTAAGAGCAAAGTGAAAACTGTCTTGGAGGAGAAAGGAGAAGATCAAACCTGGATTGAGTTGAAAAGTCGTAAAGTCATAGGGGTGAAATTATCAAAGCTGCCCCTCTATCCCAGGGCCATCGCTTTCAATGATACGCTGCAAGCGATCGCTACTATGTATCTGGCCCCTGAATGTGCTTGCATCGTGATCATCACAACTGTACATAAAAGTCCTATCAATACACAACTCCGTTCATCTTATTTTTAGATTTATCTTCTTTTATCTTCCCTTAAAATAGTTACATTATTGATGGTGTCAATTGATAGTCCTATGCTGTGCAACCTGGCCTCGGGGTCAATGCTCACCCAAATGGCATCATCCGCCGAATGTAGCTGTAATTGTGCCATGGCCTGCATCAGTTCGCAATCATTCTGTGGTTCTGTAGTCGTACTGCCGCCCAGCTGACCGTGATAATAACTCCACTTCATTGGCGTTACAGCTTCGTATTGGTGAATCATGCCCACAGCCCACTTCGATTGCATAACTTGGCCCCCAAATGTAACTGTAACTGTGCCATGGCCTGCATCAGTTCGCAATCATGCTGTAGTTCTGTGGTCGTACTGTCGCCCAGCTGACCGTGATAATAACTTCACTTCATGCTCATTGGCGTTATAACTTCGTGTTGGTGATTCATGCCACAGCCCACTTCAATTGCATGAATTGGCCCCCAAATGTAACTGTAACTGTGCCGTGGCCTGATTGCCCATTGATCAGTTCGTATTCATCTTGTGGGTCTGTCTTCGGGATTACTTTCCCAGCTGAACCGCGATAACCTCAGTTTATTTTCATTGGCGTTGCAACGTTTGTGTTGGTATGAAGACGAATACGCAAGCTCGTCTATGTTACGGTGAGCAAGGATCACGATAATTATGGCAGTCCAAATCATACCTCTGTTCAACGGATGAAGCGATGACCAAAGCAACAATGAAATCCCGGTGTCTGACAGCTTGATATTATTTATTGATCCTCCTCTCCTCCCTCTATCCAAGGTATAACAAACAACGAAGCTTACCTTCCACTCTGAGTCCACAGATCACACTCAACACCCTTTTCTTCCAAAAACTCCAATCTCTATTACACTATGCGTTTCATCAACCTCGTGATTACCACGGCTACGTCGCTTGCCCTGGTGGCAGCTTTGCCACAGCGCAGTAAGCTTGCCACACGCCTAACTGGATGACAGCAAGGAATGTGGAAAGAGGAGACGACACTAATCGTTGGCCTGACAGATGCAGCTATGCGCGTGGGCGCTCGCGCGGATGACACGGACGATGACTCGGCTATTGTTTACGCCTATACACCCGGCGATAAGGACAATGCTGCTATCGTGTCTCCCGGAACATCTGGCACAGATGACGACGATGCTGTCGCCTATACATGAGCTCTTTTTTCAATTTGGTTGTTGCAACACATGGCTCCACATAATTACATGTATCGCTCGAAGCGGGCTCGTCTGGAATCCCACGAGATGGGGATAAGGTTTCTAGACTTCAAAATAACCCTTGGGCATTGATGGCTTCAACAGATGGATCCCGATATGATTACCCCGCTGAGCAGATGTGAAATGGCGGACTTCGAGGTCAATATGACCGCCGCTGCCCAGCTGCCTCGCTACTACCTACCTATGTATGTACATGTCGCGAATAACCACTGAGCTATTTGAGAAAAAGCAACGTTCCCAGAGATCCTTTTGGTATCAGATGTCCCAGACAACACAAGTTATTCTCGTACGAAGGACTTCGGTGCTTCGTGCCATGGCATGTGTCTTTCCTGGCACGGGAGGCACTGCAAAGGTTTTTAGATAAACTCAGCTATTTTAAGTGTTATCAAATCCGTATATTCGCAGTAAGCCCTTTGAGGGTTCGCTGCAGCTGTGGTTTGCAGGATATTTATTAAGTCTAGACCTTGAGCGGAACAAGTTTCATCCTATTCGACCGTCGATATTTAAGGTGATGGCAATGCAATCAACTCTCAAAATCAATCGGCGATGACAGCTGGTCCTCAAATGCACATTCACCTGTAGTCACTGTATTTATGTTGGCTCCCAGGTTGAGTGTGACGAGTTCTTTTGTTCATACGAACTCAAGCATAGCCTCTGAAGATCGTATCTGTGAGCTTCGTCAAATAACTCGCGCACAACTGTTCGGTGCCAGTGACCGACTCTTCATTGGACAGTCTCGGCATAAATGACATCGACATTCCTGAGGGTACAGGAGCCAGGTACAGGCAATATAACTCTATACCCGCCTTCGCAAGCCTTAGCCAGAGAATCAAATCGCATATACTGCCACTTTCCCTTTCAAATATTCATTTCAGGGGACTCCGCATCACGAATGGTAGCGGTCTATCGTCATGGAGACCTGTCACGATACCGAGCGTGGAGTTCGAATAGAGCAACTTGACCACCATTCTAGGCTATTGAAAACGGGTCCCTTATATACACAAAAGGGGCCTAGTAACACTAGGTCCGAACCCCCTAATAGGCCAGATACGTGACAAGACCACAGTATCGCAGGCGAAAGATCGACTGTCACGCCTCTAAAGACCTCCCGTTGGCGACGTTCGATCAAGAACTACAAACTGGTGCCGCGCCTGTGATCGTTCACACACAGAGACGACTAACAACGCAGAGAACGAAGCCTTGAGCGCACCATAGGCACAATAGAGCTTGGAAGAGCGTGGAAGTCGTACAAGGGTCACGATCTGGTTGCTCTGAAACGAGAACGTTACTTGTAGTTTTACGATCCGAAACAAAAGAGATAATGATCCTTGGTTGAAGGGTACATAATAGTCAATTATTTGAAGTGTTTCCTCCCAGACTACCCTAGGTATCTGCGCTCCTACCCCGAATACTGAGACACTTCAAAGTGGCAAACGCGGGTTTATGCATGCAGAATAAAGTGCAAGGACTCAAGTTAAACTGATCTTGAGGCCGGATATCTTGATTGTACTCCCTAATCCCTGTCGACGTACCCCACGCCTCTAGCTTTCACCCTCTGATTTCGCGTCACTTCCAAAACGCCAGTGTGGTCTCATCCGCTTGCAACTGTGTGTAGCTCACAGCATCAACCCAAAGCCTCTCCTTCTTCTCATCTCTGGCCTCGGGTGTCATTTCCGAGTTCTGTGATCCGTAATGATACCTGCCCTTGGGAGACTCGCCCCTCCACAACGCAGCTGCGATGATGTCGGCTGCCCCGAGCTTTATAGTACGCAACGAGCCGTTAGGCTGAAACCATGCCATCAGGGGGTCTAACCAGGGCATGACAAGCTTAAAGAGGACAACCCGTATGATCCAAGGTCCACGGCGTGTCAGGTTGCCCGGCATTGAGCCTGGATCCACGCCCAGGACGCAGAGGTTGCGAAGCCCAGGATCAGTATCAAGCCTGCGTTGGAGCTCAGGACTATATTCAGCGGTTAAACTCGAGCTCGATCCGTAATAGCAGTGTCTTGAACATACATCATCAGAGCCTGGCAAAACTTGGAAGCGCCGTAGCGGCGAAAGCCGGAGTGGAAGGTCGGGTCCTCCTTGGAAGTACTCCACGTGCCCTTGGCTATTGGCCCACTTCCTTGAACGTCGTCCATAAAATTCATCCATTTCTCGTGGTTGAAAGTAGCCTTGCTCTTTGGGTTGTAGGGGTCGTGAGATTCGCTACCCACGACAACGATTCGGCCCATATCACGATCCATGCTCCGGAGTAGCAGCAAAGTCAGCAACGAGTGACCGAGATAGTTACTAGCGAAAGCCATATCAAAGCCATCTGCCTGCTGTCCATGACTGCGTAGTGAATTCGAGGTAGCCAGGATTAAGGATCAGAGCTCGGATAGGTGGGATCTCGCCATCAGCAACTTGCTGGTTGACCTTCTTGGCTATAGCACGGACACTATGGAGATCAGCCAGGTCAAGAGAGATGACTTCGTGGGAGTGTGTCTGGGAGGATTCCCGAGACTGGAGAGCACGTGCCAGACCAGGAGCGTTTTCTGCGTTGCGGACCGTATAGATGCCGTGGTATGCTGCCAACTCGGGCGTCGAAACAAACTGGGATACAATTTCACTCCCGACAGTTCCATTGGTGCCCGTCACCAGGATAGTTCCTTTTCTGCTTCTATACTGGTCCATTGGTACGGAGAGAATGAGGTAGATAGCAGTGTCAAATTTAAAGAAAAACAGAGGGGGAATCAGAGCTATGGCTGCTTGTTCCCGAGTGGCTGGTACGGCTGGCGCACGTGATTCTCCTATCCCACTTTATGTCTGTTCGTGGCACAGCATGGGCAATTGGTAATCGAGATTATGCGAAAATATATCATTGAGATTCCAATACTCGTGAGCTGATAGACCGGAAGACCAATGTACAAGGCTCATCCGCCCAGATTGAAGGAGCGCAAGGGTTTGAATGATCACAGAGCCCAGAAGGACCAGACCCTCTGTGTCTATATCATAATGCACTCACCCCACAACGCTTGATTGCATCCTCTCTGGTTCTCATTGGCAGATGAGGGGCAAGTACGGAGTCCAACACTCCAACTCCGCCGCTGTAGTGTACAGTGCCTCCCGAGTATGCCGTTCCCACATCGTACTTTGAGGACTGATACCGAGTTCCGCTGTGGTTTTGTGTACGCAATCAATATGGCACGGAAGGTTTAATCGGGAATTGTACTTCAGGGTACGCAACACAACAAAAGACTGATGCCATACATTCACATCGAACGAGCTACCCAGCGATTTCCACACGTTACAGCATCCAGTGTCACATTAGCAAGCTGCTGGCTGGACGCCCCTCCCCCTGAGTTGTACACGGTATAGCATGCCTCAGGTAGTGGGTACGCAGATCCACGATCAACTCGTTCGCAGTCGTGGGGCCAAGTTACTATGTACCTATACTGTGCGTGCTTTTCCAAGGGTTGCCTGACCGGTGTCGGTGAGTATGCCACCAACATGCATATCTATCTATCCAGTTACTTCGGTACCGTAGTTCGTTCAGTATTTCTACTGGTTCCCTTGGTCTGATATTTCTCGGGGTCAAGCAGGTCCAAGTCGACGCCATACACTCAACAACCCTTGGGGTTGTCTAATAGTCTGCACGATGGCCCCTCGATTCCCAATCAACGAAGTACCCGACCCGACGTCGAAGGATACGCTCGACACTCAAATGAAAGCATTCCACCATGGTCTCGTACCGACAGTGTCAGAGGATGGAAGCGAGATGACGGGGTGGTTAGCTCCCTTCAGGTAGTTAGAACCCTCCCAACTTTGCGGCCGGATCTATACAATGTGAGCAGGTAGAGAGGCATTTGCTAACTACATGTCCTCATCCATTCAGTTACGCCCCGCAAGATGTGGTCCGGGCAACGTTGGACCTAGCTAAGGCATCATACCAGCCACACCACGTCAAGCAACGCAATCGGGAGCTTGCGGTCATGGCATTCATATCAGTTACGCAAATTCCCTACATGCGTAATGCCCATACTTCCCTTGCAGAGCACAATGAGAGTGGAAAGTTCATACCGGAGCAGATTCAGGATGCTCTTGCAGGCAAGGTACCACAGGGCCTGTATGAAGAAGAACAAGCTGCGTATCGCCTTGGGGAGGTTCTTGCCAGCTTGAAGAGTCCTTTGGACGACGAATCATGGAAGGATTTCTCATCCAAGCTGTCGAAGTCTGAAATAGTGGGCATTGCTAATACTATTGGGGTATACCAATGGTTGGCACTTCTAACACGACTCAAAGGGTAGGGGGAAATGTATAGCATTGAGTAGTAATCAATGATTTGACTTCTGATATACACTCATGGTGCTTGTCTTTGGTGTAACCACCGTAACCCATATCAATATCTGGTGGCCTTTGGCCTTGACTGTAACTATCTGCATCCAGGAGGCAGGTGTCACCACGTTGCAATCACGGGTTGGAACTCAAAAACTCCTTGGTTTTACACGGTCCATGGATACAACTTGTACATTGGACAGCTCAACTTAGCAACAAACCGTATACCCTCAGTAATTTGCTCATAGATGTCCGGGATATGGTTTGTGCTTTTGTTTGTGGGATGGCAAATTGCCTGGAGCTTGCCCGCACCCTCACCACTATGTATATAGGTAGGTCTATGGCCACCTGGTCAACCTTCTTACAAGAGCTGTCTAACAATGAGTTGAGTTTTGACTGATACGCATCGAGATGGCCAGTACCTACACTGTGTTTCTTGGCCTTTTCGATGCAGATATGCTCCGTTGGAAGGTGGTTTCGGTGTCCGTGGCTGCGGATGGGTATTGATTATGAGGTACAAGACACCTGCACCTGTAAAGCGTCATAACATAATACCTCCACCCTGATCGTATGCCCGAGACGCCCTTCTGACGTTGATGTTCAGCGTGAAAAGGTTCAAGCTCTGAGCACTGTATGGGCTTCGTGTAGTTGCAAAGCTGGGGCAGGTCCACGGCACCTGGGGTGGGAGGATTCGACGATTCCACTTGTGGTAAGTAGTCTATGTCGACGGCGCGATGTAAATACATCAGGGAACAGTACAGTTAATCACCCTTAGGCATGTGCCAGATGCCTGTCGCGGTACATTGCATTGCTACATAAGACCGTACAAGGCCAAGTAGGCCTAATGAGACAAAATTATGTTATCCTCTTCAAAATAAGACTATGCATTGGTTTGATTACTCGTCCCGGTTGACCTGTTCGAATCTTACTCTGAATTCCGGCTTCTGTAAGAATCCGTAGTGAAGCAAGCTTTCATCCAAATTGAGATCTGGTCCAGTCACCTTGGACACGTCGAAAGTCCAGAGAACTTTGGCCAGGAACAGCTTCCCCTGCGACCATGCCATCTCGCGGCCAAGGCAGGCCCGCGGCCCCAGACTGAAGGGGTGAAAGCCTTTCAGGTTGTCATTAGCGAAGACGTCGTCGTAGAGGGCATGATCAGACGGCAGCCAACGTTGAGGCCGGTAATGGAGCGGATCATGGTAGAATTGCGGACTGCGTGATAGTGCAAAGATGCTCGTTTGTACATGAGTCTGTCATGTGAAAGTTAGCAAAATCCTTCTGTGCGTTGCAAATAATTCATACACCTTTGGGGACGAAGTGTCCATCGACAACAGCGCCAGGACTATATCGCGGGAGGCCCGTATTGTTGCCCGGAAGCAAGCGCAGGGCCTCCTCGAGGCAGGCATGTAGGAATGGGAGAGATGCCAGAGCACTCGGCACAATATCATCGTAGCTCCGGAAGTTGCCCCTGATTTCCTTTACCAGAATATCGTACGACTCAGTCTCGTCGAGCAGGAACAACAGCGTGCCGTAAAACCAATCCGCCATAGGGCCCCAATCGGCGAATGTGAGCTGCATACCCAGCGACCCTAAGTGCGTCAGTTCGCGCTTACTCTCCGGGGCCGGCTTTTCGGGAGGTAGGATGCGGTCGAAGAAGTCAGGGTGCTCTGTTTTTCCTCTGAGTCCAATCCGCCGTCGAACTGCCTGTCGTGTTGCCTCCTCTATGGCGAGGAAATCACGCAAACTGCTGAAAGGTGCGAAGAGGTACTGAAGCGGATGCAACATTGGAAATCGTTTAAAGACCTGCATAACCGTAGAGAACGAGTTGAAAGCGAGGAGCACATCCAGGTGCACCGAGCTCTTCACTGCAGCGCCATAGGGTTTGTGTCAGTGTATGTAATGGCATGGGATTCAGTAGAAATCGAAAATGAAGATTCTTACTATCTCTCATCTCATGTAACTTCTCGTTCCATGTCAGGTCTGACGCAAGGTCCATAGTCAGCCAATTGGTCCATTGCACCAGCTCCACCCCTGCCGGAGTAGCACCTAGATCCTTCATCCTCTCGACAAAATAGTCCATATACTCGTGAATCAAGGGCTCCATGGCCCTGATTGAACGGCTGCTGAAGGCGGGGGAAAGCTTCTTGGCCACCTCGTGGTGCCGGATTGGGTCGTTTTCCCAGATGATGCCACCAAGATCCTTGCCTCGATCTTGGAAATCTGTCTTTGGGAAGGATTCAATGCCTTTCTTCTGAGGTGAGTAAATGTCAGAGAAAGCTTGTGGGGTGATGAAAACGAGCTCGTTGGGTGCAATGCGAACGACGGGTCCGTATTTGCGTAAGACATTCTCAATGACCCAGGGATATCTCCCAGACAACCTTTCTTCAGTATCAGTCGACAATCGCACGAATATGTGTGTGCAATATCAAAGCCAGTTGCTTACCAATGATAAGCGTACCAAACGTTGGATACAGCTGCGATTCGTGGGCCTGGGTACCTAGACAATGGGTGGAAGTAGGCAAGGTAGACTACTCGGGCCGCTGCATAGGCAGTTATCTCGAAACACGTCAGCTTGGAGTTCATCCGGCCAAGTGGAGCCCACTTGGATTGGTCTCAAGCAAAACGTACTGCAAGAACAAGTGTTGTCACCGACTGTGCCGTCCACAAGTCAGACCAATGTGTCTGTGCAACCATCGTCCCGGCGCCAAGGTATGGGGAAGATGTCAGTTAATGTACGAGGGGGCGAGGTGATAAGCTTTGTGGTATTGAAGTGGTGTTGTCTTCGCTCGGTTCCCATCGATGATGATATTTTGAGGACCTGTCTTCTTCAATCAAAATCACAAATGTTCAGCTGAATCGCATCATAAGTTTGTTTCCATGTCCGTTGGCAGCCCCTGGGAGACGAGACGAGCGGCGCAGCAGCACGTGATGCTTGTTCTAGGGGGCCACCAACATTCACGTTGGGACTACAGAATCAGACTCATCCCCTGCATACGGAGGCGCATAGACTTGGGTAGGGTGGTTCCGCCCTTGAAGCTGACCCTCTCAAGTGCTCTCGAATTCGCCGGCGATGTTCCGGTCATGACAGACCACACCCCGGGCTCTCGCCGACCATCTGGCTAGCACCTCGTCCAGTCCCCGGATTGACATCAGGAGATGATTGCAAGTAGAACCGGATACTTCCATGGTGATCAAGGTTAAGTCAGCTACTAGCAAGTCCTATCACGAAGTGGAGGTACCAGTCTCTCTCGATCAGATTAAGGCCATAAGCCAGCCAGAGCAGGTTGAAGCAGTGGAACGTGGAACAGTTACTCGCACGAACCCGCGTCTTCCATGGAAATATCAACCTACCTAGGTACTTTACTCTGAGAATCGCAAGTGCATCAGTGAGGCTAATGCAAAGAACCTAGCCATTGATGTGATAGACAGAAAAGACTTGGACGAGAAGATAAGAAAGTAATCTTGAAGGTCAACTAAAGGTCAAGAGCACACTGCAGGTACCTAGGTAGTTCCTGGAGAAGGACGCCATTAGCTTACGTAATCGATAGACCCACACACACGTGATGCGCCGGGTGGGCGAGCTGGCAAGCAGGTACCTAGATACTTACCTGGTACGCACGGCCCTAAATATGACATGTCCGTCCCCTGACGACGTCACTCACAGCGTTTTGACTGCCACCTACTGTAGGTACCCCAAGCAAACCCCACATGAGCCACTACCAGTTGACAGCAACCACAAATGCACATGTCACTGGTGCACGCTGTGACCCCCTGTTACCGCTGCCCAGGTGTGGAGGCCGCGAGACCGATCGTATGGGCACCAAGATAAGCCGTACCCAACACTTCACTTAACCTAGGTATCATCAAGAAATCGCATCGACGACTACCCAACAGCACCAATCGTATTTGGAACGACACAGTGGCCACTCGAGCACATACATCTCCAAATCTCTGGCCCAGTACAGCCAGTACACATCGAACCTCCCTGCTTCGTCGACCGCCGGCTGCCGCATCCACACGCAACACGCACGAGCAGACTTGTTCTGAACGAAAGAAATATCCCGCCACCATGTCGCAACGACAGCTCGCACGAGATATGCAGACGGAGTTCCAGGCGAGGGTGCGTATGTCCTCTTCCCGAAGCGCACACGCGCCCTGGACATGGACATCAAACAGATCAAGAGAAGCTGACATGTGAATCACCCTACAGTTCAATGCCAAACAAGCCCGCCGCGAGGCGCAAAAGGCCGCCAAGGCTGACAACGAACTCAAGAAGCAAATTCAGAACGTCAGTCTACCCTATATCTATCTAAAAATGTTTACGCGGAAACCTCTGCCAAGTCGACATCTTCCGTCCCGCCGACGTTGAGCCGCACATGCAGGGCATCTGAGCTGACTGCTTCGTGTGGTGTCTTAGCTGTTGAAAAAGGGCGAGACACAACAAGCCTATCAGAAAGCCCGTATGCTTCTCGCAAAAGAAGCCATCGCCAAACAGATGGACCAGGCTGCCGATATGGCCGAGCTGTCCGTCGCACAGATCCAGGCCAACAACGCTATGAATAGGATGACGGCCATGATGGCCCAGTCGTCGCGGACAATGAACAGGGCGCAGAAGAATATGAATCCTGAGAAGGTACGGCCGACACCTCCATGCATCCCTCAACCATCCCCTCCTCCTCCGCATGTCGTGATACATACAGTCTGGCTAATATCATGATGTTCATCTGCAGACCCTCGTGACACTCGAACAGTTCAAGAACCAGAACGAAGAGTATGCCATGTCCAACAGCATCTATCAGGATGCTATGACCCAGTCCACCTCCGTCCAGGTCTCCGAAGATGCCGTTCACGAACTACTCGGCAAGCTGGCCGACGATGCTGGGGTCGAGCTCTCTCAGGAGCTGGCCACTGCCTCGACCAGCAAGGAGGAGCCGGTCAAGGAAAACGCCACATCGGAGCCAACCCCCGAGCAGGAGGATGCACTGCAGCAGAGGCTGAGGGCGCTGAGGGCATGAGAGGGTCTTGGCGAAAGAGCTGGGCCAAGTTGTGGAAGTCTTGACGTCTGCGATTAATCAGGCATTTGGATTAAGAAGGAGGGCAGGGCGGCCACTTTGTTGAGTGAAAATTCCATCTGGCGTTCAGGGGTCTCGGGCGTTTCAACTTATAAACTACGGTCGTTGTTTAAAATGTAGCATTATTCCTGCTGTCGCTCCGTCTCAGTGATATGTGGCTGCTTCGTGGCATGCATGTGGAAGCCCTGGCACCAAATATACATACATATCTCATGACGGCATTTAGAGCTGTAATGTCAACATTATAACAAGTTCAGTACAATCGGCCTTGAGAGGTATTGAAAGGCGTCTGATGCTACCGTATGAGGATCCAGCAGTGCCGGGAGATCCAGCTACCACCTCAAGTCATAACACAAGATCTGGAGCACGTAATAAAACGACCCAGTGCATCTTCCATCCTCTTGAAAATGTCCCTATTCAGGTTGGATTCCAGTGAATTTACCGTTATCAACAGCTTATAAGACTATCTCAGCCAGGTGAATCCACGATTATGTATACAACCTCAGGCGGTAGCCCACATGCACAGAACCAAAGTACTTGAGAGTATAGCCAACCCTGGCCCCAGGGCTTCATGATGGAATATAACGATGATGGGGAGGCATGTTCACTTGAAAGTTGTTTAATGACAGTGGCCTGATGGACTGTGCTCTTGGTCGATGGCTGGAAGGCATGCCCCAGGCACGACCATTTTCGTGTTGCGTATTTGGGGACTAGAACAGATCTCTCAGTGATACCCAAGGCCACCAGTGGTGCAAGGGGGACCGGTGATAAGTCAGAGATGGGCCTGGGTGAGTTTTTCAAAGAAGTCAGGTCATACGGGAGCCTGTCGCTGTTAGCAAAGAAGCCCAACGGCACGCCGCAACCTCAACTTGGCCCAAATTCCCGTCGAGATGAGAAATAAGCTGACCATAGATTTGTCATCTACTGTATGCAAAACTCCACAGTTTTGCTCAACCTGTCCCGACCGACGTCTAATGTCCGCATAATGCTCATAGCTTCGTAAAGGAACAGATGCTTATAGCCGGTCTACAATCCCATATTTCCAACCATCCCCACCAAAGATGCATAAATCAACACAGTATGTATGCATGGAGTACATGACAGAACGGACCATGAGCCTACATATATAGACTCGCCACGGCCGTTATATCCCTCTTGATCATCTCTTGTGCAGCCGACATCTTCTGATACAACTCCGGGTCGCCAATGATACGCGCTGCGTTCTTCACCTCTCGACACGTCTCGTCCAGCCTAGATATGGTGCGCACGATGGTTCCCTCTAGAACGTCCGTCAGGTCCGTGATATTCTTGAAACTCATACCCCGTGCCCATTCATATACCACCTCCATGAGCCCAAAGCGAGGCTTGCACGTAAAGTCGTTGGATTCATCGGATGTTTGGATCACTTGATGCAGTTCTTGAACTGCATTGACCTTCTCGCTGATGGCAACAATGGTGTTCTTGCCTTTCTCGAGGTTGCCGGTCAGGGTAGGTTCGATGTCGGACTTCTCTTGGAACACAAACGCCGAAAGGAGGGCGGCGATCTCGGCAGGCTCGTATTCGGCTAGAACATTGTCGAGGATGAGTTCTGTCAGAACAAGTTCGTCGCCGCTGTGTATCTCACATGCCACCTTTCCCTTGAGCTGAATCCGAGACGAGTCATCTATGAAGCCCAGGTCTTTCAGGACTTGGATTCGCTGTTCGTAATCTGGGAGAAGTTGCAGGTTTTGGTTAGATAGGGCCTGGCGGAGTTGCTCGATATGCTCTTTGATCAGCCATTGATCGTGGCACATAGCAAACTGAATATCCGTTAGCAGTCTCGTACAAATACGGATCCTTTGGAAGCTTTGAATTGCACTCACATGCTTGATGAACTGGGGACAACTCAAAGCCGGCGAGTTCATGACTGCCAGCTCCGCTTGTTTCCGCTTCTCGATCATCTCCTGCAAGGCCATGCTTTTGATCTTGCCCAGATTCACCTCATCAAACAGCGCTTGTTGCCAAGTCTTGCATATTTTGGTAATTTGATCTTTCGCAGCCCTGCCAGCCTCTCCACCCTGGAAGATCTCGGGCACGATGCCCTTTGTAAAATGACCGGTGAGAACCTCCACGTCCGAGAGCGGCACATGCAATACCTTGGTCTGAATATGCTTCTTTTGTTTCGGTAGCTCCTGGAAGAGGTGTCGGAATGCTGGTATGCATGGTAGCAGGTCTGTCGAGTCACGCGTGTCCCTATTCGCTCGGATCTCAAGGACCTGCACCGTCGGCCCCACGTCCACGGAGACTTGTGTGCCTGTCCCATCCGCCAACAAGATGCCCAGTGTTCTGATTCCATCTTTTTGGAAGATGAGGAGCGTCCCACGGGAAAACATCTTCCTACCCAGCGGTATGCCCAAAATCCCCTTGTACAAATCCTCCGTTAACTGCCTATAATCCTGCGCCGCCTGGTGGCAGTCATCCATATGAGCGTCGCAGATCTCACAGCTATCTCGCTTGACCTTGGCCAAATCCGCCTCCGAGATCTTGACGGCCTTCTCGTGTTCCGGCAACAACTGCTGTGTGGCGTGCTCGGAGAAACTGCGCTTAATCATTTCTTCAATTTTGAGGGCTTCCACCCGAAGCAGGTTGAGGATCATGTTATAGGTCAAGCGGAACTGCGATCTAAGCTTCTGAGGCTCTCCAAGGATCATCTTCTGTAAGTCAACAACGGGAGGTGCTTCATCGCCGCCTGGTGGGACGATAATCACGGTGCCAACTGTGTCGAGACCGCGGCGGCCAGCTCGTCCTGCCATTTGGGTGTACTCTCCCGGGTGGAGATTGCGGAAGGAGTGCCCGTCGTGCTTGCGGTAGCCGGAAAAGACGACTGTTCTGGTTGGGAGGTTGAGGCCCATTGCAAAGGTCTCAGTTGCAAACAGCACCTTGACCAGTGTCTGCGCGAAGAGGATCTCGACCAGCTCCTTGACGATTGGAAGCAGACCGCCATGGTGCACTGCTACTCCACGAGATAGGAGCTCCTTCATCCTGATAATTTGAGGTAGCACACGGTCCTCTGGCTTCAATCGCGCGAGTGATTTCTCGACAATCATGTGGATGTGACTCTTCTCCTGGGCAGTAGAAAAGTCCTGGTTGCTCAACGAGTCGGCGTTCTCTTCGCATCGTTTCTTGGAGAAGACAAAGATGCAAGCTGGGAGCAGACTCGACTTCTTCATGAACTGCACAAGGTGCACCCAGAGGTTCTTGTCCTGTGCAGCTGATGTAAAGCCACCTGGACGGCCAGTGCGACCCATGTGTCCGGGGTTGTGGCTCGCTCGAGGCGGACCCCCCCTACCTCTCTGGTTGTTACCTCCACGGCCCCCACGTTGGGCGTTGCCACCTCTTGGAGCTGGCCCACCTCGTCCTCCTCTTTGATTACCGCCGCCGCGAGAGTTAGGTGCCGCCTCGACAGCTTTGGGCTGCTCCTTCCGCTGCAGAGCGGCATTGGCCTCCTTCCAGCCTTTCTCAGAGAACTTCTTCTCCGAGTCGACGATCTTGTGGATGTTCTTGTTGGCCCAGAGATGATGCTCTAGAGGTACCGGTCGCTTAGGTGTAGAGATAACGTAGATGTCTTTCTTCTTCGTGCGTCCAACCCACGAGGCAAACTCGTGTGTGTTGGGTACGGTCGCGGACAGCAGGATTAGGGAGACGTGTTCAGGGAGCATTATGATAACCTCTTCCCAGACCACACCTCGCTCCATGTCGTTGACATAGTGGACCTCATCAAAGATGACAAACTCAACGTCCCGGATTATATCGGCACCTCTGTAGAGCATACTGCGCAGGATCTCGGTTGTCATGATAAGGCAGCTAGCCTCTGGGTTGATCTGAACATCTCCTGTCAGGATGCCGACCTCGTCAAATGTCTCCCGAAAGTCCCGGAACTTTTGGTTGCTCAACGCCTTGATGGGTGATGTGTAAATGGCCTTGGTCATGTGTCTCGCAGCCAGAGCAATGGCGTATTCAGCCACTACTGTTTTTCCTGCTGAGGTATGCGCGGCCACGAAGACGGAGTCGCCGTTTTCAAGGTGGTAGATGGCTTCCTTCTGGAACGTGTCAAGCTCGAAAGGCCAGTCCCTTGCCATGTCAGGCACCAGCTCGCGGAAGTTGGGTATCTCGCGGTTGATGTCAACCATGTGTGCCCATTCACGACCGGCTTTCCTGGCGCTTGATGCGGCGAGTTTTCCGTGTGGCTCCAGCGCAGGAAATTCGACTGGTAGCAAGGCGTCAATATCCTCGCCATCTTCCTCCTCCTCCTGCGAAACATCTTCGGGGCTTGCGCCGGTCTCGACGTCCACGGTATCTCGGATCGCTAACGTCTCTCCATCGGGTAACTGATCTGGTTCTTGGTCGAGCTCATTCTCCACATCCTTGGCCTCCTCTTCATCCCGCTTGGTTTTCATCTTCTTGGAGAAGTCGATCCCCCTCGACAGACCAGGTGCGACCTCTAGCAGCCTGCCCTCCTCGCCAAGTTTAATAACCCTTTCGAGTTTGTTTCCGGCTCCTGATGTGCCGTCTGCATAGCCATCGCCGCGCAGTGCTTGTTCCTCGAGTGCAGCGGTTGCCTCTATTCCGTCCAGGCCGCCGGGCGCAAATGGAAAGAAACCAGCAGCACCACGCACGAATTCGGCCCTCGAGGCGGGCTTTCGCGAGAAGGAGGTGGAATTCTTTGCAGTGTCGTTGTTGGCGGAGACGGTGACGTTCTTGTAGCCCACCACCCGGCCCTCAAGTCCCTGCCTGAGAAAGCGAGTAACTGTGCGAGTTTGTGTTGGTGCGATGTTGAAGAGGTCGGTGTAGTCGACAGGACAGTCCCAACGTCTGCGAGGGGAAAAGGGAACATGTCAGCAAGCGAGGCCAAGGTCTGAGGGTAGATGTGAGGGAGCAGAGCGGCTTACTGCTGAAGTCTGTTGAGCCATTCGGTAGAGAATGTCTGGGATGGCTCCAGGTACTTCTTTTCCAGGTGCGCCTTCAAATCGCCGGTGTTCTGTCGTCGTTGACGGCGGGGCACTCTTCTCTCTAGGATGACATCAATGGCTGCTTCGTCTTCCGCAGCCTCCTCCACCAGTTGAAGCCGTTCTAGGGCTTCTGCGATAGAGTTCGTCATATTTGCAAGTCTATTTTTGTAATCATCTCCCAGTACGCAGTCAACATATGGCAAGCCAGAGCTGGGTCGTGGTGGTGTGGCAGGGGGTGCTTGCGACAGTAGGTATCTACACTGTGAAGCATCAAGCTCAAGCATTGAGCATCTGGAGCATATGAAGGTGGGATGAACGAATCGGCCCCACCAAAATCCGGGGTTAGGCCTTATTGATTGACGTACCAAGCTGGGTACCTAAGTACCTAGGTACTTAGATACTTACATATGCAGGTACCTCGGCACACAACTCAACCTCGGCGACTGCCACAACCGCCTCATTCTTTTTGTTTACCCCATTCGAAACCCACTAACAAATCATTTGCCTGTCTCGCGAAGTACCGAAGTCTTCTGGCAAGTCCCATTATTCATTATGCTCGTATTGTGTGTACATATCCTTTGTCTTTCACCATAGCCCGTCCATTTCTGCCATGGCTTCCTCATCGTCGTTCCATTCCGAGGCTGCTGGATCCGGACCCCTGCCACCAGACCCAGAAAGCTGTTTTGGGGTTGTTTGTGCTTGCACTTCCGCCATGAGTTCGTCCAGGTCGTCTTCATCTTCCCCAGCAGCATCGCGAGTTCCCGTCTTGGAGTGCTCTGCAATGTCACCCGCCGTGGCGCCCATCGTCTGCCTGGAGGAATCTTGAGCTTCAGCCTCGGCAAAAAGAGCATCAAGGTCATCCTCATCGGGCTCCGCCCTTCGTGGCTCATCCGCCGTTTTAGGCTTGCCGTTTCCAAAAATGCTGCCCTTCGGCTTCGCTGGCGCACTTGGTTCACTTCCCTCCGTCTGCTCCATAAGAGCATCCAATTCATCCTCATCTGGCTCCCCTACCTTGCCGCTCGCATCGATATGCTTACCTGCCCCGACTGGAGTCGCATTGTAGATGTCGTCCCCGAACAAATCATTTACCTCTGGCGTCCGGAAACGACTTCCGCTTGCTGTGACCTTCTCGAAAATGGGCGCAACCCGCTCAGCTTGCCTCATTGCTCCGAACTCGTTAGGCTGCTGATGCTGTTGTTGACCCCCCTCCTCGTCCTCGATGGTGATCGTGGCGATTGTGTCCTTGGGTCTTCCCTCGTTGATCCAGTCCAAACGCATCTTCTGCATCATCTTGTGGTGCCCAGCCTTTTCCACCATCGCCAAGGCGTCGAGAAATTTGGCCTTAGGGAAGAGATCATCAAGCCATTCTTGATAAAATGACATGAGACGTGATGCATCTCCCCACTGGAACGGGTTATGGTGAATATTCGTTAATGAAAAGACTATAAGGGGACCACAGCCGTGCTCACCTCGTGGCCCTTCCCCTTCAGCTTCAGGTCCCGTGCTCGCTTTCGCAATGCCGGAATGCCCTTTTGTGAAACCAACCTGAGCACCTCTTAGCATGCGGAGTTTCATGATAAGGAATAATCAAGTAACAGGTAAGCGTACCGTTCTTGGTCAAGCTTGATCCTCGGTACCCTGGCCTTCTTCGCCACTGAGACCTCCTCATCAATACCCAAGCCATCGCCTGGCTCCTTGCGTTTTGTCGCTCCAGACCCTGGCCTATCGGCTGGCTCAGGGGACGCAAATGGATCATCGTCAAGGTCTCCCTGTAGGAAATAGTTGTCTATGTCGTCGAAGTTCGTCGTTTGGGCATTGCTTGAATCTGTCTTTGACGGCATTGTGGGTATATCTCAACGATTCGTCGTACGGGTAGTACAGAATTTTGTCAGTTTCCGTGCTGTAGTTGGTGCAATACACTCCCTGTCGAGAAAGGTTGCAGAAGTTGTGTTGATAATTGTCAGCCGCGCTGAGAGACGCGTCTTCATCGCCCCAGACTCCTACACACGCGTCTCGCGGGTTGGGGTTAATTGAATTGATCCGTGCACATATCATCTTTATCCCTTATCTTATCTACCCCAGCACCCGGATGCTCGGTCCACCCCGTCGCCTTGATGACTATTATTGCCTCGAATCTCAGGCACCCAGTCATGATGCCCGACCTCCCGTCCACTGGGAGAGCTTCAATTGACAATGTCATGTACCGTTTGATCACAAGTCCTCAGCATCGCCGCCTGCCTAAGACTGCCCAGTCGCAACCATGGCGAACCATACACCACAGACCCAGACCTACGTACCGAGTAAGACCGTCAAAACTGACTTCCCTGTGAGTTCAGCCCATCGATTGACCGGCCTTACCGCCCACCCGATGCTAATCCTCGATAAAGCTCATAGACAATGACCCGTACGGCCTCTCACTCCCCGCTGAACCCCGAATACTACACCCAATCTGACCTGGAAGGACATGATCTGACTTGATTGCTTGTCTACAGGCATTTCAAGCGAGTGATCGGCTATGCTCGGCCCTCCGACTACGCCTTCGCGGCCGTGACAGCGGCTGCAGGCCCCGGTCTGCTCTGGACGACAGAAAGGATCGCGCCCTCATATGTCGGAAGAGGAGGCTTTGCCCGCGCCATGCGGCTTTGCGGATTTATTGGTCTTTGCGGCGGATTTCTGTCGTTCTACAACCGCTCTATCAGTATGTCACCTCGCACTCGGCTGCAAGACGGAAGAGGGGGGCATATCGCCAGAGGACACGAACCCCTGCTGGAAATGGTAGCAGAGTGCTGATGCAAAACACTCCACAGTGAGATTCTACGGATTTAGCGAGAACGCCCGAGAAGTCGAGTTGGACATGCGTGAGATGGTCGACAAAGTCAAGCGCGGCGAGCCCCTCTATGGCGAGAGCCGATTGACGCCACACATGCAAGGTGTCGCCGCCAGACAATCACGTTTCTCGGCCTTATTCTTCGATGCCATCCCGTGGTTTAACTTTGTGAATCACAGCCAGCACGGTGTCGACACCGCCAAGTACTACCGCCAAGCCGAGAAGGAACTCGAGGCGGAGGCTCGATCTACGGGGCAGGAGGAGATCTCCAAGCTGGGCTGAGCTAGAGTACGTTACGGTGGTCCAGGCACACCTCGACGTGTGGCGGCCCCGGGTAAAGAACGTTAGCGAACGGTGTGCCGAAGGATGCGGAGTGCTTGTTGGTCCACAGAGGAAGAAAGACAAGAACAGGACGAGGACGCACGGAGGCGGTTGGGACCGTGCTTCCTGTGAGGACGATGGGCAATGTGTACGTCTGTCTGAACGGACATTCCTGGCTCTTGCGTCAAGGAACAAGAATGGAAGACAATAGAACAGGCCAGGAGCGTCCATTGCTGCCCGGCAATCGTGACTTAACATCCTCTCTGTACGCCGGAATTGTCACTATGGGTCTGTTAACGGGAACTCTGGGCAAGCTGCTTGTCAGTGGGACCTCTCTTCCGTCCATCCCAGACTTGCGTTCTTCAGATCACAGGTGTATCCGATGTTTCGGAAAATTTGAAAAGGTATTGCATGCTGTTTACATGAACGTGTGGCCAGCCATGGGGCGCTCCACCAGGAATCTTCAAACAGCGAAGTTTGCACCTCTTGCACCACGCCATGCTATACCTGACAGAAGCAGCACTTACTATTTATGAAGCTGCGTAGGTATATTTACAGCCGAGTCTGTTATTAGCGCGAATCAAGTTCTCGGTCATTTTTTGAACAACGGATCGGATTAATAGAGGCGCTGCAACGAATCTTAGTGTCGAAAACGAATGCACTGAAGTTATGTCATATATCGTCGATTAATATGCAAGTCAGTGTATATTAACAAGTCGCGGACACTCCAGTCTAAGATTTGCCAGCGTGCTCGTTCAGTCTTTGAGGTCAGATTGGACTCGGTCTCTTAACGACTCACCGTGGCATCGACACATCTTGGCCGATGATGTAGTCCCTAGATATCAGCAATTGCTAATAAGATTTTGCAAAGGGGCAATCTTTCTTCGTTCTTGATGCACCCAATTATAGGTAAGTGCCGATACCTAAGTTGGGGGCCTACTTGAAACTCTGACTCAGTCTGTCGTATACTTATGCTTAGTATGCTGTGCAGTATACACCTCGCTAGGAATGATAGGATGGGGTGACAGATGTTGTGTTGTGACCTTACTGACATCACCCCGGGCCCCTGCGATCCCCACCTGATCTGAAAAGTTGATAAGAAGGTAGCAGCCGAATGCGCGAAGGATTCGCCCACATGAGAGTACGACGAGCAAAACATAACACTGGGTGCCCCGGCAGGGCATAGAGCTCATGAGCTCCGCGAACGTGGCATGATCATCATCCTTCCGGATTGATCCCGCAGAGACCTGTCAGTGCTTACGACCTCGGCATACAGTCGCAAACACCGAGGGTCTGCAGATTAAGGCTATCTGGTGTTTGCTCAGGCTATCACTACGTATGACATCTGCTCCCCCTATTACCGGTTTACGGAGGTCCCCTCAGTTCCCCTCCGGTGTCGTCGTATGTGACTGTTGCCGTATGTTATAAATTCTAGTCCAACGCACACGTCAGCACTCATTTTGCCAGCAAAGGCTTTTCTCGACGTCAACCAACCATCGCGAAAAGCATCGTCATTATGCCTAAGTATATCCTCACTGGCTGCGATGGTAACATCGGCAGAGTCGCCGCCAGCTACGCCCTGACCCTCGCCAAACCAGGGGATGAGCTGGTCTTCACCTCTTACAAGCCCAGCTCCATCCACGAGGACCTCACTCGCGAATGGACTGGCAAAGGAGCCAGTATCCAGGAGCTGGACTACAGCGACTCGGCGAATCTAGAGCGGGTATTCGCTGGTGCTGAAGCCGTGAGCTTCATCTCGACCTGGCTCATCGGCGAGGGCCGCCGGCAGCAGCACCAGAACGTTATCAACGCGGCAAAGGCTGCTGGTGTGAAGAGGATATGCTATACGAGTTTCGTGGGTGCAAACCTGGGAGATGGAGGAGAGGATATGCCCTTCCTCCCCCGGGACCATGCCTACACGGAGAAGATGATCAAAGAAAGTGGCCTCCAGTACAACATACAACGAAACTACCTGTACATGGACAACGTTCCGCAGTTCTTCGCCCAAGCCTGGCACTTCACTGGTGACAAATGGCTGTGCAACAGCGGCGGCGAGAAGGGCGCATTCGTGGCGAGGGAAGACTGCGCTCGGGTCCTTGGCGCAATGCTCATGGGTAAAGGCGAACCCAACACTATCTACACAGTCACTGGGCCCCAAGCGGTTACCTACAAGGAGATCTTCGACTGGATGGCCGAGCAATCTGGGTATAAGGGACAGTTCGTGGAGGTGAGCGACGAGGAGCTGGAGAAATGGTGGAAAAAACGGGGGCTTCCGTATGATGTGTACGGGGATTTCAGTAAGCTGCCCTGTAAGTTGTGTATGTATGACCTGTTGTGTTGCGGGCAGATGGTGGCCTGGGGTCATATGAAGGAGACAACGGATGTAGTGGAGCAGTTGACGGGGCGGAAGGCGCTTGGGTTCAAAGATTATCTGCTCAGATATAAGGAGATCTTCCCGAAGTCTGAATGAGAGTCAGTCTAGGTACAGCAGGGGCAATACCAGCTAGTTACACGAGAGGTCCAGTTAGCGATACAATGGGGTCTATGTGCATTCGTTTCATATATGGGAATATGCTATGTATTGTCAGGCGGTAGTGCGAACCGGGGACTCTTGCACGTAGCGATATTCGGAAGGTTCACCCTTCAAAGTCTCGAAGTCTCGATCGTCGAACTTTTCAAGGAGGCCCGGGGACATGCTGCAGGAAGCCTTTGCTCCCCCTTCACCATTCCGCCTTCCCACAACTTCGTGAAAGGCTACTCAAGAGGCGATACTATGGATGGCGCGTGCGGATTTCTCAGTTGAGTTACGATCAACTCTTGATCTCAACCGTATTGATCGTATAGGTACGTATATGCCCCGTAGCTGACACTGGTATTACTCCCAAGCAATGCCATGACACTTCACCATGACAACCATATCTACATACCAGTTCAAGTATGATCTGCCTCAGCTACCAAGCGGTACTTGTCCACTATCTTCACTCCCATATCCGCCTACAAAATACCCCTCCGGTACTTCGGTCGTGCCCGAGCCAGTCCTGTTAGCCGGCGCCGTAGGCCACTCATCCAGGATGGTTGCCACGCCTTCTAAGGTAAAGTTCAAGTTTGCCAGGCCTGGCTCCACATCTAGCACGAGACTATATGACCCCGGATAGAGCACTCTATTTCCGTTTTCTTCGACGCGGGAAAGACTTCCCAAATTGAGTTTCAGATCGATTTGGGTTGCGCCGGAAGAGGTAATATTGTGCACTCTGCCATAGGAAACAAGGGTTTTGAGAGGATACGGCTCAGGTCCAAACTGACCCTTGAGAAATAGGAGTGCGCTATAATCAGACGTCACATTGCCGGTGTTGGTGATGCTGACCAGCACGGAGGACAACGGGCACAAGTCCAGGTATTCCTCCGTGCAGTTGGCGATCAGGCTGCTGATGTCGAAGCTGCTCGCGGGAGCAGAGAGACTCAGATCGGCAGCGAACGAGGTGTAGTGCAGTCCGTACCCAAACTCGAAAACCGCATTGCCATCATACCACCGATAGGTCCGACCCGGAAAGCCAATACTGGCGTCAGGACGAAGCGCCATATTCGTCATTGGCACCGATCCGATGTAATCCGCCGGGTACTGTGTGAGTGGCAGCCGCCCTGCAGGTGCCTGCTTGCCCGTAATGACATCGAGGATGGCAACTCCTCCATCCTGTCCTGGGTATCCAGCCCAGAGTAACGCACCGACGCCGGGGTTGTTGGCAATCGGCGAGCTGTCCAGTTGTCCTCCGCCCAGCTGCACCACGACTGTAGGCTTACCCGACTTCGCAATCTCGCCGATAACATCGAGCTGCATGCCAGTCCAGCCTATGTTTACGCGATCCATGCCCTCTGACTCTGTAGAGGTGTCGATACCACCAAAATACAAGATGACGTCCGCCGCGTCAACAGCTTCCCAAATAGTGTCCCAATCACCGGTAGTTGGGTCCCCGTAGCCTGGACCGGAAGAGTAGATCACTGAGTCAGTTCCGAGAAGTTGTTGTGCTGCATAGAGTGGCGAATGCAAATAAGGAGCCTTGCCGTAGTAGTTCCCTTGCATTTGTGTCGTGGCTGCGGCCCAGTCGCCTAGCACTGCCACGGTCTTTCCGTCGAGGTTCAGGGGAAGTGTACTGTTGTCGTTTTTGAGCAGAACGGTTCCCTCCACTGCGGCGGTGTAGGCAAGCTGTTGTGCCTGTGGAGTGCTGACGTTGTCCCAGCCCAAAGAGCGGTACGGCTGCGAGTCGGCTGGGTCAAAATAGCCCAGCTTCACGAGACTGGCATACAGACGCGTAAGTGCAGTGTCCAAGTCTGTTTCGTTGATGAGGCCTTGGTCGTATGCACCCTGAAGATGGTGGCTATAGTACGTCCCGCAGTTGAGATCAGTGCCAGCCGTCAGAGCCGCAGCGGCGGCAGCCTCTCGGGTCGGGGCCCATCGATGTGGGAGGAAGATATTCTGAACGGCGTCACAGTCCGACGTGACCCAGAACCCGTCAGAATCGCCTCCTGTCCAGTTCCAATGCCCTCGAAGCACGTCGTTGAGGAGCCAGGAGTCGGCACAGGTGGGCACACCATTGACGGCGTTGTAGCTGCACATGAACGCCCCAACTTTTGCATCCCGCGCACATGCCTGGAATGACGGCAGGTAGTACTCGACCAAATCCTGCGTGGAGATAGACGCGTCGAACTGATACCTGTAGTTCCCATTCCAGCTTTCCAGGTCGTATCCAGCAAAGTGTTTACATGTCGATACGACCTTCTTGTACTTTCCATTCTCATTTCCCTCCACATCCCCTGTCCCCTCCAGCCCAGCAAGCAAAGACTTGACGTAACTACTCAAGTGATAGGGGTCTTCTCCCGGTGTCTCCTGGCCTCTTCCCCATCTCGGGTCGCGGAAGGGATTGATGTTGGGCGTCCAGAAGTCCAGACCAGCCCGTCCTGCATTACTGAAAGCTCTTGCCTCAGTAGATATTATGCTGGCAACGGCGTGCACGAGGTCGTCATCAAAAGTAGCGCCTAGCGTAATGGGCTGAGGAAAGGATGTGCTATAACTAAAATCCGAGCCGTTTCCTGAGCTGAAACTGACACCAGGCGAAGTTGCGACGCCGTGGAGACCTTCAGACCACCATTGGTAGCTTGGGAGGCCGAGACGGGGGACGCCAGGACTGGTGGAAATTGTGGCGTTGATTTTCTCGGTGGTGGTAAAGATGGATATGAGGGCCCTTGCTCGGCTCACGGCATCTTTTCGAACGTCAGCCAACCCTCTGTTTGACCTTGATGAAAACTCGATGTCTTGCTCACCAAGTGATGTATCGCACACTGAATTGTTTGTCAGGGGACCGGATGTACAGTTAGGAAAATTGGAGGCGGCGAGGACGGTACAGCTGATAGCCGCAATAGAAGCTACGAGGACGGTCGACCTCGCCATGATTACTGTGTAGTGAAGTGAGTTATAATCCAATATCAACGTAAGAGCCCTTCGGTCTCGTGAGTTGAGGGTCTCTCAGTCCTATAAGTACATATAACCCTGCATTTGAACTCCATATTGACCCCAACGCATCGTTGTCCAAGCCTGGGTGGTCACCCAGCGCTCCATTGAGGGGAAACATCTGAACTCTAAGTTGTGGGGCGAGAGTTGGGGAAGCATTGCTTGGGCAGGTTTCTTTCAAGGCTACTTGTGGGGACACAGCGGCGATGAGGTGAGTATATTGAGCTCCGATGTCATGACATCCGGCTCTACGCCGCTGCGCCCCACTGGTCGCCTGACATCCCTCAGCTCTGCCAAGGGATATGCAAACCATCTGGCCGTGGAATGATCGGCTCGGCTCGAGCTTCACCGACCTGGCGGATACTCGGCGGTGCATCCACGGCATTGGCGTTCTTCGATCCCAGGCGCTGCCTCCTCTTTGACTCGCTGTGATCATCATGGCAGCGGTGGGTCAAATTGGTGACGTCGTCTCATAGAACTGAGGAGCAGAGGGGCTGCAATGCGGCCAGGTGACACAACAGATGCACGGCTCGTCTGGGCGTCGGACACCGCGCCTTTTTCATGGCTCGTATTGTCTTTCTTGCCAAAACGGACATTGATCTGGATAAGCTGTGGAGTAAAGTGTCCACGGTGACGAGATGGACGAGAGAAGGAGGGTGGGGGGCAGAAGTCACACCCCTGGAGAACCTCCATCTAAGAGCAAGACGGCCGGGGGTTACCGGCATCAGAAGCTTCCGGGAGCTCGGTAGGCAATAGCGTTTGGAGACACCCAAAGCATGCAGTAACCATGTAGATGTAGGCATCAAGCGCTGACGATAGTGCGGTGAGTACTCCAATAGCCACGACATTATAGTAGCAATAACAACATTATCTAGCCATGTTGCAGTCTTGCGTGGACGTGTGCGCTGAGCTTCGAGGTGTTGCCAGAGCCCCCAGGACCCCAAATCCCCAATTTGTATACAAGAATCCACGCAGCTGCAAATGCCCCTGTTTAGGTCATGTTACCTCAGAATCCTTGGAATAGAGTGAACGGCCAGATCCGTACGCTGCGGATTCTCAAATTATCAGATTATAAAGCTCCAGAGCTTCAATCGACCTGTAGACCACCCTGGGGCCTATCTCATTTCGATATCAGTGACCTGGATGCACATGTAGTTGCTCGTCTCATATTCCACAGTTACACCACCGTTATAATGGGATCGCCTTTGAATACAAAATATATATCGACCCACATGTGACCACTTACACCGACCCCAACCCTTATTGAAATCCAAAGGGGGGGGGGGTGATTTTCCTTAACCCTCTCCGACCGTATCAAAAGACAGCGTATAGGGATCAATCTTAATGCTATGCGCCAGGATCAATTGATCAAAACCTATCAATCTGTGCAAGTATCTGAAGAATTGGATCACCGTAGTATTGCGAATTCTCATCGAAAATTGATTTGCAGTCCCAAGCGGTACCTACATGTGTACAGGCCAAAAATAATAATACATGCCAGTGCTCCTGAATATGACTCACGTCCATGACAGAGTTCAGCATGGGAGAACCCCGATATAGATCCCTGGTACACATAAAATTTATAAGCATCATCTGGCGAGATGGCCGAGTGGTTAAGGCGACAGACTCGAATGTTTTCTGCAAAGAAACGTATTTCTTGATATCTGTTCTCTTCGGAGGCGTCGGTTCAAGTCCGGCTCTCGTCGATATATTTTTTCTATCCTCATGTTGGGTACAATTTTGTTTGGTTTTTCATTTTGCAAATGTTCTTGGGCGGCGTGGTGGTACTAGTTGTCAACCAGGACCCATATGATCGGATTTAGAGGTTGGTGTTTTCAAAGGATTATCTACGGGTGCACCCAGACCAACGATCCAGGCAGAAGAACGCCTCGATCATCATTTCCAGTAAGTGTTATGAAGAGAGCGTCTGCTTGGACTTATCTAGCTAGCCAGGAAATAGCTAAAGGTTCTCGTAAGGAATTAATTGTTAGATAGAACCTGAACAGGGAGAGTACCAGTTGACAGGTACGAATTACTGCAATGTCTTCAACCAGAAAACTGAGTAAAGTTGCCGCCATCAGTCCAACGACATATAGAATACTGTACAACTCGCAGGTGTCTATACACCTGGGAGTAACGGCTAGATATATACTTGTGTGTGATAACAGCCGATTACCAATGCGGTAGGTGGTACGCTGATGCTGTTGTAGATATGGCTGTGTGTGAGAATGGAATGCCCGGTTGCTTTCAATGGGCGAGTCTAGTCGTGTACGACATAGTACGTATGTACTGATAGGAAAGTCGACGATAAGTTCGCATGTTGTCAGAAAGTACGGTCTGTCTTTCAGATTTGTAGTCACTTGAGTGTCGCTGGGCACCTGGGTAGTAGATATTCGGATGTAGCACCTGTAGACCACGGAGAAACTTTGAACTATGTACTTGGCACGATATTCGACCAACTCCACCAATATAGCGGTTGGTATTCATAGCTATCTCTATGTATCTCAGCAGTATGCCGACTAAATCGCCTACTCCTCCCAGAACGCAGTGAGAGAGCCCGACTGTAGCTCTGATAGAACATTTCACACGTCATCAAATGCTAGGAGCAGTACCCTTTCAAAGTTCTCACACGATCACCGAAAAATCTAGGATAACACAAGCTCCAACCTATGTATCCCTGATGGCCTCCCTTCCTGTATGGCATTCCATGCTCATAACCTACATACGAGCTCATGATCACCGCAAGAGCTCGTGCCTCAACACTATATACTTATACGCTCCCTTATATACATTCTTGTAGGTCGTCGTACCCAGCCAAACCGTTGGATTGGTTTCAGGGCCTATTTTGCTTAATCCACGGTCTTGCCCCCACAATCTGGTATGGTGACTCCGTCCTTGAGTTTCCGGTTGACATCCATTATTCCCCAATGATCCTCCCAGTTTTCGTCCCCGGAGTCGTACGAGATCTTCCATGGCTCATCAAAACTTTCGAACCAAAAGTACTGCGTACCGTTTTCCAGCGCCTGGCAAACCCAGTCAGACATGAACTGATTCATCTCTTCTATTCCGGCCACCGAGGCATCAGGACAGTCGGTGATCTTCGTCGTGCCGCAGTCGGTACCTCCTTGGGAGGGCCAGCCCGTCTCTGCGATGATGTTTTTGGACGAGTCGGACTTGAAGTATTCCCCGTTGTTGTTCTCCCAGAAACTGTAGGTCCAGGCTGCAGCATCCTTGGCATTGACGCCGCCGAAGAAAGGGTGGATGTTTGACATGATATAATCTGACATCTCAGCCAGCTCCGAAGTCCAGTCATCGCCTAGATCGGACGTCGCCACCGGGAGGGACATGCCTTTGTTGGTTATATTTGTTCTGACCTCTGACAGCAGGTCCCCTAGCTTAGTGGCGGTCATCTCCTTCCGATACAGAATCTCGTTGGCAACGATAACGCCCTTGAAGGGGCTGTCGCCGTAGTTGTCGAGTATGTCCCACATCTGACTGAGCTGCCGCGCGTTTGTCGTGGCGTTGCCGTCCTGCCAGACACCCATCCAGATCTTGATGGTGTCATTCATCTCCAGTTGGTTGATGGCGTGGATCAGCAATTCTGTCTGGTTGCAGTCCGTGCCGTAGAGGCGTAGAGTATTTGTCAGCTGTGACAGCACGGCCACATCACGGGTGACATTGTTTTGCGATGCCGGGTTGGCGAGACAGTCAGGGTATTGCGTATTGATAGGTGTGTAGTCGATTCCGGGGAAGACCTTGTGAAGGTTGGTATTGTTGAGTAGCTTCTGTATCTCGGGACTTTGAAGGCTGAGGTCGCCGTTGTGGGCGCTGTCGTCCGATGCTGATTGACCGCTTCCCCCTCCACTCACCCCTCCAGAATGATTATCTTTATGGTAGAAGGCGCCGAAATATACACCACACGCGATGGCGGCAGCGATTATCAAAGCGACTGCGGCCATGACAACCCATTTCCACCGTTTCGAAGTGGCGCCCTGCTTGGCAAGCCAGGCCGACTTTTCACCCTCAGTGCCGAGGTCGATCGGGTTGGCACCGACACCTTGGTGTCCTGTGTTCGCTCCGGTTTGTACAGCATTGTATAAACCACTCCCATCCTGGTTGCCTGCGTTCCGGCTCACCAGGCCACCCAAGGCTCCGATGACGCCAGCACCTGCTGCAGCACCCCCAGTGGCAGCTGCTGCACGATTATGGCCGCTTCGACTGCTCTGTCCACCTATGCCCATAATGCTATTCCGGGCTCCTTTCCGGGTGTATTCCAATCCATCATCGCCGTCATCATAGATGTCATCAGGGTGGACCACACCCAGATTCTGAAGACTATGTCCCGAGTAGCCCATGTAGGGGTCGTCGATGTAGGGGCCAGCGCCATAGCCTGGACTTCGAGCTTCCCCCATAGGCACTGCGGCGGCATTCAGACCTTGCAGGCTGGAATGCGAGTCTCTGCTCACGCCAACATCACCAGTATATGCTTTTGGCCCCGGTCGCAGATACTCTGTTGGTGTTTGTGTGCCATACCCGTCGTTGTCTCGTCCGTAGGTCTGTTGTGTCTGGAAGGCTTGTTGTGGATAGTTCGTGCCCCGTATGGCTTCAAGTCTGCTCTCTCTTGGATCTGATTCTACCACATTGTAAGCAACGCCTGCTACTCCTCCGGCAGTCGCTCTGCTGAACTTGTTCGCACCTGGGGTGATAATATCGCCTTGTTGATCGTAGTGATCGGTCTCAGGCGTCCAGTATCCCTCCATCTGTGGAGGTATCGCTGCTTGTGTGTACCTAGGCGGTAGACCTGGATCTGCTGCTACTCCGGATCCCAGCGACGCTGTTGCGCCTGCAGCCAAGTACGGATTGCGGCTCGAATTTGGGGGCGGGCCATCCATCCTGTTGCCTTGGAGCTCGGAGAAGGCGGAGTCGGGATGGGCTCCTGGCATGTTTGCTCGGCTCGGCGAAATATCATATCGTGATGGTGGCTGTCCGTACAGCCGTGAGCCCGAATTTGATAGATTTTGTGACATGCTTGTCAGTATCTGTGGTTTCCTTGCTGTCGTTTGAGGAAGTTCCGTTGGAGCGCCAGAGATGAAAGCCCCTCTTTCGTTTTCGCGGGAGTCGACGGAGTATCGAAGCATAGGGTGAGAGGTTGAGGGTGGCAAAGTGACAATATTACGGCAACGAATGTGCACTCCCTTCCTTAGTCTACATCTGTGACCGAGGAGTGATCGATGGGTGGACGTCCTAGGTTGTCAGGGTTCCGGGATTCAGGTTGTGGGCATGGAAGAATTCCAAGGTCCAAAAGCGCAAGACCATCTGAATGATGTATGGACACCCTTGATGTATGCACCTGGGCAGTCTCCAGATCTGAATTATGTTTGTAATGGTGTCCGCCCGGTCGTCTCCCTCGATGCCCTCCCTTCCTACAGTGGAGCACGTACCAGCTCTTTCTGGTTACTGCGTATTGACGATCTTACACGATATGCTTATTCGGTGGGTCGCAAGGTGGTACATACACAGGCCACAGTGATACGAGGATGCGGAAATCGGCACGAGGATAGGCAAGTCTGGATCCACCGTGGCTATGTACCTTTTCGTACTCGTGGGACCAAACATAAAAAAGCCCGAGGTCGTGCTTGGGGATCTGGCAAGCAGAACGAGGAAATTGCCAAAGGAAAAGGAATGCAGGTTGGCTTGTACCGCGTAAAGCTAAGGAACACAGGAGTAAAAAGGAAAAGGGGAAGAGGAGGGGACATCGAACTTGTTTAAACTTGGAAGATGCGACAAGAGTGTGCCTGGTGCAGGTGCAGATGCAGGTGGGCTGGGGCTGTCACTGGTGGCTGGCTTGAGACCAAAGCTGGGGAACCTTGGAAGTAACCAACCACCCTACCACTCTTTGCATTGGTCCTTGATCCTGGGAAGCTCTGTACCTGGAAAGGCTTGTATGGAACCAAGATTCGAGGATTCATGGATGGTGTTGGCCGCGTGTGGTTGGGCACGCCCGCTCTTTGTTTCCCCAGCAACTCACCGTTCAAGCCAGATAGTACGTACTATTGCCTGGTGCGGAAACTGCCATCCCTACGAAGACGATATTATGAAAGGCGATAGGGAAAGTAAGATTAAACTATGAAACCGGTCTGTCGCTGCACAAGGGCATCATCCCCAGACACTCGGTTCCCAGCGCTACCCACTCTTACGATGGTTCCAGACCTTCATTCCAGCCGGGGCAATGCTTCATAGGTACGTAGGAACTACATGTACATAAGGTCATTACCGTACTCCAATTAGGACCCAGGGCTCTGAAGAGTTGGGGGAGAGCCCGCCTCTACTTGAAACCTAGCATGTATTTGATAGTGACAGCAATATTACAATCAAAGGACATTATAATGTAGTATACAAGTGATGTTTCTATTGATAGCCACCTTAAACGCTCGACATCGTTACCGCGGTATGAATATTGTACCGTTGCTAGCTGCACTTCACACTGTCTCGCTTCGCCTCTTCCTCGGATTTACTCCATAATGCAAGCTTATTTCTGACAACGTCAGGCTAACTCCAAGTTGGCTTAGTGCCGATCACATCGCCAGGGTCTAAGTACAGGCGATTTACGTCGCAGTGCAATACCACTGATTACACTGCATAGTATGAAGAAATTCAGTCATGAAGACAGCGGCGACATCGTGACGACGGACTTCGGCAGTATCGTTTCTGTTTAAGAACCAAGGGGGAAAATAATCTGCCGCAACCGCCTTACTACGGTCTGCACTGGATGTAATAATAGCGCGTTAAGAGGGGCATTTACTAGGAGTAGCCCTGATGTATATCGCACTTCAGGTAGGTATTTTCAAGGTAGTAACAATCGTTGGATCCCGTGCAAGGGTGGTTGGCGCAATGAAAGAACCTACATCTACAGAATTCGCTTTGAGAAATCTTTGCCGTATTCATCCACTTTTAGCTTTCAAGGTTCTCGGATGTCTCGGACGAGTGATTATGTCGAGGTCGGGAAATCTCATACACTGGATTGTTGGAGTCCTGTCCTCCAACTCTCTTCACCTTGGGCCTTTGCTTGGCTATATCAGCGCTCGGCCAGGCCAGACCAGCCCTACCTACCTCAACTTCATTTGGCTGGTTACAATTTATAATCAATTTTGGAGGCCTATGTGCTACCCATGGGTCTAAGTTCCTTCCTAGCTCATCTTTAGTGTCTGTGGAATAGATTCTTTCTTTTTTAGGTTAGCTTTCGAGCAGCGGGAAGACCATGTACCAGGTTGCACGCTGCTTTTGTTGAAGAGATTAAACTATGTATAAGCCTTTCTATATGATTGCTTCCGTACCTACGGGTTGTTGTATCAACATAGTTTGTTCCCTTGAAGATATTATGAGTTCGAATCTCTCATAATATATCCTTGCAAAGCTGTAGCTGATATAGCCTTTCTGAGTTGGGGGGCGGGGCAACATTAGTGATTATGGGTAACAAGCCAGGCTAGAGGAGATTATAGTGGCCAATGTCTGACATACGCCAGGAGTTTGCTTGGAATAGCCATAGCGTCTCGATCGAGGTTGCCATATTGATATGTATGGCCTATTGCGAATATTGGTTTCGGTGTCACAATGCTATTGACTATTCTGTTTAAACCCTGCACTACTAGCATTGAATGAGATTGTCCGGGTGCTGATTGGTGTCATATCTCTCGTTCTGTATCGCAATACGGTCGTATCAGCTCATGTAGGCAAATATAACATGGCTTGACAACAATGGTGGGTGGACTTCCTGACTACCTAGGTGTGTAGGCACAAGTTCACTTCCGGAGCAATGGACGGCCTCAAAGTTCATCAGATGAGTGTTCACCTTGGTACATGACATCCGGCTCTACAGGTATTACAACGTTAAATACCTTCTCACTGGCCGCTACCTACTCCTGTTACTGGCACTAACATGTACCGATCCCACGAAGCGAGCTCGCTGACATTGTGAGGTGTTGTTGACCGCCACACATATATGAGCTTTCGAGATCAAATATGTGTGTAAGGGCACGGAACTAAGTTGTCCCGTCACTGCGTCATCCGCGTCATCTGGTCTCGCGTCTGTTGCACGTAAAAGAAGATGTGAGCCCTGTCACAAATTTGGCCTTATCTATCTCCTCGAGGGTCATTATGCACGATACTCGTCAGTTCACCAATCAGTTCATTGCGCAGAATGCTGCTTCGACTAGCGCTTCCAGCATCTACATCCCAGCGCTGTGCATCGTACTATGCCCAAGTAAGAAGCACTTGAGGTCCCAAGGTCATCGTAGTATGACAGGCCGGGGTTGAGTTTGTCCGCAAGATCGTTTCGAGGGGTCTGGGCCAAGGACTGATATAATGAACACATAACATCTTGTATGCAAAACATGGATCTCGCACAGAGGTCCGCAAACCTATACACGACGCCTCAGGTATTATCGATCACTGATACATCAGGATGTCTTCCCAATATACTATACGCTATGCCCGCGAAGATGAACTTCCAATAGTGGTTCAGATGATGATCATCGCCTTCCGAGGCCGCGCGATGAACGATGCCTTCTTCCCTGAGCGTCTCCGAGTCAATCCTGGAGACTCTGACGAGCTTGCGTTTCGACTTAGGAACATTTCCAAGACCTTTGGTGACAGCAATCGCCACCATATCGTTGCTGTCGATGGCGATGATAATTTGATAGGCTATGCAGAGTGGACGGATGCCGAAAGTCCCGTAGTTGACATGACACCAGAGGAACGCGAGAAGAAGAAAGCCGAGGGCTTGGCAATGCTACCGAAGAGTCTCGATTTAGCAGCTGCCGAAGAGGCGATGCAGGAGGCGGAGATCTTGTTCAACAAGCTTAGGGAGGCTTTGGGAAACGAGGGATATGTCAATTCGTGGAGTAGGTCGTAACCCTCTTGTCGTGAAGGGCTGCATATCACATGGGTCAGGACGATGCTAATCCCAAAAGGTCTGAACGCCATCGCCGTTAACCCGACACACCAACGGAAGGGAATTGGCAAGATGTTGACCCAGTGGGGTATTGAAAGGGCAGCTAATGAGGGCAAGAACATCCATCTTTTGTCAAGTCCAACCGGTGCGAGGTTATACCGGGCAATGGGACTCGAGGAAGTTGGATCCGGGGAAATCTCAGGAGGGATGGAGTTTGCGTTCGTGAAACGGTTCACTCTTTGATTTGTGGGTTTGAGATGCTCGGGTCCTACCTGGTGCCAATCCGCGTATTGCGCTCGCTCTCGCTCTCGCTCTCGCTCTCGGTACGAGCTATGTTATCGACCAGTCACCACATCGGTGCTCATGCAGAGAATCGAAGACAGGCCTTCGTGTCACACTATAGGAGCTCCATGGCTAGCTGACCATAACCTGCGGACATACTCAATCCCCCTGGTCACTAGTCCACATTGTGAACATACGAAGTCATGATGGCTGGGCCTGTCGCAAGGGGAGAAGAGGAGTAGGAACGGAAGGATTATCGAACCGAGAGTGGCCGAGCAATCCGCTGCCGGCTTATTTGTTTTGCCCGAAAAGCAGTGCCACCCATTTCTCCCGCTCATGATCGATGAGATCAACCCTTTAGAGGAACCCATGCACCACTGGCCGGCGGCCGGTCTGTCCGGTTGATTTCCGGGCCGAAGACAAGACACGTACACACACCTATATATACTTATCCAGGGCGACCATGTTTTGAAGGAATGGAGTTGAAGCAGACATCAATCATAAGCCCCTTTTGATACCTTTGAGCAAAGATCCTTAGCATCATCCACTCCAGCGGCTTTCATCATCCTAACCATGGCCTTCTTTGATACCGTAACTGCCTCCATAAACTTCAACAAGCCCTCAGAAATCCCCCGTCATCCCCTAACGGGAATAGATGTCTTGATCGTGGGTACAGGCCCAGCAGGTCTTTATACCGCCCTTGAAAGTTGGCGCAAAGGCCACAGTCCTCGTGTTGTGGAGCGGACTCCCACACTGAGCTCTGCAGGTCCGTACAGCCTTACGATGGGGCCTTTCCCAAAAGGAAGTGCTGTGGCAATCTATTGACAAATTGCAGGCGACTCATTTACTGTTGGACCCTCTGCCCTGCGACATATCAAGAAATTCTGGCCTGCTATTTTTGCCGACATCGACATGTCGTCTTGGGACCCACTGGTCTCCTTCCACAAGATCAATGGCAACAAGGTCTCTGGGCCTGAGCGTCTTATATTCAACAAGGATACCGATAATCGCCATACCGATGGTGGCGAGCCGGGTCCGCACCGGATTCACCGAGCTCCGAGGCCCAGATTCACAGCTGCGCTGCTGGGCCAGGTCTTAGCCTTGGGTATAGAAGTGACTTACAGCCGTCGAGTAGTCGACTATTTTGAGAACGAAGACAAAGCTGGGGTTGTCTTAGAAGACGGCTCCAATATTGAGGCCGATGTGGTTGTTGCTGCTGACGGCGTTGGTACCAAGTCTCACAAGTTAATCAGCGGCCACGTCGTGCGAGCCATGAGCAGCAACTACTCCATCTTCCGAACGGCCTACCCCTTTGACCTCGCCAATGCTGAGCCAGAGCTCGCGGAGCACTTCCCACTGCGTGATAACGGAGGCGCCTTGGGCCAATTGTGGCAGACCGATGATCTCCATATCTTCGTTGGCTACTCTTCGGAACGCATAGAATGGGGTATAACGCATAAGGTGAGTAGCAAAAACATGAAACATTGGTTATCTTATGGCTGATATCAGCAATCAAGGACATCGCTGGTACATCGAAGGAGTCCTGGGGGAATCACGTCTCGCCTGACTACGTGGTCCAATATCTAAAGGACAAAATTCCCGAGGTTCCGGAGTACATGCATAGAATTTTGAAGACGGCACCCGAGAACGGCATTGTGGACTGGAAATTGCTATGGCGAGACCCACAGCCAAACTGGTCCTCACCTCTGGGCCGTGTGGTTCAGGTTGGTGACAGCGCCCACACCCTCGTCCCATCGTCCGGCAATGGGCTCGTCCAGGGCATTGAAGACGCAATCACATTTGCCACTTGCTTAGAGCTTGGTGGTAACCTGAGGAGTAAGTTGTGGTCAAGGACCTATAGCAAATTGAGGTGAGCCTGATCGTTTACCGAACTTGATTGTCCAGACAAAGCTAAGATATCCTCAGGTTCGAGCGTGTCTCATGCTGCCAACTCCTAGGCTTCATCAACCAGAGTCATTATCTTAAGCCCGAGTGGGGACACAATGCTATTGAGGATGCTGCGGCTGTCAAGCCTCAATATGGTTGGTGGATATGGGGTCATGACCCCGAACGATATGCCTATGAGAACTATAGTAAGGCATTCCGAAGTCTCGTGGATGGGACTCCGTTCGAGAACACCAACATTCCCCGCGGATACCACTACAAGCCTTGGACTCTCAAAGACATTACAAATGCCTTGGAGCAAGGCGAGAAGCTCAAATTCGAAGGAGACTGGTCATAGCACTCGCATCGATGAGCTTTATCCATGAAGATACATCGCCGGCCCTAGCTCGAGGATGAATTTCCGTTGCTTTGCTGAACTGGCGAGGTCAAGTTATTTTGGATAGATCAAGGTCGGAAGGCATGCTGCACATGTGTAACAAGATCTGCATCAGAAGACAACACTGCTACTAATTATAAGCCTTATCAAATGATCAGATGATTTAGTATGTTCCTACCGCTGTTGATTGAATTTTGTGTTGCATCAATCTGTATTGTCAATCTGTCACTTGCAATACTATGTCACTTATAGTTTGTGGAATTCGTAGTAAGAGATAAATCATGTTTTTTTTATTTGTTTTGAAACCATATCTTTATCTTCGTAGCTCATCGTATCCATCGTTCTCATCCTCGGGTATCAACGTCGAATTTATTTCATGAATCCAGCCTTGCCATCACCGTTGGAGTCGGTCTTGGGGTTCAACTTGTCGAGCAAGCTAGCCTTCTTGGTGTGGCTAGAGGCAGAGGTGGTAGGGCTGATGCGGCCAGAAGTGGAGGAGTTCACACCAGTGCCGTGGGAGTTGTGCTTGGCATGGTCGGCAATGGGAGCCCGGTTGTCAGAGATTCCAGCACCGGCGCCGCGAGTACCAGCACCAATACCAGAGGAAGTGTTCTGGCCGATTCCACGCTCCTGTCCGTGAGAGACGTGCTCGCGCTCATGGCCGTGGTGATGACCGTGGGTGCCAACCTCTCGACCGAGATTCTCGCGGCCAAGACCAGTCTCACGACCACCCTCTGGGTAGTTGGCGTTGTGACGGTCCTGCTCTGCGCGGGTCAAGTGGGTAGTGCCACGAGCTCCCTCACCTCCAATGTAACCAGTCTCTACAGGGCGAGGGTCGCCCCTGAACTCGTCCCGCCTGACATGGGTCTCGCCGTCGAGGTGACCACCCTGCCTCCTGAACTCATCGATTGTGACAGGAGGAAGGGTAGTAGCGCTGTGAACCTGAGGCTCAACGTGATGCACCTCATGCACACCCTTGGTGCGGTGAACAACGTGGGGCTGGATCACATCCTTCTCGATGACGGGCTGGACGTGCTCGTGGACGTGGTGGTGGACGTGCTCGCCCTGGGCGGTAGGAGCCTCGGCCTGTGTGCGGGTGGTTGATGCAACCTCGCGGGTGTTTTCGGTCAGGTTGAGACGAGCCCGCTCCTCGGCAAGTTGGGCGTTGATATGCTCATGGTCACCGTGGCGGAACTCTTTGTGCTCAGTGCCCTCGTTGATGTGCGAGTGCTTCTCGGGCAGCACCTCCTTCTCCTGGATGGGCTGGACTGTGGTGTGGTGGTGCTCCTCGTGGATCTCTTTGTCTACAGGCCTGTAAATCTTCTCATGCTGGACGGGCTGAACATGCTCGTGCTGAATAGCGGGGTCCACGGTCTAATCAAAGCAGCAAACTGTGTTAGTTATTGAAAAAGTGTTGTGAGATTGATCGGAGATGATGGAAGTGATATCTTACCTCCTTGACTTCGGTCTCGTTGTGACCGTCACGGGAGAGGTGCTTAAACACTGCGGCCTTTGCTGCTTCCATTTTGATGATTGTGATTGGGTGTTTGTATGGGTAGATATATAAGGTGTTGATGTAGTGTGGAGTTGGGTATCTGTATGAATCGTTGGTGTGATTGTTGTTTGAAGATGTGTTGATATGGATGGAGAGATGGGTAAGGTATCTAGTCAGGAGAACATCGACATTTAAATACTACTTTGCACATTGGACGTGACGTCGAGACGAAGGCACAAAACTCCCCCAGATGGCAAGGCGGATGATGCCATCAGCATGTTCGGTAGGTTGTCGATCTTGACGCCACTGACGCGCCCCATAATGACGGAAGAAGGAGACGCGGGATTGTCCTTCGATCTCGAACGGATCCAAGATTGACATGCAGAGGTAGTTTGCTTACGCCCACAACCTTACCCTCGGGGCCAGCCAGCCCAGCCAGCCCAGCCAGGCCAACTTGTCGAAAGCGGCGGGCCATCAGGGTCTAGAGTTCCGAGAACTAGAAGGAGCTGTCCCTAACAAGCAACGCACCCCAGTAAGATCTCGACATTCCGGGGCTAGATCGAGTCGGAAACCGGATGGGCCAGATGGCAAGAAGCCGCCTATGTCAACGTGGGGACCTTGGTGGATCTTGTGGGCCGCCCGGATAGATAGACTGATAGACTAATGGCATGTAATGCAGGTGCAGCCGCTGCTTGTTCGCTTTGGTGCTGTGATGCGACTGTGCGGCTCCTGGTGTGGAGCCGCTCCAACAAAGGGCAGTACACCTAGTACGGATCCGCTGCGTACGCGAGTAAAGTGCACATCATCATCGATCAGTACGTTCGAGTGACGCAACTCGTGGACTGGACTGGACTGGGACTGCGGCGTCGTCAATGGTCATCATTGCTGATGGCTTGCGCACCCTAGAGACAATCTATCACATTCTGACGCTGATACTACATACCTGCCATGGTAGGCAAATCAGAATCTTGGCCCTTTTGGCCCTTGGGCTGCTTGGGGTCCTTTCGGGGCGTTTCGTCCACCAATCTGGCTTTGACGTCACAAGATTTCACGAGAGAGGTCTCGGAGTAGAGACATTGTCTGTTGCGCTAAGTCAAGCTTGAGCTGTGATACGCTCAATCCTCGGTATTGTGCCAAAGTCCCGTCCGAGGAGAGTCCTGCGGGTAGATTACTACACTCTTATCACCCAAAACTTTGGGGCCAAAGCATATCAAGGTATAGCCTTACATGGTGAGAACTTCCAACCGCCAAACAGCACAATGGGAGCCACAGACGATATCAGTCCGCAGAGCTGGCATGCGCGGCAGCTCGAATCCGAGTCTGCAAAACCCGACCCTACCATAACTCGGACGGTGGATACAGAGGTGACGTCGCGCACTGCACCAGGTACGGGAATCTCCAACTCCTTCCCAAACATGTAGTGTTGAGACCAATGAGCTTTACGTTTGGGCAGGGCAACATGCCCTCCATGATGGGCTGTGATTGATGAAGTCCATGTTCAAGTCTAACAATATTGGTAGCTGTGGTACACGAGGTCGTTCAACCAGAAGTTCACGAGATCGTACAGAAGAGAATCACCCGAGAGATTCACAATCATCACATTTACCGCCGCACCCTGCCAGTACTCGAGACCGAGATTCTACCTTCGAGGCATTTTCTAGAATCATCAGACGGCGGGAGACTGGTCGAGGCCTCAGAGAATGAGGTCAAAAAGATCACTGGCCTGCCAGTTCGAGATTGGATAGTCCTGCCACGCTCTTCTTTGACAGAATCTCACGTGCAGTATAATGGTAGGCAAAATCCAACACACGTGCCAGAGGATCGTCTTGAGCAAGGCTCCGGGCTACTTGACATCGACACTGAGCCTATCTTGATGGACAAGAGGGCATATGTCACAGAAGATGGCATTTTCAGGACAGAATATCTCTGGCGACACCCACCAGTCTTTGAGGATGTGCATGGTAGGACGGTGCCTGTCGGTCGTATTTCAGCCGGCATTTCGGATGACTGGAGGCGCATTATGAAGGAGTCTAAGCGGGATAGGGCGCATTCCGAGGAATGGGACCGAGCTGATAAAAATGACGTTCGACCCAATAACACGAGGGCAGATCGTGTTAATATCGGTGGTTCAGCCCAAACAACATCAAGCAATGGCGGGCATATCCAGAGCCAGGATGTCGGGAGCCACGTGGTTCCGGCAAAGGTGGAACCACTTGCAGGACCAGAGCATCAAGGTCTTGCCATAAGGACGAGAGCCGGAGTAGGCAGCACAACCCAGAATGGTGGAACGCCGGATTTGGCCAGGAAGGAAAGTTTGCAGAATCTCAAAGGTGGAGAAAAGACGACTGCAGCGCTGTCAGAGGAAGAAAACAGTAGGCTGCGGAAGGAGACCGAAGAGCAAGCTAGAAGACAGTTTCTTCAGACGGGAAGCAACAACAAAACAGAGCTGTCTGCTGTGTAATCAATAGAGCTATAATCATTCATAATCTTCAATGCTGGAGTGTGAACACCGTTCGCATTTAACTGTGGCAGGCCTGTGATATAGAATTGTTCATAATGCAGTTGACATTGATTCCTCAATATTTACGGTCCCTCCAAGCCGTTCCGTTCCTTCGCGATTCGGAAACCCCTTGGAGGAGATACAGCGAATTCTGAGCATGTGACTTTACAGACCAAATCCTAGTGGGCAATTTTCTCAGCACGTGGATGGCATCATAATCACATGGTCCACGGAAATTTGTCGGTAGCACAATTGGAGGGGTCTACGTAGCGATGGATCCGACCTGATCCATCACTTACATCAATGATGTGTGCTGCCTACCACGGCCTTTAAAGGGCAAGCAGGAATCGTATTGAGAATTACTTTTGGGTATTTCGGTAATTACATCAAGCAACATAACCCGCATGTCCGGCATTATGACCAGCCTTACTTACCTCACTATGTGCTGGCTGACTGCAG
>LKEB01000059.1:113368-163685 GCA_003795295.1 Cytospora leucostoma | reverse complement strand
GGGTTGGATCTGCTGGAAGAGAACGGGGCGCAGCCGTTGCGGAAGTCCTCTTCGTAGAACAATACTGTTGGTTGTATTCAGCAGATCACCTGGATTACCCTTTCTTAGGCTAGCTCGAGAAGGCTGTCTATGCTGTGCTGTCGCTAAAACGGCTACAAGTGCTACTGGTGTCCAAGATCCTTATGAGGGCCTGCGGCGTGCCCAGCCTGCCAACCCTTGGGAAGATCAACTGTATAATTCCGGCGGGCGCTAGGTGATGCCATATAGGCTTAGTTTTAGTGTCCGGGGCGATACTCGGCAAGTTCCATATGCCGTGTACCTACTTCAGTAGGTACCGAGTTACACTGGGCACCTACACTGTGAATAATACCGGTATTATTACACAGTCCTCCAAACCAGGCGGTTTCGAACGTTCCAGTCAACTCGGAGACCCATATGATCTACAATTAGTACAACAGCTATTTCAGTGATACGAAGTGACAGAGTCAGGAAGAGATGAACCCTGAAGATCTGTTCCTGGTAAACCGGTATCGATAAGTCCCAAGATTTAGACCGAAATAGGAATTCCGACTCGCCATCTATTTGCGGAAAGACGATGCGAGTTTATGTACATTGCATACATACTATGTATGTAGTCTGCAAGATAGTGATGAGCATCGCCGATCGCCACCAAAATGGGCATACCGGAAGGCTCACTAGGTACGTTGGCTGGCAGGTCCCCTCAACAGCATTCAATAGCCTAGGGTACACAAGCACACACACCAAACATGCCGGGTCGTCTACTCCCTTGCCCGCCCTAATAGGTATATGGCCTATTATGCTTGGTTCCGAACTTCTTAGGGTTGCGTTGTGGGGGGGATGATCGTACGGATTCATACACGGGAACCCTGGAAGGCCACCCTGTGGTAATTACCGAGCTTGCTGGGACAAGTCTATCAAGATACCAACTTGGGAAGGTAAACAGATAAGCCCGATACCCTGACACCGAGGGCAGGATCCGAGTAATACACAGGAAATTCGGTAGATATGCACGACTAGTACCAAGCTCCACATGGCACATTTCGCACACTAGATTTCGCCATGTCGTCATGAATCTCTATTTGAAAGCAACCTTGAAGACACCAGATCACTTGAGGCCTCCCCTCTTCCAGGTTTGCTTCTCATTACATAGTACACAACCATCTTGTTGTCACGCACCATAACGATTTTCGATGAGAAGACTTCAACTTTGTACATTCCCCACTCAAACCATACGATCAAGTCTCGTCGTCACACCTACGTTTAGCTCTTCTGTCCCCATTACTCATCGGGCCTATTCAGCAGCCATGGCCCAACCAACTGTTCGCTCCGCCTACGACCCCAAGGACATGAAGTTCCGCTACCTGGGACCCACAGGTCTCAAGGTCTCGGTCTTTGCTCTTGGTGGCTGGCTCACTTATGGCGGCACGCAAAAGGGCTCGATTGTCAAAGAGATCCTCCAGGCTGCCTGGGACAACGGCATTGTGAGTGGTGATGGACTTGACCCCTGCGCCGGGATGAGAAATAAGTTGGCCCAACCAGGTACTGACTCGTTGCCACTCATTAGCAAACATTCGACACTGCCGAGACCTACTCCAACGGTGCTTGTGAAGTTGAATGGGGCAATGCCCTGAAGGAGCTTGACTGGCCCCGTGACGAGTACGTCCTCATAACCAAGATATTCTTCGGGACAGGCCGGAAGGAACCCAACACACGCGGCCTGTCTCGTAAGCACGTAATTGAGGGTCTCAAGTCCAGTCTGGCCCGTCTACAGACCCCTTACGTCGACGTTGTGTTCGCACACAGGCCGGATGTTGGCACGCCGATGCTGGAGGTCGTCGAGGCCTTCACGCAGGCCATCCGAAACCTGAACCTGGCCTATTACTGGGGCACATCTGAGTGGAGCGCCGCGCAGATTCAAGAGGCGACTAGACTGGCCGAGAAACACAACCTGATTGCGCCCATCGCCGAGCAGCCGCAATACAACGCCTTCCACCGTGAGCGGGTCGAGGTTGAGTTCAAGCCGCTATTTGACCAGTTCGGCTACGGCACTACCACTTGGAGTCCCCTGGCCAGCGGTCTTTTGACTGGCAAGTACAATGACGGCATTCCTGAGGACTCGCGGTTTGCCACAAACAAGGAGTTCTTCGAGAACACCGTCAAGAGCCTCAAGAGTGAGGAAGGACAGGCCAAGATCGAGAAAGTGAGAAAGTTGAGCAAGATCGCCGAGAGGCTTGGAGCTACCCCTGCGCAGCTGGGCCTTGCGTGGGTAGCGAAGAATCCCAACGTAAGCTCGGTCATCCTTGGTGCCACCAAGGTTGAGCAGATCCATGACAACATCAAGGCGCTGGCGGTCTTGGACAAGCTTACGCCTGAGGTCATCGAGGAGATCGAGGTGGTACTGGACAACAAGCCGAAGCCAGCATTCACCTACGGCAGAGAGAGGTGAGGCCTCAGAGCTGTTGACTACTGTTGTAGCAGTCTGGGCTCACACACCTGTGGTTAGACGACCATGGCAAAGAGAATTCAGGGCCAGACTATAGTTGAATCAAGTATAGTCCTGGACATGAATGTAATCTACACCTGATCACGTTCTCATGAGCTCGCTTCCGGAGCTGCCATCACATCGCAAGATTTCCAATTCCTAACAAACCAACCATATACTAGTGACAAGAGACACTGGGCCGGGTATCATTGGCTGATTCAATGAGGCACATCGCACGGCTCCAGGGTTCAGACAACTCATGGAGGCAAAGCTATGGCAATCCTAGAAGTGGAAAATGGCTACCTAGCACTGAGGTAGCAAAACGCTTGGATCAGCAGACATACCCTAGGGTAGCCAGGCACCGCTCTGAGAAGACCACATACTGATTCAGCTCAGCGACATGAAGAGACTCAACGACTGACTCTAATAGTCATATGGGCAAGTATGAACGCCGTCCAAAATTCCCCTGTGAAGGTGACTTAGGCCAAATGTCATCGCTGCCCAGGTGTACCCTCTCCAGATTCGCCATTGTAAGACCCAGTAAACATGCTTCTAGACAAGAGAATGTCAATATTCGGCGGTCTTTCTTATCAGGACTGCTTAGTGCCGGAGTACAACAGGGTAGCTCGTGGACGCCTCATCGAATGTGAGCACAACATGGACTCGCGGACGATACTCATGCTGTAATCGTGGCGGTTCCGTATCATTGTTAGCTTTTGATGCTTGTTCGATACTACCCTACGATACCTGGGACTCGTGGGACTCGTGGGACTGCGTTAGGGTTTCTTGTCAAAATGGCACCCTCATCTGATAGGAAACAGTGATCAGTGAAACTTCGACATTGACGATAGAGTTGAGGTCATGGAGCAATCAAGGGACTGTTACAGAGATTAGCATTTCGAACTTAATTGGGAACATAATATACATCGAGAACCGTCGTACATGTCATAAACAGCAGCTATGCGATCGATGACCTTGTAGGACAGTTCACGAAGTTCATACATCGCTACCGAGCCTTCCATCTCACCCTTCCCACCCACGTCGCGAATTTCCGGATCTCCTCCTGCTCCAACAGCTTCTCAACACTGTAGAACTCCCTCGCAAGTTCTTCGTGGCCCGCAAAGCGATGCACGAACGAATGACATGCGCGACATAGCCAGGCCGCGTTCTGAAGATCTTCCTCTCTATGCCAGCCCCTCTTCACCGCCTTGGCGTGGACGAAACGTGGGATCAAGTGGTGATACGTGAGTGGCACCCAGTCCCTTCCGCATATCTCGCATTCTGTAACTTTCTCTCTGGTGGTACATGCCGCTGGGGGTGGGGCTGTTACAGCCGCCAGGTATGAGGTCAGGACAGGTGCGAGGAAGGTCGTGATGTCGTCGGCTGGAGGCTGGATGATGCCGTAGGCCATAAGGGAGTCTGTTATACTGGGGTCCAGCCTAGGTAGCACATGCTCTGAAATATCGTGACTGGTAAGAGGTACATTGTACTTCTCTTGCAGGTCAGGTCTCTCAATCCAGTCGCGGTGGCCGATTGCTTGGAGGTCTGGCGGAAGGCTGGAAAAGGTGAGGGAAGTGATGTAATCCGCAAAATCGGCGAGATTCTCAGCATCTGGATCTCCATCCTCCTGCCCCTGCGTATGCGCTTGAGTGTTGGCGCTCCTGATATCACTTGGCTTGGTCCTTTTCCTAGACTTCACCCTCTTCTGCGGCTTCGATAATCTGTCAATGAGAGTGGTCGTCAGGGCGTCCCTAAACTGCTCATAATTCTCGGCATGGCCGCCTTCATTTTTCGGATACATAGCCTCGACTTTCGTCCCAGTGTTGACACCCAACTACTCAAGTCAATAAGGCTGAATGGGGATGGAACTAGGGTGCATGGTTGTGGTGGAGTTCGTCATGGTTAACAAATGACTTTGAAGAGAGGCGAAAAGGGGCTGGGGTTAGGGTTATCATCTCGAGTCTGAGGCTTCATATCAGGGGGTGTTGTGGTCCATATCGAATCCGGCAGTTTGTATCACACGTCGGAATTCGTAGCTTGATTGAGGATTAGGGTAATATTTTCCCCCGTCTATGAAGAGACAGTAGGGATCATCGGCGGGAAAGACTTTCGTTCTCCAACAGACCGATAAGGTCCGGACAATCGAGATTGCCATATGTACAACCAAACATGCGCCCAGGGGACGCAACTGCTCCTTTGAGGACACTATTGTTTTGTGTTGTATCCTCGGAATAAGAAGTTGAAATTTGAAATCTCGGGGATCACACATTGCGATGTGAATGTCGTTGTGAAATGAATAGACCCGCGTGCTATCCACGGCGTCGAAGCGACATGACCGCTTTTAAGCCTTTGAATACCGGATTCATCCTGAACATAAGGCGGAAGCAACACACCGGCGATAACCTTGGAAATAGCGAGACCTGTTAACTTCTAGACTGTTGCACTGTTAACCTCGTCCAATGAGGCCGTAATAATACTAGAGAGTGAGTTTGCCCCGTAATATTTGAGGTTCTACATCTCTACGAAGGCAAGATTGCCTTAGATGTGCCAGCACTTATGTAAAAAGGAGGGCGGCCCGATTGACATTACCAGGTTTCGAGTACCGAATTACAGTGAGACCATTCCTTACCAGAGGTTAATATCAAGAGCTTTGACCTGGCCGAGCACGACTTGAAATCGAGGAAACCAAGAATCCAGGGCGTTCCACATTCAACCTTGCATGGAAGGACCTCTACGCCTTCGAACGCTGCGCTCGTGTGGCCGACAAGGTTTCGCAGGGGAGCCTTACCAAGGCCCAACTATGAAGTGACCGCACTGTCCGAGGTCGCAAACTCTATACACACACGGGTTATAGGTACAGGAATTAAATCTACAGTTTCAAATTTCCATGGCCAGTATACGAAAGCGGCACATAATTAGCCAGCCTCTTTAGAGACGAGTCGCATTTTTCTCGATAAGACCACATCTTGCTGCACTTTTTCAAGGTAGCCAGAAGACCGCGTCAACTGTCCAGTGTCCAGGCCCTTCGTCTGTCCTTGCGCAAAGCTACCCCTATTGTCCCCAGGACGTCAGTGAGCACACAGCCGTAGAGAGGTATCATCTATGGAAATGTAAAGACCACGGTCTTCTCAATGAGATGATCTGTCTTGCTCGATCTTGGAGGACAGGTCCCCGGGAGGATATGATTCAATGTTTCGTGCCAAGAGGCTACATCCTACCTCGATGACTGCGGAAGGTCATCTACGCCAAGCCAACTTTGGAAAGCGAGTTATCATAGAATTACTTTCTTAACAGCCTATAAAGCGAGGATAGGCGCTGCTGCATCTTCGATTTTATATCAGTTGTAGTGTTCCGGTAGCAGATGGTGGGATATCCGGAGCCGATGGTTCCAATTTGCTCTTATTGCTGCCTCTGCAAGTAGCAGGAGACGACAGGTACTACCTGAGGACTAGGGTGAGCCTGGATGTTAGGACACCTACCGACGAACGAACTGACGGTATTTTCGGCCAGTGCAGATAACGAGATATATGGATATACCCGGAAGCCACCCGGACGGGGCATATATTTGCCTCAGAAACCTTTGAATGCCGGCAGAGTGCTGGTCGGAATTTATTCCGCTTCATTCGAGAGATCTGTGATGGAAGAAGTAACGGTAGGATACAGTTCGTACATCTAGTCAGACAGGTATGGGTAGCAGCGCACATCTCCACATGGGCAGCGACCCACATCGACAGGACACCTTGGGTCGTACCAACCTTAATGTGAGTCCACAGGTGTTGTCAGACTTGGCCACACCATCGCAGGCTCTGCATGTGATGTATGTCATGCTGTCCTCACTTCTCCTCCATTTGGCAGTTATCCTGGCTTGCCCAGAGCACACCGCCCCAGCTACTGCATCGACTATCATGCCACTTCACCCCCGATGCCTCCGACAAGATTTAGACTTTCAGGCAATGCGATGCTGGCTCCACCGTGCCTGGAACAAAGTGTGTTGACACGAGATAATATATCTGAGCGACGGAGTCGACGGCGACTTTAGCGCAGCAAAGCAAGCGTAGGACAATTTTTATAAGCATGTTAAGATGTATATTCTCCAGCTTTCCCATGGCTATGCCACTGCTAGTGAGCAACAGTGTAACCAGGACTCGGTGTATAGAAGTGCGCTTTCCAGTTTGACCTCAACAACATATGATCATGTGAGAAATTGTGACTAAAGTTTGAGACATTCTCATCATATTATTTATCAGTTGATGCGAATGTTACGACTGCCGTCCTGCCGTCCCGGCCCAACACCTGCATATAGCGCATCGTGTGTTCATGTCGGCCGGAGTCCGATCGATCTGTTGTGGGCCATGTGCGCTGGCACCCTTTTGCTCACTGTGCAACCTACGGCACTTGCATGCGCGAATTATGGGTATGAACGTGGTTCTGCTTTAAACACCGAAATTCGATGCAGATCACGCCGTCAAACCGAGGATCTGCTATGCCGAAGGTACGTATACCCAAATCGTTTAGCTGGAGTCACACTCCAAGAACACGAAGTACCTGGCCTTCCCAAGCCAAAGCTGGGTGCGCCATAGCATAGAAGGTTTCAGAGAATTCACTTTTCGATATTGTACGCTTGAAGGTACTTTGTGCTACTCTAACGGTCAGAGGCCATATACAAGTCAGATTCTCAAACGGGAAGCGGCTACAGGATATGTTGGAAGCTTTTGCATTTCTAATTCATAAGGCTATGATATCTCTAATTAATCCATGCGCTGAAACAAGATGCGAAATCAAGCGAATGCTTTCCACCCTTAGTAGTTCCACTGCTTGCACCAGTGGATAAGCAACTCAGGCGTGATAGCCTTTGTCTCCCTCACCACGGCCAGCCTCTCCAATGTCTTCTCCATGTCGAAGATGACACCCTTGGCCCCCGAGGACATGCCCTTGTAGCTGTCAAGGAGCTTGACACCAGGGTTAGAAGCGATGGACTCTGGGCCGTCCGCCTGGCTCTGGTCCAGCTTCTCGACCCATTCGGGGAAGCTGACCAGCTCGGCGATCCTCTCTCCGTAGAACTTCTTCACCTCCACGGCGAGATCGTACCAGTTGGTAGCAAGAGGGTTCACACCGTGGTAGTACCCGTTGATCTCGTTCGCCTCCTTCACCTCCCTGAATGTACCAGATGCCGCGAGGACCAGCTGCGCGATGCCCTCTGAAGGCGTCCAGTCAACCCTGTTCATGGTTCCCAGGTTGTCGGGCAGCGCGTGCAGGTACAGACTGGACGCAATGATGCTGGGGAACCACTCCTGGCGGGACCACACACCAGCTTCGGCCTTGGGGCCAGCGATCTGGCCCACACGAACGATGGCGTAAGGGAAGTCACCTGGGGCAGCAGCGTCCTCGAGGATCAGACTGCCGACGAATTTGGATCGACCATATCCACCGTGGGCGACGGCGAGGTCCTCGATACGTGCCTCGGGGACCTTGATGTCCAGCTTCCAGCGGTCGGCAACAGCGATGGAGGCGATGAAGGTCACGGCGATACGCTTCTCGGAGGTGGCAGCCAGATCGGCGACGTATCGCACACCAGCCAGGCTGGGCTCGAATGACTCGATGGGAATGTTGAAGTTGACGGGCCAGGCGTTGTGGATAACGCGGTCACCCTCAGCCTGGAGGCGAGCGTAGACCTCGTCGGAAAGTCCAAGCCTGGGGTGGGACAGGTCGGCCTTGTGGAACTCGACCTTGGTGTCGAAGATGCTGGCGTCCAGGCCACGCTCCTGGAAAGCCTTGAGCTCCTGGGCTCGACCACCATCGCCGGCGCGGTTGAGGCAGATGATCTTGGAAACTCGGGAGTCACGACCCATGAAGTCGAGCATGTATGAGCCCAACATACCTGTGGAACCGGTGAGGATGACGGTCTGGTTCTCGGTGTTGGGGTCGGGACGGCCGGGCTTGGCCCTGGTCAGGTCGGTGGTGTACTTCTTCCAGATTTGGTGCATAGCCTTCTGTTGCTGCTCGTCCTCGCTGATATCACCACCCTCGTTGTTGATGATGCGGTTCAAGATGAAGCCAGCAAGACGCCTGGGCGTGGGGTTCTGGTAGATGTTCCTGGTGGCGAAGGTCTTAGCATCAACATCGAAGCCAGCCTCATTAAGACCAGCTCTCAGAATCTTCGCTGCCCTCATGACGACGAGCGAGTCGACTCCAGCGGCGAAGAAGTCGACATCAGCCTCCAACTTCTCTACATTGAGGTACTTGTGGAAGGCGTCGACAATGGAGGTCGTCAGTGCATCCTCGGAGCTTGTGTCGAGCTGTGGGGTGTCGTGTCCCTCCTCGTCGTTCTTGGCGTAGAGCTTCTCGATCTCTTCGTTGTACAGCTTGACGGTGGCAGCGCGCTGCACGGTGCCCTTGCCAGCCCGGAGGAAGGGCTTCTCAGGGTTCGATACTGTGATCAGATCCTTGCTGATGCGGCCATGGGCGACGGTCTCCTCGTTCGCTTCCTGGACCAGGGGCCAGACACTGTCAATGAGGGCCTTGGCCTCATCTGCGTTCTTAGGGTGCACCTTAGGCTCGATGATGAGACCTGCTTGGAACTTCTCGGATCCCACCACCAACGCACCCCTGAGGGCCGGGTGGTCAGCGACAACCTCCTCAATGGTGACCGGGTTGAGCTTCTCGCCGTTGGAGAAGACGATGATGTTGTCAGCACGTCCATGGTAGATCCAGTGGTATGGCTTGGTCGGGTGAGGGCGGTACAAGTCGCGAGAGGCCCATTCGTCCAGTTCAGGGAAGGTATAGAAGATGCCCTGGAGACCCGGGTGGTCCTTGTTCTGCGGCTGCCTGACGACGACCATCTCGTAGATCTCCTCCTCACCCTGCTTGCGGAACTCACAGCCCATGATCTCGGGGTTGTACACGAGGTACTGCCACAGCTTGGGCTCGAGTCTGGCGTATGTTGGGAAGGGGGCGTACTCCGTAGATCCGATGAGGTTCATGAACCTTGCTCCCTTGGCGACAAGTCGGTTTCCTGCCTCACGAGCGAGGTTACCACCACCAAATGCGATGATGTTCAGCTTCGTGAGGGCCTTGGTGCCATCTTCTGTCTGGCTCAACTCCTCGATGAGGGCAGGTGGGAGGAAAGTAGCCTTGACGTCCAGGTGCTCCAGGCAGTCAATCACCAGATCGGCAGACAGCGGCTTCTCGGCGATACCCAAGGCAACGGGGCTGTCCCAGTACATGGCCATACCAATGACACTCAGGAGACCAGCGACGTGGAAAAGCGGCATGGGGATGAAGTGCCTGTTGGTCAGTGCTGCCCACTCGCGGAAGGCAATATTCCTGCCCTCCCACTTGGGCAAAATGTGGTAGGCGTCGGTGCCGGCCCACATTCCCTGCTTCAGGATGATGGGCTTAGGGAGACCAGTGCTACCGCTGGTGTGGAGAACCAACAGTGGCTCCCACTCTGCGTCCTCCCATGACTTAACGTAGGGGAATTCGGGGACATCGGTGTCAGGGAACCATGCCTCAATAGGGCTAATCTCAAAGGCCTTCATAGATCGCTCCGCAAGCCATGGCTCGACGGTCTTCTTATGGGTGTCTGCAAAAGCAATGATGTTGGTTTCCGTCGCCTCGAAGAGGTGGAGCTGACCCTCTTTAGAGTTACGCGGCGATATGAACAGAGCCTATGATAATATGTTAGCCGCAACGACCACACACCCCAAGTCACATGAGTGAATCGTATAGACTGACCTTGTATCCAGCTTTTGAGGCTGCAATCAGGAAAACAATGTATCGAGCGTCGTTAGGACCGATGAAGGCAACGGTCGGGAATGATTTCTCTTCCGGCTTGCCGAAGAGCTCAATAATCTTGTGGGCACAACGGTTGACGGCGTTGGCCATGTCCTTCCAGGTAACAACACGCCATCCGTCCGACGGCTCATTCGAGATAGGAATCTGAATGCATTCTCGGCTGGGGTCCTGAGCGGCAACCTGCTCGATGATGTGGGGCAAGAGACGCTTCCCGTAAGGGATCTCCTCGGTGTTGGCAACTGATCCCATCGCAGTACTTGTTTATGGGTATTGTTTAAGATAAGATAAGGTAACTGATATGTCGAAATCGGAAATGAGTAGCTGAGCTGCTAGTGTGTCTGTTGCTCGTGAGCTTCTGTGTGTTGTTGGTTGGAGGTTGGTATGAGAAGGCTGGTCAGATCGAACTGATGGTTGCTGGTCCAGGAAAGGCAGGATATATGATGGTCAGGAGGGTCAAGAAAGCCAGAACAATGGGCATGAAGCCGGGCTTCATTTGTATATCTTCGACATCCATCGTCTTCGCCCTCGCGATAATGGCGACCCCAGTCCATCAATGTGGGCCCAGCCCCCTTTTCGTGACAGTGTCTCTGCGTCAGAGCTCGAAAACCCTCTGAGAGCCATTATAATCCGGACCTAGATGCGCAAACGGGTGGGACCAGACTTGAAAGGCGGTTGCAACCTTGGAAGCACGAGAGGCCCATATTTGTTCTATGATCGTCCTCTCACGATAGAGTTCAGGCGAAGGGACGGGCGATGGCCCCCTGCAGGTTCGGCTCCCGGGCTTCGATCTTGCTTCTTGGTGGTGTACACACCCGCAAACCACGTAACCAAGTACCCCCAACAAAGTTTCCGTTCATCTGTACGACGCGAGTCGTGGTCGCGAAATGGTGGAGATATTTTTGGAGAGGGTCTAACCGGTTGGTCTCACAAGCCTGGACGAATCTGATTAGTCTGAGTACTCCCTGCTGGAGACCATCTGGACCATCTGGACCATCTGGACTACAAACGAGAAACAGGCGAGTAAGGGACTGAGAGCCGCACAGCCGTCCCGCCCCAACAACGTCATTGTGCCCTGTTACATAATGCATCGTTTCATTCTAATCCCTAATCGGGAAGGCTTCTTGATCCTTCTTCTCTGACTGCCGTACGGCACGACCCGGTTTCCGAATGCTTGTCCCGGGCGGCGATTAATCACTGCTTTCTAAATGGCTCCGAAGGGCTCCCGGGCCTGTCTATTCCTGCTTGGGCTTGGGTTGTTGTTCCGATCGTCTACCTACTCCTGATTTAGTTCACTGATCATCCCTCAGTTTCCGGGTCGATCCGACACCCTCCGATACATCACCCGTCACCACCTGGGTTCGCGTCGAGAAGTCGACACTCGAAGCTTTACTCAACACCTAAAACAGTACCACCTGGAATGTACCAGACGGATCCATGCGTAACCGTCGGTCTTGCTTCTAGGATCCTCCACCGGACGGTCTTAAGCTTTAGTATTCCAATCCATCATGGATATACCCGAATGCGCTAGATATGATACCGGGCGTGTGTGCCTCAGATCCTTGGATACCATATCATGAACTAATTGCATTCCCCAGGGGTAGCCAATGCACTGTAGAGTACCACTACGGAACGGTGCCGCCCTGTCGTCAACCAGCGGATATTGGGCGGGAATAGTGTCGGATCCTGGTTGTGGATCTCCCCGACACGTGCCGAAGCACCCGAGCCGCGAGCTCCAGTTTTGCCGCCTAGGGATTCTGCGATATTTCGATACCTACTTCCCGAGGCCCATTGCCGTGATTGACGTGCAGTGTGGATCATATATTACTGTGGTACCACTCATGGTCCGTACGCAGCACATTTACACCTGACAAGTACGAATGCCATTGGCACCGACTTCCTCACTCATGGAACACTGTGCTAATCGTATGTATCTACTCGTGCTAATCCATACACCTTGACGTACAATATATGTACGATTAACGCACCTTCTTCGGCGGAGTCACCAAGACGCGAGATCGCGAGGGCGATACTCTCTCTCTCCTTTTTCTTCTTTCTCGAGTACCACCACTCACTTCCCAATACCACCCACTTATCAGCCACTCTATCTCAATAAATTGTCCATTGCCCACAGCAAATGATCGACACTCGACAAGAAAAAAACACCTTCCCACAAATATTCCCGCAACGAATGATTTCTGCGTACTACATAGTATGTTCTCTGCATAGCATGTGGCGGACGTTGCATCGAAACAGTGCAAACTCAAAACCGCCTGACAATGTGCCCATGTTGCCCTATCAGTAACCCATCCGAGATAGATATTGTCATGATTATTTTTCTCGCTTACGAGTTTCGCCCTAATATCGCACCTTCTTGCACAGACCACCACTTGGTCGTCCTGCTACAGTTGGGCTACAAAATGCCTCCTCGTCCCCCTGTCTCGACCGCTCCAGGGCTGGTCCTAGCTGCGCCAACGGCCGCGCACACTGCCGCGCCCACTGCCCGACTACCAGAGTACTGTGTAGGAGATAGGTAGACAGGTGGAGTACCAGAGTAGGTAGGGTACCCCAGAGTAATCGTCTGCCGCGGACCAAAACCGCGCTTTTTATATTGAAACGGTTTCTGTCCGTGCTGATGTGAATCCGGTTCGTCCACCTCGGGTTGTTCCAGCCAGTCCCAACCATTTGGATTGTTCGTTCCGACGACTGCCTACCATCTACTCGGGTTTGTAAATCCTACACGTATCGCTTGAATACGCATGGCATCTGGGCAATCACCGAGAGTGTGTCGTTAAGCCCCGCAAACCCAAATCCCTTCCCCTCCAAGATGCTTTCAGAGTGAGTTCTTTATGCGCATGAACCTCGTTGCCGTGAGGAACGACAAAGGCTGTATACTTTCCAAGGTAGGGCACAGCCCTCCAGGCACAGCTTGAGCTGGACCAAGTGGCTTTTTAGAAAACCACCTGCAACATGGGGTGTGGTGAGTGGTTCAGTATAGATTACTATGTACTAGCTGATACTGAAATGACCCCCCAGCACGATGTCCATTGTAGCGTAACCAGCTCGTGCATCGAATTTGGGTTCCAACAAGGGTCCTCTCGTCTATGTGTCGGGACAATTTCAAGGTTGGCATTGTTCAGCGCGTGGTATGCAGTCTAGTCCCATCAGCCGGCTCGGTTAGGTACCTCATGTACATACTATGTATGTAAGAGGCAATCGCAGCGAGCCTCTCTCGACTGCGAGGTCCCTTGGTACCCGAAGTAGATCCGTCTTGATCCCCTTGCCGTATCGAACTGTCTTCCTCCTGGGCCCTGGGCCCTGGGCCCTGAACCCTGGACGTCGAGGTGCTCGTCGGATACCCGACTTGACCCAGACCCGGTTCCGGGACCCTGAGGCCCACCCTTCTCGTTGGAGCCGCGGAATCGATGTACGTAATTGAGCCTCCCCTGCTAGCCAACGAGATATATACATGGGCCTCAAACGCATGAAGCGTCTTCCGCCCTGTGCGTGCACGTGGCAGAACCGAGCAATGCAGTCTTCCATTCGATTCTTTCCATCTTCACTAACATACCGACGGCATTGCCGTATGAACCCTTGCCCCCCGGCCCGTCGCTTTGCTGTCATTGCTATCTACGGCCAGCTGATGATCTTTGTGGCCGCTGTACCCGGACTCTTCATTGTTGGCGTATCCTTATATGGCCCTGGCTGCACCGATATTTTATTGGATTTCCGCGGGACTTGTACAGCGTGTCTTTGCAAGCCTCCGTCCAGGATCCCCCGAGTTCCGAGGCTTGAGTCAATTGTGCCAGGCAATGCACAGGTGGCACCTGCGCCGACAGATCAGTTCAGACAGTGATCGGATATGATGCCGACAATACATCCCGACCATTCACAGGATCGTCACCCGGCAGCCCGGCTACAAAACAATAGGAAATCCAGTCGGACACGCCGTCCGTTCGACCAGGGCCACGTCCATCGAGCAACTATGTGGGTCCTCGGGCCAGACTCGAAGGTTTGAGTCTTTTAGAAGTAGAGGAAACCCAGGAGGCATGGCAGAACAAAAGTTTCGGAGTCGAGTACCCCTGGGGCCGAATAATTGCCATGGAAGCGCTCACTCGCAGTGCACACTCGCAGCGCAAACTGACGCCTCGAGCCACAGGCAGGCCAAGTGTGGCTGGACGCTCTCAAGCAGACAATGCACATCAATCTCACTTCTGAAATCGAACGTTTGCCGTCCTTCTATCTTGCTCCTCAGCTAAGTCCTTGCTATTTCTCCAAAAGCCTTGACTCAGAGATCAGGCAGCTCAACAGAACCCTGGAAACGTCTTCGTTGAGCTTGAAGCATGGCGCCAGACACACTTTCCCCTATCAGCCTTCGAAGTTCTCCCTAGCTTCTATGTTTTGACCCGTTTCAGGTAGGTTGCATCTCTCAGTCATGGGCCATCAAAACAGCTCTGGGTTACCAGGGCCGGTCAGAGGACTCCGCGGGCAATAGGTCTGTGACACCACAATGTTAGATGATCCATGTGCGTTCAAGGACATGAGCCCGTCCATTTTCAACATTGCTCACCGAAATCATGACCTGGATAATCCGCCAGACGCCCGTGGATCTGCTCTTCATGAATTTCCCGGTGCCGACGGGCGACCATAATCTTCTTCTTCGAGCTCGTGTCCAACAAGACGAGTTCCTCCGTGGGCCGCCCACAAACACAGCCCTCACCCTTGACCAAGCGATGCTGGATGCCTTCCAGCTCCATTTCATCCAGTCGTTTGGTTGTAGGGCGGTGCCGCCTTCCTGGGCGCTTCTTCAGCTCTTCTCGGTTGTTTCTGTCCAGAATGTCACCCTCTTCATCGCTGTCTGCAAATGCGACAAAGTATTTGTCGAGAACTCGACGGAACACAAAATTCTCACGGATGTAGTGCCTCCGGTCGTGGATGCACTTTGGATACCGAGCGGCCTGTCGGAAGATGGTCATTGAGGAGTGAAGGCGCTCGGTGTCGTAGAACATGTTGTCCTGTTACATGGCCCTGGTTAGTATGCGAAGGCAAGAGAAATATCTCTCCGTTTGCAAGATATGGAGTTGCCTCTCACGAAGCAATGCATGGGTCACCAGCCTTTGAAGGAAGGCGCGGCGTCGGGTATGTGTACTAACCATGACGGTGAACTTGTCAGCAAACCGGCTGTCTAGAACTGCCTGCGCAGCTTCGCGGATTCGAGGCCCAAGTACGGGATGGCTGAGATAGGCACGCGCTTCGTCAAGGCTGGTGAGTGCTTGGCCGCGGGGCCAGACGTCTCTCTCGTGTCGGTGGGGCCGACGTTCGCGGGTCAAGCACTTGTCCATCTGTGGGAAGACGAACCACATCCAGGTGGTGGGCTGGGGCTTACGCCGGCCTTCACGGATAGCGGCGAGGACGCGGTTGTAGATGTCACTGGCATCTTGAGCTTTGACGAAGCGGTCGAGGTTGAAGGGGTCAGGTTGTCTTTCGTGTTTGCGGTCGAAGTCGCAGTTCGCAGTGTTTGAGGTGGCCGGAGTGGGTACCCGGGAATCTGCTGTGGAGGATGACATTATGGTGATTGTCGATGGAAGGTGCGCCGAGGGAAGCTGCATAGCCCCGTCGAGCTCGAGATCTGGACGAGTCCACAGGTGGTGTTTCTGAGATCAGATATGGATCAGTGGAGGGGTGACGGCGCTGGAAAGGCAGCACTTGAATACAGCACACATGAGCTGTATCAGCGTGCCATGGCAGCCTTCAGTACATAGTAACCACTGACTACTTCTGATGGGTGGCCCTGAGGTACGTGGCTAGGGTGGTGCTCTCTAATGTTGCCCAAGAGGTTTTGCGGAAATATGCTGTACAACGCTTATTTTGACTAACTTCAGGAGCTCTTTAACAGCAGAGTCTCTCAACACTCATTCTCTTGTTCTAGACTGGTATGGTATAGTTGAGTTATACCAAGAATTCATATTTTGTCTGTCAGGTTGAAGAAACCTAGGCATTTCAAATGTTGGTGTTGAGATCGAGCATTGGATGCGGACATTCAAGCTACCGAGTCTGCACGCCTTGATACTACTCCAGGGTGTTTTCGAAGATCACATAGTATATAGATTCATAGCCATGGTAAATTAGGTCCTCCAGATGTACCCTCGGGAAGAAGAAAAACATTCAAGTACTACCTAGGTTTGTACTCTACCGATTATTTCAAATAGCTCTGCACCCAAACACCTGCCTTTCCAAGCCTTTTGGAAAGTATGGGCAAGTAGTGGATTGTCTCTTTACTGCTGCCTTCCTCTCGGTACGGGCATCTATCACAGTCACGATGTGAGTTCCCTGTATTGCCTTTCCAAGTGGGCTGGAGTCGCCTCACTTAGGTACCCTAGGGTAGGAAAGCACCACCAAGCTTTACTGTGGCAAAGCGGTGAGGACGCCGCAACAGGGCTGCCCAGGTAATAACGGTATTTTCAGAAGTCCTATCACTACATGAGCCCTGCCAAAACTCCTGCAAGGCTGCTGATTACACTCACTCGCGTCTCAAAAGTATGTCACTTACCTTTGAGTTGATCAACTCGTACTTGGTCTACCGCGCATCCCGTAGTGTGAAGTTACCAAGGAATTGGCCCCGAGACCGTTTGGTCATAGAGATCTGAAGATAAGGAGCAACAAAACTATCAGGGTGAGTACCCTAGGGTAATCCGTATCAGTTTCAAGGACGTGGTCTGGAAGCCCATTGTCGTCGCGATAACGTACGTACGTACCCTAGGGTAGCTGGGAGTATCTATATCTCGGCGAAAGATATTGCCAAGATTTCACTCACTTTCTCACTCTTAATCGATCCCAATTTGTCGCTTTCATGCTCCCTTGAATTTGGCACAACAGCGATGATTGCCCTGTCTGAGACCCCGATCAACAGCGGCCAGACTATCGAACCCTAGTACATCGGTCAAATGAAGATGAAGTCAAGTGCCTAGCACCTACGCCAGTTGATTCCTTCCTGCTCAAATTGGATCAAGCTATTCGAGACTTCATGGGCAATGTAGGAAATCAATCACCGCCGATAAATCCACCTGAGCATCAAATCTGAACAAGAAACGTGGAAAATAGAAGTAATACCATATTTGCTACTGTGTTTGAGCGAAGCACTGCATCCCGACCGCCCCCCCCCCCACCGCGTACTCTATATGAATTGCTGGGTCTTAGAAGTTTCAGCTACCATGCTGACAGGTGAAGGCTGTATGTACCTAGGGTCGGGCTTGAAATCAGCATAAGATGATGATACGACCGGGTGGTCTGAAGTTTTTTCCCCTTCGCGATTGTTCATATGACATTTGATCCGCCCGGGCGTAGCCAACAAGTCCTGCTAGGGCCTCGCAAGCTAAGTCCAGTGTTGATTCAGGCGCCGTGTCGAGCATGGTCATGATTTTCAAATGCGTCCTCTTCTTTCTTTCTTATTCTGCTTCTGGTCTGGATGAACGCATCGAGAACAACTATACTTTCGACCTTTTATCCGGTCCCAGTTAATATGTATGTAGCAATATCATGGCAGCCTGGACACGAAATTACCGAGAAGACATATCTAGGCCTCGGTACTACAGCTACGCACTCTTTGTAAACAGAGCCAAGCAACAACGAGATTTTATCATCTCCTTCTCGAAGCTCCGGGAAACCAGGAACATGAACAAGAAGCCAAGAATTGCCTCTACTACCGTAGCACAGTCATTCGATTAGGGGATTTTCAGTGCAGCGAGTTGCACAATATCCCGACGTCTGCTCGTGCTGTATATAGTATATCTGCTACATATGTATCTATCACGCCAGGTCTCGCGCAAGGTCTATCTTCAGCACGTAACGATGTGGGAGCACAGTGATCCGCCAATAAAGACACCATGTTTGCAGGGTGAGCAGCTCAAAGCTGGTGGTGGATCCCTTCCAAGGTGGTATGACGTCGCTTGGATTGTTTTTATAAATAGATCATGAAGGCACGAACTTCGTTCTTGGCGAGGGAATTATGGCCGCGTCATACTGTGTAGCTTCGGTGTACGTGTATTATCCTATGCTATTGCAACAGGTTCATCCTTGTTGAAACCTGCCTCGGCCAGCGTCGTATTCAACCGGTCACATGGTACCCTGCGGTCGCGGTCATGTACACCATGACGAATCGCATCCTCTGCAAGTTCAGTGGGAGTTGCCGGGTTGACAGTCTATGTACCAGTATATGGACGGCTAGTTGGTCAATTGTTATAAGAGTTGTAACCTATCTGAGAATGTTTTTCATAGGCATCATGTCGTTCCACATAGAGCATGCTGTAAGTACCTACCTAAGTAAGTAACCGCACAGTACCCAGTGCCAACGGAGCGCACTCACACAAAGCAGATCCCTACTACCTCGATTCTCAACCTCGAGTTATGCCCTCGAATCCAGGAACCTAGATCAAGATAGCAATAAGCAGGATATATAGAGGATAGCTAGAAAGCCTGTGCTGATTTTACGCCGAGATTTACCTTTCCGTTGCGTCGCAACGTGATGATCTCTTTGTGGGTACCGCCCGCTCTATTTTTCATGATCAGCGTGCCCCTGTGCGTTTTACTTGAGTGGTAGATGATTGACACTCAAATGCAGTCAGGGGGCAGTGCATTTTTGTTGAGGCTCGTGAATTCAGTCAGCTTGATAACTGCATTGCAACGTCTGGAATCCGGCAGTCCGGATGATAGACATCTTGGCAAGGATACATCAACTATCCCATAATATCACGCAACGTCTCTCGGCTGAACTGCTTCATCAAGCTTAATTCAACGTCAAGCATTGTGCAACGAGCCGACCAAATGGCGACGTGGAGATCCGGATATTCGAACGAAAAAAAACCGCCAACCACCGCCGAGGATTGCGATGGCGCCATCTACGCGAGTCGTTTGGAAAATCACGGAGATGGATCCGTAGGGGTAAGGTGTAGAGGGGCATCTTGATGTCTAGACCGAATGGCCGTAGAATGCCCCTGCGACAAGGTGCTAGCGAGGTCGTCGTGCACACCGCAATGATGTCGACATTTCCCACGGGGTGGGATGGCGAAACTGCAACCTTGCAGTGGAAACAATGCAATGCAACGCAATGAACTTCAGGTTCTTGGTGGGCATTCGGGATGAGATCCGAACATGCAGGACTCCCCATATAAAGTTGTTTACAAAAGGCTCTGTGTCCTACAGTTCCAGTCTCTAGGTTATTGCTGAAACCAGCGTCGATTTTACCAAGATAACCGGCAGCATGAGAATCCAACTACCTGTGTTGGGCCTCGCCTTCTATCTGGGTAAGGCCGCTGGCAGAGCGGCCTTCCTGACCCAGCTCGATGACCAGAGCTGGGTCTTTGGCAATGATCTCTGGAACGTCACAGAGGGTCCCTACTATGCGACCAAGCTCTACTCCAGCATCCTGCCCGGAAAGGACCTTGTCGGCAGAGCTTCCGGACACTACGCTGGAATCGGTGAGACCACATACTAATCGAGCATGCGTGTCCATGCGTGCTAATAAGTCTCAGATGGCGAGAACAACCTGGAGTGGACATCTGCATCCATTGTCTCCGAAGGCGATGACTACATCGATATTGCTTTCTCCTCCACCGTAGCCGACCTGCACTGGGTCGTCTTCGACGATCTCCAGGGTGCCTACCAGTACATCGTCAACAAGGACACTCCCGAGTTGGAAATTTTCAGGACCCTTTGGCGGCTGGACAACCAGACTTTCACTCGAGGCCGCACGAACATCAAGGATGACATTCTGCCACCTCTCGATTTGTACCCCAGTGCGACCAAAGTCCAGGATGAGACATGGGAGCTGGCCAACGGCACCTACATCACCAAGTACGATTGGTCGAACTTTGTGAGGGAGCGTGACTTCTACGGTGTCTACGGCCCCGATGTTGCTGGCTCATGGTGGATTCACCCTACAACGGAGTACTTCTCTGCTAGTCAGCTCAGCCAGACCCTGACTGTTCACCGTGAATCCTCTTCGGGCGACGCTGTCCAGTTGAACGTCTTCCAGGACACCTCCCACTTCAGAGTCGGCAACGATACCCTCTCGCCAGTGGGTAAGATCTGGGGTCCCTGGCTGTGGTACCTGAACAACGGCTCCGTAGAGGATGTCGCTCAGCGCCGTCAAGAAGAACTCGAGAAGTTCCCTTACACGTGGCTCCAGGACACCGCCTACCACACCCGTGGAGCTATCTCCGGCACCCTCCGTCTGTCGGACGGGCGTGCCGCGGCCGGTGCATCTGTCTTCCTCGGTGACACCGATACCACCATCAGGCCACTGGTCCAGGGCAGCAACTACTACTACACCACGACAGCCGGATCTGATGGATCTTTCTCCTTCTCTGACGTCCGCACCGGGTCGTACGGCCTGTACGCATGGTCGAACGGTGGGGACATCGCCGACGTCTACACCAATGTAACAGTTACCCCCATCACTGTGGACGCAAACAAGACCACCGCGGTCGGCGAAGTAGACTGGAAGCTCCCCTCCGGTCGCACCAACATCTTTCAGGTTGGAGACTTCGACAAGAAGTCCCTTGGCTTCAAGAACGGTGGTCTGCCCTACCAGCACGGAGTCACAGAGCAGAGCCCCGCGAACCTGACCTTCACAGTTGGCACATCTGACGAGTCCAAGGACTGGTACTACGCCATTTCCAAGCTGGGCACCTGGACCATCGAGTTTGACATCGATGCCGCGGACCTGGCGACGTACGGCAAGAACGGGTCGGCCCTGCTGACTCTGTCATTTGCGAGTTACTCCCAGAGCACAGCGCTTGACATCGACGTCAATGGGAACTTGCTTGGCTCCCTGACGAAGGATGACCTCAAGAGTGACCCTGCGCTGTACCGCTCGGGCAGGATCAGTGGCGAGTGGAGGCTGTTCCAGTACGAGGTCGATGCGTCTCAGCTGGTGGCTGGAACGAACACTGTCGGGTTCACTGTGACTCGGTACGTCGAGTGGCGAGGATTCCAATGGGACAGTATCATTCTGGAGTGGCAGTCCTAAATAGGCACCGCGTTGTCTAATGGGAGTTACCGTCATGTTGAAGCGAGGAGGGAGTCTTGGGACTGTACATAGACCACTCGACCCTGCGGCAGCGGGAGAATGAATTGGCGATGAACACCGCAGCAAACATGCAACATCTTCACAAATCTACCTCAGTGATATACTACGGCTTGACAGATCTTCGCATAACCAAGGTAAGCTTGTACGGTTTCCTTGTACTGTTGTCACACAAGCAGATGCTTCTGGCTCGGGAAAATGAGTGATATATTGGTGCATGAAGCGACCTGGGAGCCAGTATTTGAAATGGACCTCTCAACGACCTCTTCCCGGTGCGCTCCATCAATACTCCCCAGCTAGTAGTCCTCCTCACAGTGTCGTGAAGTCTCCTATCTCAGTCAAGTTGTCAACCCGCCCGAGCAGGAACTCCAACTGCCTGTAGGCAGCTCCTGGCACATACTGCGGAATCTCATGACCAGCCAGATCAACCGTTACGAAGGTCAAGCCACGCTCTGTGTGCGTTGTTCCGTAATATCCACCTCCACCGACGTAGCCTACGGCCACCGCAGGGATCTCGCTCTGATAGTAGGTCTCCTCCAAAGCTTCTCCAATTGTCGGACCATACGGCACGAAGAACTTGTCTGCAAAGGGAGAGGATGAGAAGCCCTGGGCGCCGTTCCAGGTCATGTTGTTCAGGGTGGCGAGGGTGCCGTTTGTCGCGATCAGGAAATCCAGATTGCCGCTGCCCACAAGGACGTTGTTGGTCCGCTCGACGACGGAACCCAGGACCGTGAAGGACGACGGCAGCGAGTTGTCAAGGCCAAGAGTATCGTCACCGCAGACGGCGTAGTCAACGTGAGGTGATACATTGAGCGCCTCCTGGACGTCGCTTCGGTTGAAGTAGTTGTTGGGGCCCCATCCAAGCGAGGGAAATCCAAGCTCATCCCAGAGGAAAGGGCAATAGTCTGTAATGTGATAGAAATTGAAGCACGGGTTGACGTACAATGCCGCAAGTGCGATGTCGTCCCATAGGTCGCAGTCTAAGCTTGAGACATTGGCGCCGACCGGGCTGAGGTCGGAGGGGTCGGGGAACTTCCCTGTTGGGGGAAAAGTCAAGGCCAGGTCCAAGAAGGCATTGTAGCCGCATAGCTCGGCACGCTTGTTGATGTCAGCCGTGGTAGTCTCATTGAGGTTGAACAGGCTGCTCCAGGTGTTGAAGAACTGTGCCGCGGGCGCATCATACAGAGCGTCGCCGCCGATGCTGGGATCATTGATCTGAATACCCTTGACGTTGAAGTATGTCGTGTCGTTCTGATCCAAGAAGTGACTAGCGATATACGGCACGTACATTCCTGCATAGCTTTCTCCAGTGATATAGACCTTGTATCCTTGCAGTTCGAATGTGTCGATGAAGTTTTTCCAGAACCCGGCGAAATCGGTTGCCACATCAGTCTCATCCGTGACCAGAGCAGGTGCTCCAGGTGCTGCCGATGATAGACCAGTGCCGATGGGTTGATCGATCCACACCACATTGGTCAGGTTAGTCCATGAGAAAGGATTGGGCTGTGGCGAATAGGTGCCAGATTGCCAGAGGAACGGACCGTTTTCTTGCAAAAGCCCATCTAGAGAGCTACAGCCTGGCCCTCCGTTGAGCCAGATTGTGATCTCATTGCTTGCGAGAGGGTTCTCAGATGGGAAGAACCAGAAGAAAAGCTCATTGAGGGATGAGCTGTTGGCAGAAGTGTTGGATGTGGCTATGGGCAGTCTTCCAGCGTAAGACTCGCCTATGTCAAAGTCCACCAGGGGCACACCGGTTCCATTGACGACGAAACCTGGTCACGCGTAAGTATGACCGCCAGAGACCAGTTTAGCATTTGGATACTCACGCTCAGTTTTCGAGGTCAGGTAGCTAGGCTCCGCGCTCGATGCCCGCTTCTGGGCTGCGGCCTTGTAGTCCACGGGGCCTGAGCCTCTTCTCTTGATTTGGGATGCTTTCTTGTGAGGGTTGATCACAGAACTCGAGGCGAGGACGCTTGAGGCACCAAGCACCGTCAAGAGGGGTGTTGTGATGTGCATGGCGCAAAACTCGATCTGGAGACAGAGACAATGCGGAGATCGGAGGCAACTTTGGTATCCTGGTTTGTGTGTCTGCTCGCATGTCAACGCTGGCCGTATCGCGCTCTTTTATAACTACTTCTTACCGGACGATCTGTTGTGCCAGCCTCCTAAAAAAAGCCTCTACAACACAGTAGGGATGCTACGCCGCATGTCAAGTCCGTCATTCGTTTCCTATTCAGGAAGGTGGAAATATGTGGGTAATGTTCGCAATCGGCACATGCAAATCGCCTTCCGTAACGATAGTACGGTACCGAAAGTTGAGTGGTATTGAAAAACGGCTAAGGAAGGTCTGCGGATAGTAGGAGAACGTTAGGTAGCAACCGGACAAGACGGAAGCGAAAGGGAAATGCCGCGAACATACCCTAGGGTACATATAGGCAATAACCTCAGAGGACCAATGCCGCAACAGCAGACAAGAAACTACTCGCAGTGGCACAACCGGGTGCGTCGCACAGAATTAACGATCGTCTGCCGGCCGGCCCATTCGAGGCATCAATCAAGTTTATATGGGGATATTGTTCTATCGGGGTAATATTGGACCTCAGGGAGTGAGGTGTTCCTGCAAGCATGACACAACTGTAAGCAAAACTGCAGTGGCAGTGCCACGATGCCGAGGTCCCATGTCCTTAGATGTGACAAGATGACTATTGACATTAATTTATAACTTCATGGGCACCTCTCGACCCCTCGTGCCCCTCAGGATAATCACAGTGGATCCTTTGTCATGCACCACCAGAAGTTGTAAGTCCTCCTCTCAGTATAGCAACACGAAACATGACATTCTCAGCTCAAGTGCACCGCCCCGGGGTCAGCAGTGATACGTCCCACCTTTACAGAAATGAGCGAGACCAGGATCTTAACAGTGCTGCGGAACTCAGTCTGCAGGCTTTGATACTCAATCCAGAAATCCTACTCAGACAAATCTCTCAGTAGGAAGCTTTCTCCCAGGCAGGACCGCTTCGAACAAGGGCCGATGCACATACGGTAGGTGCCCGCTCCGTTCCCACAACTTCGGTTGAATCTCGCCGCCTGCTTCCGACCCACATACCCACATACTCAGAATGTCACACCGCGACCGCACCTGCCCTATTCAGGAATCATGCAGGGTAGTGAGCTTCCTGCCCCTCCCCTTCAGAACCTCCCCCCCTACCCTCGCGGAAAAAAAGAACATCGAAAACTGGACTGCATATCACTCATACCAGCAACTTTCGGTCACTACGAAGTCAGGGAAACGGTATCATATGATGGGTCAAGTCGAGTAATTGATGCATTGACTATAAGCTGTCCTCTTATAGTATAGCTTCATAAGTATCAGCCTTGCCGCTGTGACAATGTTAGCTGGTCCGTGCTTATATTAGTAGCCTCGTCTAAGCCAAGTTCAGCTCAGCCTTGTTGAACTTATATGGCATTTGCTATCTGGATGGGCGGTCAAGGTCATTAGGACGAAGCTCCTACGGCCCTCAAATATTGTCTCTGTAGGGTAGCTAGAGTGTAGATCTTATGTCTATTTTATACCAAATCTCATCCAGCGCGATTCGGTCTTCAAATTCGAGAATCTTCGTAGTGAACATCGAATACTAGATGGGCTGGATAGGCTAACAGCTACTTGTTTGTCTTGCAAATAAGTACAGTCGTGCGAGCTCAGGTGAGCTCCCATGAAGACACTCTAACCTGATGAAACTTAGATGATTGCCAACATACCCAGGTGGACTTCATACGGACCGCTCAGGTCCTCCACAAATTAATACGGTGACTTATGCCTCGAAGATGCAGAGTATTGAGACAGGGGCAGAGATTATGGAATTGAACGCCGCTCCACTGGCCAGGGTAATTGTACAGATGTGACTATGGACATACCCTGGTTTTGGAGTTGTAGTCGAGCACGAAAGGGGCAGGAAGATTTATCAGAAGGGAGGCTACTAGGCTTGTTATCAAGTAAATATTCCCTCCCACATTGGTCGGCCAGCTTCGGGTCAACCTGCGGTCCCTTGTCTGGGGGCGTGAGCAGCAGAGTCCTGAGTTAACTCAGTATCCCTGATATCAGCAGCCCAGCTATCCCTCAGCGTCGTGACATCCTCAACATGCTCAAATCTTGCAAAGTCATGCTCATCATGATGGGACCCCACCCAGCGTCTCCCCATATCCGCAGAGCGAGATCCTGTACTCCTGCCTGGCCTCGTAACATCACTAGCGACCCTTTCTAGATTCACAAACTCGCTGATATGATCCATATCCCCGAGAAAATCCTCTTCACGCTCCACCCTTCTATCCCTCTTTCTCCGACAAGTAGTTGCTGTCGTAGTACTCATAAATCCAACCGAACCGTTCCTCGGGCCATGATGCGTGCCCGAAGCGCTATGGTCGATACTCGGCCGTCCACCACTTACGAACCTCACCAGCTTCCCCAAGATGATGAACTCCAACTTCAATTTTATTCCGTACACGACACCTTTGAGCATCGTCTCGAGGATGTACAAACTCGCAGCCTCCAGCCCCAGCAGTGCCAGATCCATGACGATGATCGCCGCATTGACGGCCACTAGCTGCTTCATAGTCGTGCGGGTGTCATGCTGCAGGCTGGTTCTTAGTATCTTGAACGTCTCGACTATATATATAGAAGATAAGATGGTCTCCTGGCAGAAGAAACCGGCCATCTGGATCTTCTCCATAATATTATACCCCGCTGCGTAAGCCCTAGTATTGTAATATCCATTGGAGCCATACGTGAATACCGTGGTAGGAAGATGTAAGACAACAGCGTTGATGACGATCATTGCCATAGTCCAGCGGATGAGCCGTTCACCTCGCGCGCCGACGAGGAGCAGATGCAATCTGCTCCACAGCACCAAGGCCTGGCCAGTCACCATGGGCCACCAGCCGGCCGTGATCAATGTAACGGCGAGCCAAGGGGTGTTGTTATTTGTGATGTCCAGCAGGTCGAGGAGGAATCCCAGAGAGTAAGGGATGATGGCTAGGCCTGATATGAGGAGGGAGTAGAAGTAGAGGCCACGGTAGTGCCTGAAAGTGAGGAAGCACAGAACGGCAAGCTCGACTGCGTTGTAGATCGAGAGCACTGCGACAGAGACTATGAAGATCTGCATAGATACAGTGTGGCTGTTGCGGCGTTCCTCAGGTGTTAGGCCAGTTCCTGGAGCGATCCATGAGGAAGCCGGGGTAGACTTGGTGTCGTCGGGCGAGGACGCGATTGGAGGCATCGCGTCATTGTTCTCTTGGGCGATGAAACGAGAAGTATGTAAGACAATTGTTGATGATCGCGTAGGGAGGCCTTCGAGGTCTGCGCTCCCCAGTCATCCGTAGCAGTACTGTGGCATCCCAGGATGTGAAGAACGCAGTTGCTCATCCTTTGCTGCCTGTAGCATCATACGTGTAGCACCCAGGTCATCGATATTTTCAGGGTGTTGGAGGTCGCATCTGTCACGGCCTTCGTATGAGCCAATTGGTGTCTTCGTGCCAGACAAGCTGAGGGTCAGAAATGGGAAAGTGTATTGATCTGAATCGGAGCAACCGAAGACGTGGTATAGCAACACACGAGTCCTTGTGTGTGTGGAGATGAGCAATGGACGTTGAGTTTGCCTCCAGGTACTTGAAAGGTATAAAATAAATAAGAAATGCAATGGATGATCAACAAAACCAAGTCCGGGTCCTATCAAACGTGACGATCAATGAGTGGCTCACATCACCCCTAGACAGCCTCAGCTGCTGCGGGACTGGCCCAGAGTGACGCAGGCCTCTGCAATGCAACCCCATGCTGACAGATGACGATGGCGTCGAGCTTCAGACAGAGTCCCATTCCGACGTTCTGCCGATCCGACTGCCTGTCACGCTACCCCGAAATACAGAGTCAGCATTGGGGCGAGCAGGGGGTCGCTGATGGGATGCATCCTGCTCAGCCGAATTGGAGAAACCGGTGCAAGGGTCCTTTCACAAGGTATCCCTCCAGATCTTGGCCCATATCAAGACGCAGCTCACCTAGTTCAGACATGTAGGAGCAATTCGAGGGATCTGCGAACGATGTCGAGGGTATATATCATGGCATTGAGGGCAAGACTGATTACCACCGCCTTGGTATGTGGAGACAGCGCCCCTGAGGGAGTCTGATCTATTTCATATCGGGTTATATACACCTCCTAGAACGAAAACCGATCTGCTTCTACCCTGAGGATGCCCTATCTAGATCCCAATAGCAGCGTACAACTCATCATACACCTTTCCGACCCAGCCATGCATCTTACCCCCCCTAGCAACGACACCCAAGCCTCCCGCAGCCCATAGCACCGTCGCAACAAGAGCAGTCCCGTTGATGCCCAGCCATATCCTCCTCCTCCTCTTCCTCCGCCTCGCATCTTCATCTCTGTGCCTCGTCGTCCCCACAGTCTTGATATCTGCCTTCCAGCCCGCCATCTGCGCCAGCCCGATCCATTTCGACCATCCCCACACCATATGTCCGCACCCCAGCACCAGCAGGCCCGCGTATGCAGCATACGATGTTATCGGGTGCGTCGCGAAGCCGTGCGCAACATAGGCCAGACCGATATTTGCGCTATCGCCCTCGACATGTAGCGGCAGGAGGCGGTTCATAAAGACGTGCGCGCCGAGGAACACGGCAAACCCATAGCCAGACAGCGATATCCAAGTCACCTGTGGCCATGCGCTCCTCGAGCCACTGTCGCCCGACGACGTGGAGAAGCCGGTGGCTGACTTCTGTGGGAAGACAGCGGGCGTGGCGCCTCCGTACCTCTTCAAGTTCTGCGAGCGGCGCACGAGGCGCAATGCGATGCCGGAGGCGACGTGTGCGACGACGGGGAGCGCGACGAAGAGGGGCTCGGTCATGGGCGTCTGGTAGATCTCGCGGGCGAGGAGGAGATAGGACTCGGATGCGGGGACGGTGCGGGTGATTAGGGGTATTAAGGACGTATTGGCAAGGTGGAGGCCCGTAAATATGGAGAGTGCGTAGGTTGAGTATCGTTGTATGCGCGTGACTAGACGAGGTGTTAGTCTGCGGTCGAGGAAGAGGCAAAGGGGCAAAAGGTTCCAAGATTGTGTGGTGAGGTAGGACAGACGTACGGTAATATGTAGATCCAGAACTTCCACTCAGTCCAAGGGACGTTGTCCTAGCATGTCCTGGCCGTATCGACCGTGACTTTTCGCTCGTCTCTTCCGGTAATGGCGGGAGATCCTTTTCTGTATCGGGCATCGGAGTTGGGTCCAGTTGTAGCAAGGACATGAGCGTCTCTTGCGACGGAGTCCGTCTGAGTGACCTAGAGTATTCCATGTTCGTATCTATCCCCTCCAGCCCCGACTCCAGTGATTTAAACAGGTATAAATAACATGTAGTACTGCGTAAGTCGGCCGAGAAAGAAAAAAGGCAACGGAGAAAGAAGAGGTTGTCACGACGATTCCGGCAACCGAATTGTTGAGAAACCTTGGAAGCCGGTCCAGGTACCGTTCTGGGCCACTGGACCCCTGTAAGCCTGTGACGTTGACGGCTGCGATCCGCTGTAGAGCCCCGTTATGACCCGCTAAACTCAATCTTAGCGGCCTGTAAAAACACTGCAATTACTAGATAATGTGGGTACAAGACCGGCCAGGCGACTGTGCAGGCTATGGTGCATCAATCATTTGGGCCCCCGCGTGCACGAGTTGACATGTGTGGGCGGCGACTCTCGGCAGGCAGTGTGAATCGTGAACGTTGAACGAAGCTGTCACAGTTCCACCTTAAACCTCGGCACCCAGTCGCGTCCTCACTCAGCCATCAAACCTAATAATCACGACCATAATCACATCCCTCTCTTGAAGAGAGCAAGATGCCTCCAGTATGCTCTCCCACATGCATATGATCCCCGACGGGTTCCAGACCTCGTCGTGCATGCATCCAAACCACACTGAGTAGCTAGCTAACCACGAAACCACAGCGCCATCAAACCCTCCCCCCAGCCCAGACGGCCGCGGCCCGCGAGGCCCGCCAGGCCTTCTACTGCGAGCTGTGCCAGAAAGGCTACAGCCGTCACAACGAATATGAATCCCATCTGTCATCCTACGATCACAGCCACAAGGTCCGCCTGAAGGAGATGCGCGCCATGACCAGGGACCCCACCGCCGCCGCAAGGGCAAGGAAGGCCGAGGCAAAGGCAGATGGCGTGATCAGCATCCAGCTGGGCGGTGGCGGCGGCGCTGGTGGCGGCGGAAGTGGTGACAAGCCGGCAGGCGGGGGTTTCAAGAAGGGTGGGTTCAAAAAGTCGGGCTTCAAGAGCGCGTTTGCGCCTGCTGGCGGGGAGGATGGAGGGAAGACGAAGGATGACCCGGCCGAGGAGGTCAAGGTCAAGAGCTTGGGATTGCAGCGCGCTGGAGGTGATGAAATCGAGAGCGACACCGATGATCCGGGCTACGAGATGTATGACCCGCGCTCCCCTACGGATTGAGAGGCGGCACACGAACGACTACGAACGAAAGATGCTTGCTCACCCCACCAAGGTCGACCTGGCTGGACAAAAGGAACGACAGGAAGTATAGTGGACCGCAGGCAGCACGACTCACTGCTCACAAGTACGGTGCTCTCGGCGAATGATCAACGCAGGGGCAGGGGCAGGGGCAGGGGCAGGGGCGGTGCCATCAAAACTGAGCTTGGTTTATTCTTCCTATCCAGTCAAACGCCACTGGTCCAACTATTCGGCTGGAACTGCGACAGGTCCTCCTCCAACAGGCCCATCATGTACCGATTCCCGCTGAACCAGTCCCCAAGCTGGGTCGTCTGGTTCATGGCCACAGAATTCAGATTCGCATCCACCGTCGCCGCCGATCCGAACGCCCTCCCATTTTCACCGGCACCACTGACCGGGGACGTCGGCAAAGCATCCCCTGCAGGCTGTGCAGCCGCGGTTGTCCCAGTCATGGCCGCAGAATCACCGTCGACCGGCATGAAGCCCAGCGCAGAGAGATAGACATCAAACTCGTTCCCGATCGGCACCATGTCTGTATCCTGCGGCTCGCTCGACTTTGCTTTGGACTTGGCCTCGACGTACAGTGTGGCCACGCTGTGTAGGACGCTAAAGAGCCGGTATAGCTTGTCGATGCCCTCTGATACGGCGCAGGTCGGCTCAAGCGAGGCGATGAAGTTGTGGAGGCGGTCGAGGTCGGCCACGTTGGACGTCTCTATGATATGACAAAATACAACGATGAAGGGGACGAAGGGAGCGTAGAGGATGGTCCTACGGGATAAGAGGGTCAGCTTTCATCTCAGGTGGAGGGAGCAATGGAGGTGTGGCCGGCATACCAGTGTATATACGAAGCCGCAACCCACAGGTTACTTCCCATGAGCTTCATACACTCCTCATGCGTCTGCATAGCCAGCCTCGCCGTTTCGATACACTCAGGCGTGAACGTCGAAAACCCTTGCTGGCCAGTCTGCATACCTGCACCCATGCCCGCAGGTATGGCCCGATACACCAGCGTCAGACTACTCAAGAATGATACCTGGTCACTCTTCATAACCATCTGCGTAACCGTAGCCTTGCGCGCATCGCTCCAGCTCCCACCACCCTCACCACCACCGCTCCCCAGCTTTCCCATCTCCGCCGACCTAAGCATGGAGGCCTGCTCGTCGATCATCTTCAGCTTCGCCGCCAAGCTCTGTGCAGTCTCGACCCGCTGGTTGACTGGGTGGCCCAAACTCTTGGGCGAGTATAGCCGCTCGTAGATCTGCCCCTGGATATCGGCGTGAGCGATCCACAACCTCAATACCTCCTTCCACATATCCGTCGCGTTGACCTGGCCGATGACCCGCGGCAATGTGACGTCAAAGTCCTGGATGATGGGCGCCCGTCCCAGCCGCAGTGCGAGCCCGCGGTCGAGCATGTAGCTGAACCAGAACAGGATGGCCTTCTTATCCCTCATGCCGTTCGGATCGTCAGGATGGGGTTCAGAAGAGGAGGCTGGCGTGACGGTGCCGCCCATAACGCGGTGATAACCCAGGTCCTGACACAGCTGCGCGGCGGTGGTGTTCAGTTGCCAGGCCAGGGACGGCCTGCTGACCTCGATAGCATAACTCGCGCCCAGCAGAAGTGCCTCGATGTTCTCCATGCTTGCGCCGAGGAAGAACTTGAGATTGGCTAGCCCCGTCTCTAGGTTCGCGCGGCACAGTTCGTAGTACCCCGTGTACTGACGAACCATATCATCACTCTCTGCCGTGACGCTCTTCTCCTGGAACAGGTAGTAAAGCCCAGCGTTGACAATGATGAAAGTCGCGTGGGAGAAGTCCTCGAGCGCGAAGTATACCCGCCGGCAGGCCTCGGCAAAGTTCTCTACGGCCATAAAGCAGCACACGCTGATGAGGGTGAAGGTGCCAGGTGGGGTCTCTTTGATCTCGCGCAACACGGGGATGACTGCCTGGAGAGGCGGCATGGGGAGTTCGCGGAAGCCGCCCTTGGGCAGGACGCGTTGGTGGGCGAAGCGTACTTCTGGCCCCCTGGCCCCTCCCCCTTTCAAGCCGCCAGAGCCGTTGGACCCGCTGCGGGTGCGGGCCTGTTGTTTCCGGGACAGGCCGACGATTTGCTTGAGGGAGGTCAGCGCGGCGGCCATGTTCGGGTTAAGGTCCTGCAGGGATGTCCGTTCCACGGCGTGTTCGAGAAACTCGGAGGCGAAGACTGTGTGGGCCGTGAGGGAGGAATTGCCCTCGAATGCCGAGGATTCGAGCTCATTAGGCGTCGAATTTCCGCCCGCGGTGGTGGCTGAGGACGAGCCGCTGCTGCCCCCCTTATGCCGCTCCGGTACATGCGCGGAGTCAGCGACGGACGGTGGCGGTTCGTGGAGAGGCAGGTCAGAACTGCGAGGTTGACGGTCTCTGGTGCTCAGTTCGCGTAACAGCTTTTCTATGGAGCCAAGTCGTTGTTCTATTTGATCAATCTTGCGCTCACTGTTGGAACCATTAGTGAGTTTATCGTGAAGGAGGTGTACTCATGTGATAAAATCATCTTCATCAAGATGAGAGAAGGGAAGTGGTGACATGCCCTCACGGAGCTTCAAAATTCAAGCAAGAGGTCTTGACCACGGGACAAGAGAAGGTAGGAATGGTGGAAGACAGACTATTGTGTAGAGATCAATACCCTCTGCCTCGCCTCCCTAGGTTTCTGGCCAGCGCCCGTAGAACTGCATACCCGGTTCGCTATTCGGCAGTTTGAACACGGCGATTCTTTGTCACAACGTATCTGATAGGTGATGGGTGCAAACCCACATGGTCAGCTTGTCGGTCTTCTTGCGATAGGAGATGCCGCGGATGGGCGAGGCGGGATGTCCGCGGACAAGACACCATAGGTGGAAGACTCACTTTCCGTATGCGGCATTGGTCACACTATGCGCACCTTCACGTTAGTACGAGCAAAAGGCACTTATGTGGCTCAGGCGTGTATGCCAAGGTTTCTTTGGCACCCACCACCCGGAAGGCCACGTTATATGTTGTATGTATGTGGTGCGTGTTGTGTTGTATGATTTGTTGGATGTCAGTTGCTTACAGCTCGCACGATATTCCCACCTGCCAGGTCCGAAGCACTGCCGGGTCCGCTTCCTACTCCGGCCGCTACCCGTGAATCGCGCCGGCCCGTGTCTGGCGAGGTGCTACCGGCGCCCATTGTTGCTTTGGCTCAAGCTCACGAATGATGATGCGATGAGCCACATTCAGTCAATAGCGAGTCCGAGTGAACAGCCGAGCAGACAGGATTGGTTTGCTGGAAGAGAGGCACTTGGCTGGACATGCAGTCTGCAGAGCTCATCTTCCAATATCAGTGAGGATCTCCAGAATGAGGCCGGGTGCCGCGGCAGCCGCCCGGTCATGTAGAATGGTGAGAGATCAGCTATAGCGTCCTGAAGCAGGCTCTTAGCGGATCAAACGGTATTTTTTTAGTCTTTGACGAGAGCTAATGTGGATTATAGTAGAGAAAGGAATCGAGACCAGATTGTGCTCCGAAAATTTGCTTGTGTGAACGTCGCTCTGTAGTCGCATGCTCATGCATGTTGTTGTATGATAAAGCAGCACAGCGGGCGGAAGTCATCACCATGAATGAACCTCAAAGACCCGAACCCTGAGTTGTGCCTCGGCTGGACATGTGGGAAGGTGCCGGGACGGGCGCGATTCTGGGAGGGGGGGGGTTAGTCAAGAGCCTGTTAGGCAGTTAAATTGGTACTTCGTTACAAGCCAATATTCTCATGACTGGAGAGGTTACTCTTAACATTTTCTAGGTTCGCCACGGGAAGACGCGACCGATCACATCGACTACGATCCGCACGGATTACGGATCCTCCTCGAGTTTAGCAGTAAACAACGGTACATGCAACTCTTCTCTTCCTCGCCCGCAGCATCAGATACCTGCTTCAGTTGGGCAACCAGCAGGGCTGATTGCAAGCCAGCTAGAGAGTAGAGTTCGTTCTCTGCTACAGGAGGGAGACTGGAGGCTGGTAACAGCACAAGAATTCTACCGTCAGAGATGCCTCCCAATACAAAGCGTCCCAGGCCGGACGATGTTGACGGCGATGTCGACAATATTACCTCCTCCTCCATATTTACGCCGCCCATGAAACGGCAACGCTTCACGAACCATAACAGGACCACCACGACTATCCCACGGACAGGCGCCGATTTCCTCTCTTCCCTCCCGTCCGAGATTCTTATCCGCATCCTCAGCTATCTCTCCCTTCCACAGCTCCTCGCTGTCTCCCCCGTATCGCGACGCTTCCACCACCTCGCCGAGGACTCGCAGCTATGGAAGGCCTTATACTATGCGCGATTCGTCCTGCCACGCGCCATGCGCATACCAGGATTTCGGGAAGGAAAATTGGCCGAGAGGATACGGGATCACAAATTACATTACAAGGGGCGCCGGGCACTGTGGGCTAGTGGGCGGTCTGGTGGGCTTGTAAATGAAGAGGTGGCTGGAGGATTATATGCCGGTAGGATTGGAGCCATGCTGGAGGAAGAGGAGAGGAAAGGAAAGGATGACAGGGTGAATTGGAAGAGGCAGTTCAAGATACGACATAATTGGGCCATGGGGAAATGTGCCGTGGAGGAACTGAAGCTGTGCCCGAACTTGGAAGAGGAGGAACTATACGCGTCTGAGGATGATGGAGATAGGACCAGAATGCTCGTCAAGGTCGTCGAGGGCTTCGCCGTCACTGCGGATAGGGTCTGTGGCTTAAGAGCTTGGGATCTGAAATCGAGGGAGGTTGTAGCGCACGCCAACATCGAAGACGAGAGGAAACTGTTTCACGAGAAAGAAGACAGCATGGTGGCGCCGGGCTGCATTGCTATCGACGATCACGGCTTGCACAACGGCAAACTCGACGTAGCACTCGGGTTCACTGATGGCAGCTTTGGTGTATGGCGAGTGGACCTGCCGGCCAAGAGCATTGCCAGGAGGTATCGGCACGAAAAGTCCAGCAATGGCGGATTGGCTGGGATGGCATACTCGCATCCATACTTATTGACTGCGACAGGGGCAGTTCTGGTGTCGCTTTATACCTTTGAAGTTCCCAGAACGGTTGAGAAAGGAGCCGACAAGGGAGACAGCATCCCTCACTCGTCCAAGATCGCGAGTGCAATGAGCGATTACTGTGACGACAGTATACCCAAAGGAACTCGCAAGGAGGAAGTGGTATCGCTACCAGCGCCATACTTGTTGACCGCGCTCAAATCCCACACATCTGATCCGCCTCTCACGCTATCGATACGGAAGACAGGCAACACAACCGTGGCTTCAATAGCATACACGTTCTACACCCGACGCGGCTGGTCGATCGGTATCCAGGATCTCCACATAACACCCAATAACCTCGACGACTGTGCACCTGATATCGCAACCCGGCTAGCATATACTTCACCTATAAGTTTCAGCGGAGCCATAGCAGCTCCAAGAACCCCACTGGAGCGCCGGGTACCTGCACCACCACCGCAGGGCTTGCCACCCACGACCACGTCGAATGAGCCAGTCCAGCCTCCACCGCCCAACCATGGCCATCGCGATCAAGACGGCCCCACGACCCTATGCTATTCACATCCGTACCTACTGGCCACGCTCCCCGATAACACCCTCATCCTCCATCTATGCACCTCCACCTCCTCCGCTCTGACCATCTCACCCGGGATCCGGCTATGGGGCCATACCTCCGGGATCTCTGACGCCGAGATCACTGCTCGTGGTAAGGCCGTGAGTGTTAGTTCCCGCGGCGAGGAGATGCGCGTGTGGGAGCTGGAGGGAAGGCCTAATGGGGTGAGGAGCAGGAGTGTCGAGATCCGGCCGAAGTCGGCAGTGGACTCGGGTCCAGGTTGGACTGAGATTGGTAGGACTGGGCGCAGCAAAGCAGGAAGTAGCGAGGATGAGGAGGGTGCGAAAGCAGTGGGAGATGGTGTGGACTGGAAGGATAGGAGGAACTGGGTGGGCTTCGACGACGAAATGGTAATTGTGTTGAAGGAGGCTAGGGGTGGCAGGGAGAGTCTTCTGGTCTATGATTTCACATAACGATGTCTCCACAAGCCAGAAGCTTTGTACATATAGACCGCGATGGGCGGTTGTGGGTTCTTTTTGCTATTTGAAGCGGCGCTTTGGATACCCCGATTCTGTATACATGGGTGGAGGTTGGATGAACAGATGATTACATCAACTCAGGCGGTTTCGAATGCATTCTATATTCACCTGCCACAGCATTGAGTGCCCCAGGGTGCCTTTGGGTGGAGATTGGGGGCAGTGTCGCTCGAGGTGGCCGTGTGGTCCGGTTCGAGCCCGCCTTGTCGCTGTACCTCGCTGCCTCCAGGCCAACATTACACAAATCATTGAGGCTGAGACGCGTGGCCCTCGCACACACGGAGGTGGGTGATATTGGCACTGCCGGTCTGTGGTGCTCATAGCACAGCTGCCTGGCTGTGGCTCATTCCCTCCAGGGCTGGCCATACCAGTTAAGTATCAGAGATCCGTTGGTTGCAGATGAGGCAAAATATTCTACCCGCCTGTCCCTTGCTGGTACCTCCGTATCCCGGGCCACTCAATCTCGAGACGGCATCAGAACTTGCACATGTGGCCACCGTGAATGTCGGTGGTACATCTAACACAAATTCTCATCTGTCTTGAAGCTAACCAAGAAGGGCCGGCCATCGTGTTGACTATGACTCCCAAAATGGGGATACTTCTTGCTGCGCCTTAGAGCATAAAGCCGAGACATTGATACATACCTTGTCCAAGCGAAGGGTGTAATGCTACACGAAAGGTATCTGTTTTGGCCAGGAGTTTCCCTTCCACGCCGAGGTGCGTTGCACATGTGAAAGGGCGGCATTTCCTCGGCGCAACTCCCCCGGCTCTTCCAAGGTCCTGCCCCGGTCTCTCCCAACGGCTGTACTCAGATTCGACCTTGGCATCCCTCAGCCACTTGGCTCGAATTGAATATGATTGGGAGGTAGATTGTCTCGAGTTGATGGATGATGTGCGGAGGCATTGCTGGATGATCAATCTGGCGACCACAGAATGTGATGATATGGTCGCATGGTCAAGACTTGGAGCTGGTCACCGCAGACCGCCAACCTATCATGCACCAGAGCAACTCGGTGCCCAGGGGAGGGAGGACTAGGGAAGTTGGTGCATCTGTCTCCAATATCACTCCAACACTTGCCTTGAACATGGTTTGCAAATCTCAGGATTGCACGAGAATCAATAGTATTGTGTGCATATTGAATGTCAGCTTTCAGGGTTTATAAGCTGCATCTTAAATCAGTCAGTGCATGGTGTCGTTGGTGTTGATGGTATTGTGGATCTCGGGGCGAGAGTGGGACTCGAGAGAGCACTTGAGCGTTTCGCAGCCAATATCAATGCAGAACCAACACGCAGGATTTGGACTCAAGGCTGTGATAGTGTCATACTATTAATAGATATAAGTTTCCCCAAAGGAGCCAACGGCCCATTGTATCGTGAAGATTAACTATAAGGTATAATACGGAGTAGTCAAATAAAATGAAGATATTATGGAAGGATTGATCATTGTTACACCACTTATACGGGTATTTAGAACGAGAACGATTGGAACTTGAAAGCAGGACGCGGTCTATTGCAATCATTTCGTAAGTTGCACTGTACTCAACCAAACAGGGAGAACGATATCTGAAGAGATAGGCAGACAACTCTAGACCTCAAGACAACATCATGCCGCAAGATTCTCCAACCCAGACTATACCTCCATCAAATAGTGTTTCCCGTCCACTGGGTAACTTGGAAGTCTTCTTCAAAACACTCGCAGACCTCGGCACCCCTGTGAACCATGAACACTGGACAGTGCACCTTGCCTTGCGTCTTCGTTTCGTAAGCAGCAATGGCGACAGTATCGACCCCGAGCCGTACCTCCGACGAGCATGGCAGGTAGTGCGTCGCCAGGTCCCTGCCATAGGCTCTACTATTACCTCGCCCTCGTCCGCAACATCAGACACGGCAGACCCAGGTGACGATAAAACCGAGCGCCCGCGAGAGAGGCTGACCGTCACCCCCTTCGATGCCGATGCGTGGATCAACGACACCTTCGTCGTGCATCACGGCCGCCAAGGGGAAGACGCCGACACTCTCTTCACGAGTCTCCGCCCCTCACCCACGGCCATGTTTTACTGGCTACCGGTATCGTCCGAGGTAGTCATTCGCTCGTCGCACTGGCGCCTGGACGGCATCGGGCTCACCAAGCTAGCACACAGCTTCCTGACCGCGCTCGCTGATGTTCTGCGGCTGGGGCCGGACGCTCCCTCCCTCGATGCCTACACGGGCAAGCTCCCTGCTTCTTCTCAACCCCTGCCGCCCTGTCTCGAAGATCTGGCACGGCAGGTCCGGCTCCGGGACAACAGGAATGATAACGACAAGTCTAAGGACAATCACAGCAAGGGACCGGTAGAGTCGCATCTGGAATTGGGCGCGGACGAACTCGTGGCCGAGTTCCTCCGCGGCGTTCCGAGCATCGGCCTCCCGACGCGAGAGGGCTCAGCGCACTCAGCCCCGGGCGCCAGCGCCCGCGCGAGCACCCGCCTCAGCGCCGCAGACACAGCCAGGGTGACCGCCGCGCTCCGGGCCAGGGACCTCAGCTTCACGGGCGCCGTGCACGCGGCCATCGCGCGCGTCACGGCCCGTCACCCGCAGCACCCGCTCTGCAAGTCCTACGCCGCCTTCTTCCCCATCAACCTGCGGCAGTCCCTCGCGGCCACCGCCGTCGTCGCCGAGGAGGAGCTTGTGTTTGGGCTGTACTTCTCGGGCCTGCCGGTGTGTATTGATGGCATGGTGCCTGTTCCGGGAGGTGATGGGAAGGGGTTTGACGACGTGGCGCGTGAGATGACGGCCGTCTACAGGCGCGACCTGACGAATTTCTGGAAGACACCTGACGGCCAAGTCGTCAGTATGCTGGGTCTGGCGGAGCCGTACCTGGCGCGGACGACGGCGCTCTTCAGCGCCCCTGTGCCGGAGGGCCTGCCGCCGGTGCAGACGCCGGATTTGAGTGGTCTTGGAAGGGTTGAGACGTATCTGCAACGGGAATACGGTTCTGGTACTGGTAGTGGAAAGGTGGAGGTGGATGACCTGTGGATTGCCACCGAGATGCTGAACAGGAGTGTACAGTTCCACGTCTGGAGTTGGAGGGATCAGCTGAACATTGCTGCTTCGTTCAACAAGAGCTTTTATGATCATGAGTTTGTAGCTGAAGAGCTCGGCAGTGTCGTGGAAGAGCTCCAGACGGGACTTGGCGTTAAGCTATAGGTTACTCGTTGCAAGTTAGATTGCCTGACTGAGCCAATTGAGTATGGTCTCTCATGATCGTTTGCCCTTGAAGTCAGATACGTTTGCTCCTCAGATGGTTTGATCTTTACTCGGAAGTACCATTGAAACACTCAGTAACCCAACTCCCACTGCAATTGTGATTGGTATCTTGGATGATTGGATGAAGACAGCTGGCGAGGCTGTTGGGTTGCGAACTACCGCATCATTTGCTTATTGTTGTCCGACTCGAGACCTAATCAGGCTGAGAAACTCAAAATGTACGAACAAGGATGGACTGCTTGTGATGAAACTTCTGTGCTAATTCCCGAGTAAGCTGACAATGCATACTGTGGAAGAAGAAGTTGTATTTAGTGGAGGCTCTTGCGAGCCCCAGGGCTGAAAACAGTCCTGTTGATTGACATCTAATACGGAGCACCGCCATGCATTCTTTCGATTCCGAGTGGCCAAGATTATGCAGTGCAACACACACTCAGGACTCATCAGTACTCTTGACAACCTCCTTATCAGTGCTCTTGGCAACCTCTTCCCACTCTTCACAGATCTTCAGCGTCTCCTCACACTTTGCCTTGATTTTGGTCCAGCCATCAGTCCCAAGCGGTATCCTCAAGGGCACCATTCTTCCCTTCCACACGCCGTTACCCTTAGCCAGCTCAATCACCAGCGCGACCGCCTTGGTAGGGTCACCAGGCTCGTTCCCCACGAGACCCTTCTCGTAGGTCTGGACGGCGGTGTTGAAGTCCTTGTAGTCACCCACATGCGGGGCTACGTGGTTGATGTTGCTGAAGGCGCGCGTTGCGAAGTAACCGGGCTCAACAAGCAGCACCTTGAGGTCTGGCGCAAAGAGGGCAAGCTCCTTGGAGAGGCACTCGACGGCTCCTAGATGTATGTCAGTCAGGCACCACTCGAAGAGTGAGGTGGGGATACAAACCCTCGAGGGCGAACTTAGTAGCGCAGTAAGCGGTCGCGCTGGGGTCAGCGTGCCATGCAGCCTGTGAACTCATGAAGATGAGTGTACCCTTGCGCTTCTCACGTAATTGAGGGAGTAGGGCACGAGTAATGTTTAGAGGGCCATGGAAATTTGTCTTGAAGGCATCTTCCAGGGCGTCCTGACTGGTCAAGTTATCAGCGAGGTCGACTCTTGTGGCCAATTGAATATATCATAACACTTATAGACTTACGTCAATTCCTCAAAGGCAGCACTCAAGATGTAGCCAGCATTATTGACAATCACGTCGATGCCTCCTGGGTATAGGTCCCATGCCGTAGCCAACTTCTCCTTGATCTCCTCGAATGGAGCAGCGACATCAAGGTCGAGAATTGTGGCACCGGTGTCTTTGAGGTGTGCGAGTTTCGTGTCGGCACTGCGTCCCGTAGCGATGACATTGTCCCCTGCGGCACGAAGTTGGCGAACAAATAGCTCACCGAAGCCGCTGGAGCAGCCGGTGATGAGCCAGGTTTGAGGGGAGGTCGACTTCTCCGACATATTGGAGGCTTGGGCCTTGGATGAGACTGATTTCTGCCTGGATCTGCGATTACAGCAATAAGAAGCATAAGCCAAATGTTGATGAAGCAATGTATCGCCAAGTTCGCTGTCGGCACCCTATGCAATGCGTACCTGCGCCGCCTGCACCGCCTGCGCCGCCTGCAGCAACACCAACATTTGCCCGAAAGGTACCGCTTGGCTGGCCGCCCGATTGACGTTCCAGGGCTTCTGCATTCTGTATCTACCGCAGTAACCTGCCACCTGTATGGAATCCTACGCCGATCCCTACAGGGCGCGAAAGTGAGTAAGGAGCGGCAACCCTGACACAGTCCACCCTTGCAAGCCATTCGTCGGGGAGAGATCTAATTGACCATTCGGCTGTACCCGGCATAATAGCCATGCGCTTTGTATCGGGAAAAGGTACCGATCTCAACGTCTTATACTTCGAAGCGGGCAAGAGAGAGCACTTGCTGACCACGACCAGCATAACGAGCCTCCAGGGCCTAGGGGGTCGTGTCGTGCTTTGATTCGAGTTCATAGCAAGCATTCGACTTTTCCCTTGGTTGGGATTGCGTATTTTGTATGACGGTCTCCAATGTAAGTCCGTAAAGAACGTATTTATGACCGAAGCCACCGAGATACGCCATAGAACTCCCCAGTGTGTATGTATCCCGCTGTAAATGAGGGGCGCAAGTGAAACAAAGGTTGGACGGCTGCGATTGTGGTATCCGCAGCGGTGGATCAGCCGAGCTGTAACTACTGGACGGCCCTGAATACGGCCCTCTCAGGGTGCATCTATTTTGGGAACCCTGATTGCCGTGCTGGGCCAGTTCGCCGATGATCACCCTTCCTCATCAGCTTCAGCCGATTACACAGAGTTGCCGACTCCTTCAACAAGCATTCCTCAATGCCCTGCTGAGCTGTCAGCGACGACAACCAATGCGATGCGATGCAATGCCTGGTGAAGTGTCAGCACAGAACAGCACAGCAGGTCCGAGCAGCCCGGCTGGCTGGCAGGTAAGACTGCAGAGGACCGCTGGTTGGGTCGACCGCCAATTCCGGCGCGGCATTGGCCAATTGCATGGAACAATTGACAAGAAGCACGGCGATCCATGCCGGCTATATACGTGCCATCGCACATAGATCATCCCATGCAAAGTCCAATTAAGTCGTTGCGGATGTGAAATGCAGCTTGTCCTCCGGAAGACAAAGGCTCGTGTACCCAGATGCTGACTTTGGAACTGTGGAACTGTGAAACCGGTGAGCCGGAAAGGGTGAGGTCTGGGAGAGGGCAGTGAAGGGGCAACGCGCTGGAGGGGTGCAGACAAGAGTACCATGCACTGCGTCTGCCAATTCTCTGAGAGAGGATCTTGGAGGATCTTGTCTTGTTGGTCATACCTGCCTACTGGTCTAATTGCTGCAGCTGTTGGAGGGTTTGATTCCAAATCTGGATGTTTCGATGCACGGTCGTGTGGGATGCTACTTACAGTGGTAATGCAGACGTCTACATCCGTCGCCCTGCGTCTGAACCGATACCCGCTCTGTGTCTTGGGCTGGCACTGGCTAGGTGACAGCGGCAGGAGGGGCAACCTTGAAACCCATTGATCACATCTCTCCCATCGTGACCCCTCCTTGTTCCCAACCTCACCCGGAAGGAGGGGTGATGGAGGGGTGATAAGATAAGACAAAGTGCCGCCTGACGATGACCAGGACCAGGGCCAGACCATCTGTGCTCGTCATGATGATTCCTGAAGGCTATCGCGGGATCGGAAATGAGCATGGGCGATTGATGCTACTTGAGTCCTTGATTAATCCGTACATACCTATTTACCTACTAAGTAGGTACTCTCGAAGACTGAGGCATGTGGTTCACCCGTCTGATTCCAGCCCTCGCAAGACAGACAAAACGCATGTGAAGGTGGGAACCCCCATAAACCTCCCCAAAACTCACCACCATCAGATAAGAGAGTCCCCATACGGTGGCAGGTGACTGTCGTATTGTCTCGGAGAGGACATCACGAGAATCCCGCTGTGGTTGCAAAAAGTGATGAATTCTAGATCATCCGTGATAAGATACATACAGATGTACCGCGACTTGTAGATGATCCATTGAGCGACCATCACCGGATGAGCCCCTTAGTGCGGGAGAGTAGGTCAGGTGGGCTGCTGGGGAAGGTTCGCGATGGTGGGCATGGTGAAACCGTCGCCTCTACTTAGCGCTGTGCGCGGCTCCATTGGTGTGTCTGTGTGGGCGGTTTCAATTCCCAATCCCGTATTCGGGCGTGTTTGTGATGGCCGGAGAGAAGATAGGAACTGTGGTGGATACGTAGAATGGGGGTATCATTCTTCATTCTTGTTCTCATGCCTACTTGGTATGCCTTCATCTTCGTCTCCGTCTTCCGCGGATACCTGCTGATCCAGGCTGTGGGTGTGACCTGGAGAGCTGGATGCTAGATACCTGGAGTCCTGTGCTTTGTGTGTGGCAGGTATCATGTCTAGGTTGCGTGGAGGTGACGAATGAGGCGGATTTGTCCAACCTCACCAGCCTAATTGGTAACATAATGATTCATAGCGACCTGTTTGCCAAATCACCCCGGGCAGGAGCAAGTTAGAGGTGGATTGACGAAGCATCTAAGCAGGCGATGATTACGCGGACCCTTGAGTAAGAACGCGACGACGGCAGTGGGCAAGCATCGTCACAGAAGACACGTCTCCTCAACGGCGACTACGCAAGCAATGCACTGGCCGAAGCTTGATCAGGAGCGCTGCTGTTCACTCGGGGGGCCGGAATTTGCGCGACAGACTGAGAAGCCAATTCAATGCTGTTACCAGTTGCTTAACCTTGGAAAAGGCAACACCATTCGAGGCCCGGAGCTCTATAGTGTCCGTAGGTATTTGTGTTGTTCCGATCGCCAAGGAGATAGCCGGCGATAAACAGTCGGCATTAATTTCGTTCCGAAATTGTTGAATGCTGACGGTCAGTGCTTGAGATTCGAACAGAAACATTTGAGAGAAGCATGGGCAGATGGATGGATGAAGGTGGAATGGTTTGGAAGGGGAATCTCATCGTCAATCAGGACTGTCAGGCTGCGGATTTGTGATGTACCCACATTTGATATGGACACTCCCCTTCTGTTCCTGGCCCTAATATCGTAACAGGTAACCACCCCAGTTGGCAGTGGGCAGTGACACACAGTGGTACTTACCCGGGACTTTGCGCAAGCCCTGGAGCAGGCAGACGTAGGCCTGCGTGGAAGCTAAGGTGCCTTTATCGCTTCTTATCGGCATTTACTAGGTACGGTACGTACTGAAGTACCGAAGTACTCAGGTACTTTTGGCACTACTGCACCGTGAGGGTTAGGTATCGATCAACCTTGGAAAGCCAAAGCGCTTTTCTGGGGAGCTACCCAGGTACCTAGGTACCTAGCTAAATTCCAATTGGGCGTGATCCATCGTCCCACGTTCCATGTGCTTGGCGAGCTCATGCATTTTCTGCGATTTCTGATCTTCGCCTCTCCTCATTCCTCCTCCTCCTCATCATCGTCAATTCCCAATTTTACAGCGAACATTTCCAAGGTCGGGCCATCGCCTTCTCGAACGACCTATGACTCATATCAATGGCATGCACTGCCAAGCACAATGGCCGCGGCATTGAGCATTTTCAATGCGAGCCGCCCCATCCACCGTGTCAGCCTTGATGATTGGCCAATCCAGTCGGTTCCTGTCGTCCGCCATTCGTTTCTTTGTTGTGCAAAACAAGCACGCACACGCACAAGCACACGAACGCACCAGCGTTGCCCAGCGTGGCAATGCGTACTTCACGTACCCTACCTGCCTGCCCGAGGGCTCATCAGGCGCTTCGACGGGATTGAACCGTGACCGTGCCGCGACCCACAGGGACCCACCAGCCTTTCTAGAGCCCAGGTGCCTGTTTCTAGGCCCACCTAAGCAAGAGTCTGTGAGAAGCGCATTGGGGCCTCTCGTGTAAGGCCCCTCGACCTACAGATCCCGCCTTTGGACCGCCTCAGTTGATGCATTGCTGTCATACCCTGAGCTCGACCATCATTCATGCCTTAGAGATTACACAGTACGCACATTGTGATTCGCGCCCATTGACGTTGTCAACGTCGTATGAAACGCGGATTTGATACCACTTGAGTATGTCTACGTGTCGTGTCGCCACAGGCTTTGAGGTGTGCATGCGGTTGAGGACACTAGCTAATCTGGCCTTTGTATTAGAGCTCCCTATAGCTTCAAGGCAAGAGCTCGGGCCAAAGCACAGTGCAATGCAGTGCAGAGCAAAGCTGAGCTGAGCTGTGCCAGAGATCCTTGAGAAACTGTCAAAACGCCCCGGGGATGATGCTACATCAGCTCGCATCAGCCTGGACATGTTTCCCCGCCCGACTTGACTGGCTGTATGAGGCTCTTACATGATCATCATGCCCTGCCAACCGACTTGTCCTACACAGACTGGATGATCAGGCATACTGGCCATGGCAGCCTATGACGATATTACCCGTTACAGGTCGCTCTCAGCCCGTGTGTCCTTGGCTCTGTATGACTGCAGCCTGACTGGGGACGACGAGCGGCGTCGGGCTCTGCTGCAGTAGAGCACCTTCAGCGGCGTTCTCGATGAAGTTTGGCCGCTTGTCTCACTTTCTGCTGGCTGATTTAGCTGGCTGTTGGACCATGAGCCCGCCCGCAGGCTAAGGGAATCCGCAGCCCTATCGTCTGCCTTGGACGTCTGCCTGGTGCTTTATTGGGTCGCTCGAATTTCGACGACACAAGAAGCATTTTGCTTGCGATACCATATCCGTGAGCCTCAGCTTCACCTTGGTCGTGATGCCTGCGCTGCAAGGCGCTCTAGGCACTTTCAAGCAGAATCCACAACGGCCCACCTGTCATCCAGAACGGCCTCAATGATACACCTGCCAATTGGATTCCCCTTGACGTCAAGGCCTTTCGCCGTTGAGCTGCATTGAAGATTCGTAACAACCCATTGCCTTGTAGGGCGATCTGCACCAGTTTTGACGGAGAGAAACGTGCGAAATATCGCCGCACTGGCGTGACTCACGACGACTATAGAGATATGCGGCACACAGAATCGTACAAGAAACAACCAGTGGGGCTCCATCCGGGCACTGACCTATCTGCTTAGTGGCAGTTATGGCACCATGAAGCATTGGAAAAGTCTTGTAACTTGAGGGATCATCCCGCAGGCTAGGGACCGAAACACATGGCGAGCTTAGGTCGTTGCACACGCAAGGCTAGTTTTGTTCGCCAGGTACCCTGCGCACCACCCACCCACGATTGGACGCGTTGGGCCTCGCGGCGCAGCAGCCCGGACGAGTCAATGGAATAACGACTCAGGCACCTTAAGACCATCCCAGCAATTAGAATGCTGGGTGCCTACAACGATCCAATGCAATGGGAAGTCCCATGCGGTATACGGTATTAATGCATGAACCTCACATACACACTCAGGCGCTCGATTCCGTCAGGATTGTAAGAAATTGATGCTGGTGTTGCACCATTATCACATCTAGGCGGAGAGAAAGATCTCAGCCTGGAGCCTCATCTGTCTCTTCTCAATGATTTCCACCTCTTCGAGGTGGAGAGTTGTCTCTGTTTCTTTTCCCTTTGTCCCGTCTTTCCCAGTCATACATTGTTGCCTGACTGCCATACCATAGTCGCTAGTGCTTGGCACATGGGGTGCAGATGGTTCCCCAGGGCTTGTTGGATTGGACGATGGGCAGGTGCAATGCGCCAAGTACATCCGAAGTACCGAGCACTAAGAACGGCTGACATGGATGATCCGAGGGGTGATCCGAGGAGGGGTGGGATTAAATTGAGTGGAGTGTGACTCTTGCGACACCCTCCATGATGGGGCCAACCAAAATCGAGAGCAAGTCACTTGCGGGCTCTTGGGACCTGAACTTCGCTGCAGGCATGTGGCAGAAAACATTGTACCTCCGAACGCTATGGTACAGATGGAAGTACCTGTACTAGGCCGGGGCCAGGCAGTGCTGAATTTAGGTTCAGGACGTTCTTGTTCTGTCTCCAGGGCTGTCTACGAAGTACTAATCCGCCCAACCATGTCTCCATTTCGAGCCATCATTCTTCCACCTTCTCTCTTGTCAAAACACACTTGGTTCCTGTCAACTTTTCCCTTTTAACTTCTGAACTACCTGATCCAGCTGACCAATTCAGTCCTGCCTGTACGACAAATACTGAGCTTAACGCCGCGCCCAGCGCGCCCTCCACACAATCCTCGCCACTTTCTGACAGCGTTGGCTCCCAGCCTACATAAAGACACCCGGACCCCGGTCTCATCTGCGCCCGACTTGATTGTCTTTCCCTCCTTCGCCCATCCGCAGCCCGAAAGGTCATAACACAGGTCAGCAATCTGGACAAAGCAAGATTGCCAACTCTGTTATCAATTGAAAAGGCCATCTCAACCTCGAAAACCACACGGCAGTCATACGCTCCTCAATCTGTCTCGCACCTGCTTCGCTTGCGATCGTCATCGCCAAGGATCATAGCAGGCGTGATACTGTTACTCAAAACCGTGGCTTTGTCTATGTACACCCATAGCTGATTCCACTCACACTCCGACTCACACTGCCACTCCTACCCTCTAAGGATCACTTCACCCAACGACGATTGAGTCCGCAGCAACTTCGTGGCATCGTTGTCTCCGTTACAACCGATAACTCCGCATCATCGCTTAGGCGTCACATATTAACGGCAACTTCTGCCTGCAGACTCGCCACCCCAGGCTGGAACTCGATTCGTATTATTCATCCAACCCACCGCCACTTCGACCGGTCACGATGACAACTCCCAACCAATTCGACGGGAGCTCATCTCGAACTCTCCTAGAAACCACGGTTGCCCCAATGTATCCTGCACAATACAATGCTAGACACAGTCAACCCAGGCCGCCAGTAACTGCATCAATCTCGCCATCGAAGAATCCGCTTGCCATCAGTAACCTCATGATTTCTCCCCCTGAGCAAGCACCACTCGACAACTTCCGTCAGATACCGGAGTTCCAGCCGATCAGCATGCAGCCACCGACGAAGCCAAGGCAGGTAAACCCCCAGTTGCCCGCTTCGCCTCCCGTGTCGCCGTGGACCAAGGCGGGCAACCAGATCAACGCCCCGTCAACAGTGCATGATGCCACGGATCCTATCCTCTACCCTGAGGCGCCTGCGAGCCCCTCGTCGCCTCTCTTCGTCGAACGCAGGATCAGCGTCGAGGCACAGAACGCCGTCTTCGAACATATCGCCGCAAGGAGGGTCTCCCCGCTACCCGACCATGTGACGCCTCCTCGACGTCAGGACTACGAATTGGCCCTGTATCTCCAAGAAAACCTCTACCAGATATACCAACGAGACCCCCGTGGGTTGCTGAAAAGAAACAGGGAGGAATTGAGGCGAGACGCCAAGGCGCGAGCCCTCTCCAACCCCAAATACGCTAAGTCGGCCACACAGGCGGTCATCCACGCGAAGCCTTTGATGGCGAGGCCCTCCGGCACCACAAATGCGGGATCCAACGTCGTCAGGCATGCAACCTCTCCCCGCAGTCCTTCCAAAGTGGCGAAGCCAACATCGGCACCGCGTCCAGTCCGGGCTCCGACGTCTAAGCCGGCACGGCGATCCAGCTCATCGCCAGAGCCTCGCAGCAGGCTTGTTCCTCCCAACCGCGAAGACAAGGACTTCAATTCCATTCCTGAATTCTGCCCGCCACTAGACTCCCTTCCCGACAAGCCGAACAGCCTCAAGGTTGACTGGAAGGGGAATGCCCTGGACCTGAGCAAGGACCCACACCGCCATCTGCTCCATCCTGATGAACTCCAGCTTGCGGCAAGTCTGAGGCTGGACTGTGCTACGTACCTCACCAGCAAGCGCCGCATCTTCGAGGCCCGCCTGGATTATTACCACAAGGGCAAGGAGTTTCGCAAGACTCATGCCCAACAGGCATGCAAGATCGACGTCAACAAGGCCTCGAAGCTGCACATGGCTTACGAGAAGGTTGGTTGGTTCGACAAGAAGTGGATGGCGGGTTTGCCTGCGCCAGCGCATTGAGTTACGGCAGTAGCCGGCCATGTATCAACACATCATCGTGGTTACATGAAGACTCCGCCCGAGATTGCCGTCACTTGTGTGCTGATGTCCTTTGGGTACACAATTTCTTCATTGGCGGCTGCCTGCTCTGCATTCCTCGCGGGGCTGACACCAGGCGACCAATTCAGCTTTCCCGCTTGTCGATTGATTGTCAGGGACGATAGAAGACCTGGTGTCATGTTCCCGGTCTGGCTTTTTGAATGCTTTCAAATATACACCCTTGCTGCGATACAACGGCTTTTTCACCGATACACGATATACCACGGCACGAGATACCTATAACACATGATACCCGGAGCATGAGACAACAATCACGTCACAACACGGAATCTTCTCCTACGAGCTTAGTCTCTACTCTCCACTCGGAACAATCTCGGATCTTTACATTGATATTTGCTTTCCTTCCTCGTTCTATTCACTTGGGTCAGGGGTATCGGCAGCCTGGTTTGCTATGGGTGGTTTCTATTTTTGGTCTTGGTACCTACTTGGCCAGGACTCGCCACTCATTGAACCAGATTGATGGAACTTGCATGTTACGGCGGCGTTGTTTATCAGCCCCAGTTTGGGATTCCTCTCCTCCCTTCCTTTATGATTTCTGGATTGGGTCGACTGCTACGGTTTTTCGGTTTTCGGGTTAAGGAGTTTTCACAGAGATTGGACATCACGGACATCATCATCATACCCCCAATATACCCACCCACTTAGTTTGCCTTACATTCTACTTCACACGGCCAGAGGGTGTTCCCCGGCTTCGAGTTTCTGCCCTCAACGGACCTGCAAGTTTGGGCTTAGATTGATTACCCAGTCCTGCGGATTGAACGAGGACGTAAGATCGCGCTGGCTTTCTCATGAAGAGACGCCAGCGCTGAGCGAGGGGATTTGTGAGAGCAAGTAGTGATGGATCTACAAAGTTGCCCCGTTCTGCTACGGCAGCGCAAGTTTGACACAGAAAGCGACACATTTCACCACTCTAGATGGACTCACTGAGCACTGACTCCTCCTTACCCCTGACAGTCACTAGCGAAGGCGGAGCCAGGAGTGAATTGAAGTTATAACAAGACATCTCTGAAAGTTTTGTCGCCTAGCATATCGTGATCTTACACTCGCATCGATTTGTATGGGCTGGCAGTCCGTCGTCGTCCGGCCCAGGCCTGTCTCAGCCCTATGCGAACTCACCAATACCGAAACTTGCTTGTTCTGGAAATCCCGATCCAAATCTGCAGCGGAATGTCAATCAAATCTCGCCAATCTGCCAATCTAAACGGGATCCGTACTTTCCCGTCCCCGTTTTCCCCAGAAAGCCCGCTCGCCACTGCACGCAGCTTCCCGCTTTCCCCCTGCTGCCCGGATTTTTAGTGTGGGGATCTTCTCAACGGTTGCTCCAGATGTGGAACCCTTGTAGTCTGGTTTTTTCCCTGCCTCCGTTCCCCTTCTTCTTTGTGTGGTTGGATAAATTTATTTAGAGTTGTTTTTCTCTCA
>LKEB01000059.1:0-108926 GCA_003795295.1 Cytospora leucostoma | reverse complement strand
TAAGGAGTACGATTGCACCGGTGATGTGTCGTCGACAACGATACCAATTCAGAAGATGGCCGAGGTCAACGATGAGATTCAATCTGGTGCTGCTACTACACTCAAGGATGCTTGGATGAGGCAGGAGAAGTCCATCAAGACATCTGCCCAAGTGTCCACATGCTTTTCGAGGTTGCGGTCGAGAACAGAACTTCTCTTCCTGGTCTCTAGCTTTACAACAATTGCAACGGGTCCGTTAAGCAGTTCAAAACGGAAGCTCCGCCGTACAGTCCGCATAACCGCGAGATAGCAGGCTAGCAAAGTCACTTGATGACCCAGACATTTCGAGAACGCCACTGTCATCCTTCACCACTACCCTTTCTTGCTTTTCCCGCTCGCGTTGCAACGCTAGGTACTTGTGGAGACCCGGGGCAAACCCCGGGGCCGGATGGAGAAGTCCTCATTGCCGTGACTGGTGACTGACATACCGGGAATAGGACCGGGATGAAGAAGCCGGCGAACTAGTTTGAAGATCTATACAGTGCACGCGACGAGGCACGTCCGGCGCATGCTCTCCGCAAAGATAATCTTGAGCCGTCGCCTGAAACCTGAGGGAGCCTCGGCGTGGCGATCTTCAACTTTGTGGTGGTTCTCGATGGCGTTTGAAAGAAAGCAACAGTCTGGATAAACGCAAAGCGCCGAGATGAATCGACTGCGACATATTCATGTAGAGTGGCGGAAGGCCAACAACGGCGAGTGCCGAAATTGAACTCGGATACCATGTGGAAAGAAGGTTCACAGCTTCCGGAGGATTTGCCGCGCTGGCAGATCTTTACTAGTGTGAAGTATTGCTGGTCGGGGAGTTTCCGAATCTGAATAGCTGTGCAAAGGGGGCTCATCGTCAATGATGCCTTCATATTGGGCTCTATAACGTGCCTTAACGAGAGCCGAAGAGTGTTGAGTCTTGATACTGACCGCTCTAATTCAAATATACCTTGGTTACATTGGGAAGGGGGAAGCTATAGACGAGACACCCGTGCGCATTGCATCGAAGGCTGGCTGGGACTGCCAAGACCAGCCTCCTAGATCATTGAAAATACGAGTAGCGATCCGGAGATCAGGAACTTGACGACGACCTCGCAATGCCGATTCAAATGCCTAACATTACAGCGATCCGTATCCGACAATGAGGATCTGTCAAGTTAGCAGCAACGGCCATGAGCAGACAGCACCAATCAACATCATACAAACATCCCGCAGGGGGGGTGGGGCATTTGGTTGCAGTATCACAGTCTGATACGGAGGCGCGACTGGGCAGATAACGGGCATACATCTCTGTTGATTCCCGCGTTCGGTGTTTGAGCCAATCTGACAGTATGACCTTCAGTGTATGCGGAAGAGCAACGTAGTTACCCGACTGCAGGGCTCAACATCGTGAGCACATGAAAAATCCAGTGTGTCCGTGTAGTGACTTTCCAGGGCTGCCGCAGATATCACTTCGACTCGGTGGCATGAACCCTCAGCCAGACTGGACATGTTTGTCACTGGACGAAGTCAGTCTTGCATCAAGCCTGCCTGGAGGGCTAGCATGAATTGATGATCGATCGAGCTCGGAGTCCCATTGCCGAATCTTATTCACGATGGACGAAATCTCACAAGTATGACAATTAACAGTCAATTCAAGCAGCATTGAACTTTGGTACAATCCTTAATTGTTTCAAATTACGATCGTACGAGGACTATCTGAGTGCACATATACTATAGAGGAAGAAGGATGGGAATGATGGTATTGTCCGGGCACGCAAGGCTGGCCATGAATACCGCAGAACTCAAGAGTTTCAGAGATACCTAGCTCACCTACGGGCAATGCCCAACGGCCGGCTTCCATGGGCGTTTTGGCGTTCGAGGTTTGGAGGTCAGTCATGAACTTAGTATTATAGTAACGGTGTTGTGGTCGTTTCTGTGTTACACACCGGCTGAGATCCTACATTGCATTAAGGATTATCAGCCTTGTGAACCACGTCCCAGGATCGACGGATTGGATGTATGTAGGAGGCCAACTTTCGGTATTCGCCGGCCTCCCAAGGTCATTTCCCCAGTTCTTTGGCCTATAGCACACCTACATATGTATTCCGCTACCGCCGTTAATGGATGTTCCTGGCCAGAAGGTATGAGTCAAAGAAACATCATCCAAAATAGTGAGTTTGACGCCTAGAGGCTATTCGATTCGCGAGTGACGACCTTTGCTGCCGTCTTTACCCAATGATATTCAAGATGGTGCAGCTCACAGTTTCGTAAACCGTCCAATGGAAATCTATTAGCTCTGATTAGCCGTCGGCAATGACACACGGAAGCTTTGCTGGAGACCTTGGGGCAACAAATTGGCCCGGATCGAAGGGATAGGCATCTCTGAGGTGACTCTACATACAGCCGGGAGTCACGAAAGCGTGGAGCTGGCTGAATATCACATTGTGATGACTCATTGTTAACTGTGAATCAATTCAAGGGTGATGAGGACCCTCGGGGATGCAGAAGTAACTCGTCAGCTTACCCCGTCTCACTTGTGTACACGAGAATCATGTCACTTGATGGGGATTTCAAGCCTACAGCTAACTTGCAAGAAATTTTGCAACTCGTCACATTATGACAAAATATTCCCTGGCAGGCCAAGAAGAAGGCAATGTTGTATGTGCTATCATGCTCAAGCGTGGAGTTATGGTCTGCTTATATGCGGATCTACATATGTAGGTCATCGCAGTGCTTCAAGGCCTGGGAAAACAGGTATTTGCTCCTGGAATAGCACAACACGCAGGCTCGCAGCCCATGCCCAGTTGCAGGCACAAAGTATCAATAGTCAATAGCATTCGACAGTGCCTTTGTGCGTCGCTCAGTCGCCTTGATCATGCCTACCTAGGTAATAGGCGGCGGTTGCCAAAGCAACTCGCCCCGTCGGTTTCCACATTTCAAGTAGCCACCTTCGTTCCCTAACTCCGTATCTGGCGTTGGAGGAATGTCAGTGCTATTGTACGTATACTTCGACTCCGAAACGACAACGAGACTCACTAAGGTTCACACTTGTCGGCGCCCATATATCATCATCATTCTGGCAGTAGCATGTCAAGATCGGTCCCTCCGCAGCAACACTTATTATCGCGCAGCTCTCGATAGCGCACGTCGCCATTATGTCCGGGCTCGGTTCCTCCTCCGGGTCATATGCCTCGAGAACGCCATTTACCTGTTGGCAGCAGTTAGCAGTCCATACTGCACACTCCTCTGTATGTGAAGTGATCGTGGAAGTCTCCAGGAAACGAGAGAAGTGAGGGGAGCCTGACGTTTTTATAGCAGTCCTGGAGCCTCAGCTTGGTGAAGAGCGGGGGTCTATCCGTTGTCTTGGTCGAACCATCTACCTGATGTACAGCCATCAATCCACCGGAGCAGAAGGCCTCGATGTGCAGGTCTCCTGAGCCATCTGAAACCCCGTTGTTGAAGTAGTAGTCTGGTGTGGAGGAGAAGTCAGCCAGCTATTTCTGACCATGCTTCTTCAAAAATGTCGAAAGACACCTCACGCAGACGCCGTATCACAGGAAATTGCTCCGACTGCGAGAGAAGGGTGATCGTGACTCACTGTAGCATGAGTGAGTGAAGCCACCAGCAATGACAGACGAGGACAAGAAGGCCACTATCGTGACGAGTACTATAAAGTGTCGCATCACGGCAACAAGAGACACCCCGGGTCTCAGCACGACGATAACGAGGGTGATACGATGGCGTGTGGGTCAGAATGTTGTCCTTAACCCCACGCAACACGATCTCTTCAATATCACATTCTTGAGGAAGTACATAGTATCGACGGAGCGTTACGCAGCAAAAGAGGGCAAGAACTGGTGATCACAGTTGCGTATAGATCGTAATATCCACGTAATTGCCAAGAATAACAGACATATTACATATGTGTCCTGCTATATAGTGCTAGTTCCAACACTACGACGGACGACAACGGTGATCACCCGGACTGAGATGAAGCCGGTTGGTGATGATAGCCTTTGCGACCGTGCTGAAGGGATCCGTCAAATTCAAAGGTATACTTGCAAAGCGAGTACCATGTGAGCTGAAAGAGCTCCGGTTTAGCATCGTATATCTTCCGAGGCAAAAAGGGCCGTTTGCCCATGCCAGCTGGAAAATTATGGAAATCTTCAACTTCACGCAACGCATAGCGTTGCTTCACTTCCTACCTGCTTTCCGCTCCAAAGTCATCGGCACGTTTAGAACCCTGGGAACTGGGTCCGACATGGGGAAAACTATCTCAAAGCTTTTCGGGCAGCCAGTTCAGCGCTCTCATTACTGCCAATCGCCTTATACTTTGACAGCTTGAATGACCGAGGACGCGTATTCGATAGCACTGACCATGGACTAGGCATGCGACCATCACGGTCGGACCGCAGCGATTGAAGTCAACATGGCCGTGCCACATCTAGGTTCAAGACGGATATCTGTTGTTACTTATTGATCATCGACGATCCTCAACCACAACATCTGAAAGCCTTTCGAAGCAAAGTGCGTAAATGAAATATCGACGGCAATCAGACGAAGCTAGAGTCTAGAGGGAAAACATAATCGCAAAAGGCCAAAAAATAGATTTAGACACACACGGAGTGAGCCAGGATCGTTACATATGTAACGATCCTGATCACAGTGCACTGCACACACAAAGATAACAACATACCTTCAGGAGTCGAATGGCACTACCACGACCATTAGACGGGGCGATACTTTCACACGGGCATAGGATCATATGCCACCAAGCTGTCGAAGGCTTGTTCAATGAACATTGTGTTACCCGAGAAAATACTTGAAGGAACGTTGGGTTATAGGTCAGATTTTACGAGCACCGACGAATCTCGACACGACCGGAACATCTGGTGCTATAGCCTGATCAACCGTACATATTAGGCCCGCGACCTCCAAAGGTTCGTACCTGCACAATCCGTGAACTTATCGTGTTCAGCCAGTGTAGTGACTATACACCGCAGGAAGGGGTGGTGGACTTCAGGCTTTCCAGCATACCCCTCTGAGTGGGGTTCAGGTCAATGACCAGACTGTATTTCTTGATCTTGTGCCTCCTTTCCACATGGAGATCCGGAAGCCACTGGAAGAGTTGGAATATAGAGACCAATGTTTCTCGCAATTTCAACCAAGTTGGTCCCGTAGCTCAGCTGGTTAGAGCGTCGTACTAATAATTCCCTAATCGGGAATCATTAGTGATGCGAAGGTCGCGAGTTCGATCCTCTCCGGGACCATTCCTTCTTTTTTTGTTTTTGGCCCCCTCGCCTGTTCAAGTCGCATTGATCTAGCTCATGTCTCTTGAGTCGTGGAGAAGCAAAGCCCTGAAGATGGATCCCACATAGGAGCCGCCCATTCTGGTAACAATGGTATGACGAGGGATGGATACGCCACGGTCGAGTTCCCAGTCGATTTGTCTGCAAAACATTATCTATTTTTGGCTCTAGATGCTCTATATGGAGGCGCTTTCGACAGTGCCTTATAAGTACTGCCGTCTGTGAATAGCAGGTCTAGCTACCTGAGCATGTAAATGATATATGCTTGGGACGGCATGTTCTTTCTGGGTTGTCGTACCTGCAGAGGTAATAAACAGCCTGAGCCAACACTGGCCCTCCCCGAAGTTCCTCTGTATGGACTTGAAAAAGAATATAGAAAAAGAATAAAAACATCCAGTATGCCTTGAAAGTCGACACCAATAAGACCACCGTACGACAGCCTGTAAGGAAATATCGATTGCAAAGAAACCGCCCTCACCCGAACTCCTCAGCTATGCACCACATCGACCAACGTTGATCAGGTCATTCCCATTCGTGGTTGTTGTAGCATAAATCGCAGTTCCCACCCAACTACCACCATTGTTCCCGAATAACATTGTTATTGCCCTCTTTTGTTTTCGTGGTATATCCATCGCTCCGTAATCTCCAATATATATCTCTGAGAGACCAATTACCCTCCATGACAGAGCCCTGCCTGGTTCACTGACGCCAAAATTCTACAGAAGCTCGAATCCAGCTTCCTTCAACAAATTTCCACTGGGCAGCATCGGCCGCCCTTGCATCGGGAACGGCCAGAAGAGTGGGTTCTCCATGGCCTCGCCCGACTGTGCAACCGGTGGCGTGCTGCCTGTTGTCTCCGGTTTTGGGATCTCGTTGCCCCAATCGGAGACGAAGTCCTGCTCGCTAAAGTTCGGTGCGAAGAAGTTTAGACTTTGCGTCACGGGTCGTGTTGCGTATTCGTGGTCGTGCATCATGCGTAGCTGGCGCTCTCGCTCTTCCCGGTCGAGTGCTTCCGACTGGTATTTGTCTGTCATTCTCTGCGTTATGCCTTCCCTGCTGTCCATCTCGATGTGGATGTTCCACTTCTTTGCGAGATACCGTAGTATGTTGAGTGCCTGCTCGGCAAAGTGGTGGCACGGTGTCATCTCGGTGAGGTCAGATATGCCCTGATTTATAGAGCTAACCACGCGCGGATCAGCCCTGATGATGGCGCTATCGGCCGCTTCCAGACGCTCATGAGCTTCTTGTATTCCTGGTCCTCCATCCGTCGATGGCGGTGCTGCTTTTGACGCGGCAATGGCCAGGTGCATGATCGATGATGTCAGGACGAAGTACGGTACAAAGGATGGCGTTCTCCGCAAGGTATATAGCTGAGAATATGAGCGGAGGAGGCCCTGAATGGCATCAGCGGCCTGCATGCAGACATCCCTTGGCGAGATGCTCGAGCCTATTATTCGTAGTTTGATAAGGGGCCGAAATAATAGCAGTATCGCAAAATGGTAGTACATGCTGACGTACGGTACCGATCAGTATATCTTCAACCTGGGTGGGATACTTCCGTCAGGGCAGGTTATGTAACATACTGTGCAAACAACACGGCTGGAGTGAAGTTGTGTCCCAGCCGTAGGACCTCAGGTATCTTGTCATACCAGTCAAGATATTGTGTATATGTATTAAGGAGGTCTCGGCTGGTGAGCGGCCGACCTGGCGAGTGCAGTACGTAGAGAGACTGGTGTACCAACTCGCTGAGTTCGCAGAAGCACTTGTAAACGGATCTAACGTTAGATGGTTGCTCACACGACCGTTGCAAGGGAGCACCTGATCCCAGGTTAGCAAAGAACAGACAGTGGTACAGCAAAGGTAGATGCTTGCCGTCATCCGTGTACGGTATCCAGAAGGAAGCCTCTATATCTGGCATAATTGCTGGCTTAGGTGGCAGGTGAGGATAGCAGGAGCACTGTGGCAAGGAACCTGTGGCCAAGGACCAGGCGCTGTGGGTGTTAGTGTAACGAACAAGAAGCGGTCGCGAGGGCATGAGGGTTTCGGTACTCACTGATCCAAAGCGAAGGCACCCCAAAACGTAGCTGCCTGGACGGCAACCTCATCGGAGCCACCCGAGCTATCATTGACGCGGTGCAGGCCCATTTCAACAGCAAGGCGTATGCTCTGTCCGGCATAGTACCAACTTTCCGAATCTCTTCCACAACTAGCCTCTCGGATGGACATAATACCCAAGGCCTGTATGGTAGTGAGGCTGTGATGGTTGTCCTCTGAGTAAAACAGCCGCTGACTCTCCTTGAAGAAGTGGTCCCCCGACGAGTATGGGTCGTTCGGGTTAGCAAGAGTGCTAGGTTGGCTGGAGAAGCGGCAGCCCAGGGCCAGGAGCGCGTTGACAAGGATGGGAGAGCAGTACCGCGGCCGGCCGGCCTGGAAGTCCTTGAGAAAGTGCTCCTTGCTCAGGGAAGCGAATGTCGGATACTCCCAGCAGAAGTAGAGGGCAAGGAGGTGCTGCACCAAGGCCTCGTCTTGGCTGACCTCTGTCCAGGTCGTGGTCAGGCCCGAGGTTGGTGGCAACTCGGGCGCCAGGATCTGGTCGACGCCACGGTACCGCTGAGCCTCGGTGGAGTGCATGTGACTAACATTGTCCTCGACCCAGGACCCGACCCTGGTCTGAGGAGCGCCAGGTGTCCAGCTTATAGAACCCCGGTGCGAGTTGGTTCCTGCAGAGAGTGCCTGGCTCCCGGCGGCAGTGGAGAAGTGAGTACCCCAAGGACTGGTGGGGTCCAGATCTTGCCTTGCGCTCAGCGGGTGAGCCGTGGAAGTCGGACTGAGGGTGGCAGTGGTGCCGCTCAGACCTGGGGTATATGAGTGTGTACTCGCTCCAGTGAAGGTGGCCAACGGTGTGAGGTTCCCACGTACGGGCGTGGGTCGCGCGAAGGTTGGCATGCTGCCGGCGGCGCTAGACATCTGCCCGCTCAGCCATTCTGATATGGTATCAGCGCTCTGGCCGCTGCGCAGTCGGCGCAACACGTCCTCCCATTGTTCGTTGCGGGCGAGGGCGTTGAGGACGGAGTCGCTGGAGCGCTGCTGGCGGCGCAGCTGTTCAAGTTCGCTTCGAAGTGTCTCCTTGGACTGACGCACAGGAATCTCGTAGACACAACTGACATCTTTCTGGGTCCTGCACCTGCCGCAAGGTCTCTGACCGTCACACTGGAGGCGAGGAAGAGGTCGAGGATTAGCTCAAGTAACGACGCGACAAAGCAAGGGGTGGTTGCGCCGACGAGGAGAGGCAGGAGCGGGGCGGGGGGTCATCGGGCGGAATAGGGTGCCGTACCTTTGCGCGCTTCTTCCTGCACTCTGTGCAGGCATTGGGAGTAACGACACCGAGACCTCGGCGACGCTTGGAGGCAGCAGAAGTCGGGCGGGGAGCTTGCGGATGTGGCGGGTTGGGAGTTGTGGATGCGGTCGACGAGGAATCGGCCGTGTGAACGGCACCGGACCCGGACCCGGACCCGGCGCCGGGGCCGGTAGCGGTAGGAGTGTCAGTAGCAGCGACAGATAGCGGAGTTGCTCCTGTGGTCTGTCCGCTCGCCGGGTGGTTATTGTGGTTGTTATTGTGGCTGGAGGCAGGAGAGCTCCGGAGAGAGTCTTGATCCATGGAGTCTATCGGATCCATGCTTGGGGCCCGGGCGCGCTTCTCAGAGGCCGTCATGGTCGCGGCGGCGGCGGCGCGGAGATGGAACCGACGAGAAAGGCTGTGGGTGGGCGAGAGTGGGTAGGGTGGTGGGGAGGATTAGGTCATTGATGCGTTTTCGAGGAAACCAAACCACGCATCATATGTGCTATGTCCCGTATTCGTCTTCTATAGACACTTCTTGCGTACCGGGTGTGTATGTACTTATTGACAGGTCGCAAGGGGGGCGTTGCAGTGCGCACACAACAAACCTTGAAGCCTGCTGCTCCTGTCAGTGCTGCGCTGTGCTGTGCATATGTGCATGTGGTTGTGCTGTGTGTCGGGCAGTGCAGTGGTTGCGGCAACGGCGACAGTGACGGGGAACGACGCGTGATGATGGATTTCAAGGTCAAGGATCAAGACCTGGAGTCAAAAGAAGTCCCGCCCACCACGGCGAGACCCGACCTCGGGAGGAGTTCGTAGAATACCGTACTGCGTAGTGTGCAGTGCGTAGTGTGTAGTGCGTACCTACCTACCTAGGTAGGTAGGTAGTGAGTGCTCACCTACCGTAGGCTGGCGCTGGCTCCCCAGGTGGCGCTGGCTGGCGCTGGGCCGCTGACTGGCTTCGGCTCTGGCTCTGGCTCTGGCTAGCGCTGGGTGGTGCTGCTGGGGACTTGCTGTTCGGTCCAAGTAAACCTTCCAAGGTTGGAAAGTAGTGTACCTACCGTGCCTACTTAGGTACCCACGTAGTCAGAAGTAGTTGGGTACGTGCCTTCTGCCTACAGATCAAGGATCCCCGCCCCTGACCAAATGTTCCCTCTACTTGGTTCGGATGACCCCTGCATAAAGGTGGCGTCTATAGACAAAGACGATCAGACACCTCCAGGGCTGCCCGGCTACCGAGCCGTACTGATGTACGTACCTGAGTACCTGGGCCGGTAGCTAGGTACCTAGGTACTTCGAGTGCGTATTTACTGTGAGTACCTGAGCCGTCAGTAAACTGGCCCGGTGATCTATCGGAGCTCATGCTCGATGCGAAGGTAATGACGGGACTGTGCGCCGCCAGAGACCTTGTATCCAAGAATACAAAGGCAACTAGGTAAGTAAAAGAAAAGGAAATGAAAAAAACAGGCGAAGTTCGATTCGATTCGATTCGATTTGGCCTAATGACCTCGATTCTGGAGGTCCACTTTGCGACCCCAAATGCTGGGCATGTCCAACTACCGAAGCATGTATGTAATCTGTACAGTAGTGTATCATGTAACCCGATGCGTACACGATAGTACCTTGGTACTCAGGTACGGCTGTAAGTACCTAGGTACCCAAGTAAGGCATCGGGTAAAGTATGCATGTATCATATGGATCATACCTGTCATGCTTGGATGTATGTGTAACCCATGGACGTCAACAAGAAACGGGAACTTGAGGCGAGCCTTGATTCTAGGCGCATCCTGAGATACCCTGAAAGCTTCATCCGGTTCGAAAAAGGGTTCCAACGATCTGATGGTGTTACTACATATCTAGATGAAGTAGGTAAAGTGTAGGGGTCTTTACCACGGTGACCTACCACGTGTCGTGTCGCCGATTAGACAACGATGACTTGCAGCAGCACCTGGACAGCCTCATCTCCTTATGCTCGCTCCTCCCACACAGTCCACTGGGCTGTACACCATCGCGTTGTCCTCAACTCTAGTCTTGAAATCCAGTATCGACCATGCTACTAGGCATGTTCCGCAGTTACATATGATGAGGATGCTCCACAACCTTACAATCTCGCAACTCGGATGTCTACGTGCATTCCAAATCCCATTTGCCGGACGACTTGCCGCGTACTACCCCCCGTCGGCAGTCACTCGGAGTTCGGGAGTACCACGAGCGTAGCTATGCCTGCCATGCCTGCCATGCCTGCCATGCCTGCCATGCCTGCCTGCCAACCGGGTGTAGACAGGAGGGTGGTAAGGAATGGCCCGTGGACCAGGATATACCTGAATGGTAGCGTGGTGGCGAGGGAGGAAGGGCCAATAGTTTGCCTTCCGCGGAACTGGATATGCCCTCTGAGTCTAGGTGACACAAACTGTCTTGCCAGTATCCAGCTATCTCCGGTAACCCGCTCCAATGCGCTTGGCCCTTCTTATTGCTGATGTCGTTGCCCACGATGGCGTTTCGTACAGGTTATACTGCTCACTCGCCCTGCATTCCTTCTCCTTCGTACGCTACTCCTACATGCCATCCTCGCCTCATCCCTGCCCATCATCCTATTAGTGTACGCATCTCGAGACAAGGCAGCACCATAATGGTGGGTTTCCCATGAAACACCTATCACCACCCAACTCGCTTGCCCGGGGTCCTCTTGCCGGGGCTCCGTGACCTATCCCCCTTGCTCGGACGTCGCCTGCTTGGCGTCCTCGGCAGTGGCATGGACCTTGGGTCGGGGCTTGCCTCCGACTCCGTATCATCCTGTAGGAAAGCTCGCCGAAGGTGCCTCGGCGTCTGGCCAATGGGAGCAAAAATGTAAGCCTGGTTCTTGTCGGGCGAGATTGAGAAGCCCAGGGGCGTGGCCAGTGATGGCAGAGGGTCCGCCGGGCGCTGTAGGCCACGATGCTTTTGCTGCTGGATGTTCTGCCGAAACTTGTTGAACATGACATTGTTCAGGCAGAACACGATGACAGCGATGACAAACAGCACCGAAATCGTCTTCCAGGAGAGGCGCGAGGTGAACTCGTTCAGAATGTCAGCCAAGTGCCCCGCTGATGCTTTTACACCAGCGACGGTATTTGGGTCCTGGTTCATGCACGTGTCCCACTCGTTGCACATGGTCTCCAAGGCTGGCGCCCGTTCCGACATTGGCGCGCATCTGTTTTTGATGAATTGGGTCGAGCAGAAACCCATCTCCTCGATCTTCTGCGCCCTCGCTTTCTCCGAAGAGTAAAGCACCTCCCCGCGTACCGCCGAGATGACCCCCCATACCATCCATAATATCACACCGCCGAGGATAGCGTCGATGAAGAGCTGTAGCCATACCGATAGCACGATGGGTGCGTCGGGTTTGTCAGAAATAGAGGTGAGTATTCGATGTAGCCAGCCCATATGTTTCCTCGGTCTAGTACCCTTCTGGTTTGGATCATAGTCGCTATCGTCCTCGTCGCGTCCATCGGGCAACCGTGATCGCGTGCTACCGATGTCTCTGTCTTTGTCTAGTCGCTTCCTCTTGCGCACCTTGTCACGTTCGAACCAACTGGAGCGCGGTAATTCTCCTTTGCCTGCTTTTTTCTCTGAGAATAGGTTGCGTCGCATAGGGTCTGGTGTCGATACGTAGAAGTTGTCGAGAACGGCTGAGTTTTCAGGGTCGAAATCGGGCGTGTCTTGCATATCGGAAGCTTCGGTCACATCAGGACTATCTTCTATTCCCGAGACTTCTGACATGATGGAGTCTTCGACGCGCTCCTTTTGCGGCACGCTGAAGGCGGGGGTGTCAGGGCGATTTGTGGTGAAGGCCGGGTTGCGCAAGGGCGGAGCGGTGAATTGCCGTGATATCGACGGGCTGAAGACGGATCGCTCAGGAGGATGAGGGAAGGATTGTTGTCTCAACGGGCTGCCCTGTCTTGTGGCGCCGAGATTTGCGAAGGGATTCGGGCCAAACATGGAGGGTGCAGTCTGGGGAGCTGGATAATGCGAGCAGTATTAACACGGAGGCTCAACGATGGCGTCACGCTGAAGCTGGAAACGGAGATGCAGCGAATCTACCCCATCAGTATAAGAAATCGAAAAACATACCTGATATTGTTGTTGCCGCTGTCGTCGTTGTGGATGTTGCTATCGTCGATGGTGGCTGCTGTGGTTTTGTGATCTGCGCTTGAGCCCAGGGACTCGTAGGATCAAACTGTGGATTCTGGTATTCAAAGTCCATGGGACCTTCAACACCACGTCGCTCCATGTTGGGTGACTTTGGACAGGAGCAAGGACAGTAGCGACAGGATGTAGCTATGATGCGTTATGTGGTTATGTGCGAGTCAGTCTGCTGCATCTGCACATGGTGTTTAGGAGCGGTTGGACGTTATCAAGATGCGGGATAAGCTGTGTGTATGACACAAGAAAGAGATAAAGAATTAGATGTCAATGTCAACAAACAAACGCCCAAGCTTCTAACGTTTCCGCGCGATCAAGAATGGGGCGACGAGGGCCTGGACGGGGTCAGGGCCTTCCAAGGTTACGCTAATGGATGAACCTTGCTGTAGGTACCTGAGTACATGCCTGACTCCCTGCCCAGCAACCCAGCACGGCCCGCTCTGTTGCCCACCTACTACCTAGGTACCTAGATACCTACATTAGAGTGGTACCTGGGTAGACTACCACACTGGGTGTCAGGAAAAGTACTGAGCTGGATTAGCGACCGGTACCTAGGAATAGGGCACGGTCCTGCTCATTCCTCCTTCAGCCTCCACCTGGAAGCAACGCCTGAGCAGTTGAGTGGGCAACTAAACCGACCGTACGGTAGCTAAGTGTGCAACCTGCCTGCCAGCCAAAAAGTCAAAGGACATCAATCAATTCGTTGCCCATTACCATCAAATACTGCTCTTCCATCTCAATACTCACCAACAGAACTCGCCAGCTCTGCCTATTTGAGCTTCGTAACCTGCTTGATTATTTCGCTCCTGAAAGCCTGGACTCCGGATACACTATCCCCATTGTCGCCCTTCGGTCTGCCACCGATCAAGCCGCAATGTCCGACATCGAAGACAATTCGCATCAGGCGTCGCCTCCCCAAGAGGATGATGTCCCTGCTGGTAGTGATGCAGGCAACGGCAATGATGACGATGGAGACATGTCTGACCGAGATTCTGACATCCTGTCCGAAGTCGATGTGGACGACCTAGAAGACTACGACCCCCTCAAAGCCAACATCGAACAGCGCCCTGTCGACATTGACGAAGACGTCGCCAAGACCCTCAAAGCCACCAAGCGGAAGCGCGCCGAGGGAGACACTGCGAAAAAGGCCAAGGAGGGCCGACGACAGAAGAAGCGACGCACCGATGATGGTGATGAGGTCAGCGCCGCTGATGGCACAATCATCGAGGGGAAGAGACGACGCGGTGGTGCTGCTGCCGGTGGAGAGAAGCCCAAGAAAGCCCGGTCAAAGAGGCCTTCGCCCGAGCCAGAGAACGATGAAAACTTGACTGCAGAGCAGAAGCGGGCCAAGGCCATCGAGAGGGCCATAGATGCATCCACCAAGGGCAAGAGCAAGCGGCGGACCAAGAAGGATGAGGTGGTACGTCAAGACAGACCGCAAACGAGGCGCCTGGCAATCTAGATAATTATCCCTTTGACTGACCATGTAATGCACAGGACTTGGAAGAGGCACTCGATGATCACATCGCCGAGCTCAAGATGAAGATGGAGAGCGCCTGCGAGGCAGACAACGAAGCGCGCGAGCAAGACCGGGCCGCTGTCAATAAGGTCAAGCTCCTCCCGGAGGTCATGACACTCCTTAACCGGCAGAACATCCAGCACGCTATCCTCGATCCAGAGACCAACTTCCTGCAGGCCGTGAAGTTCTTCCTAGAGCCCCTGATCGCTGACGGCAGTCTGCCCGCCTACAATATTCAGCGCGAGATCTTCACCGCCCTGACCAAGATGACCATCGATAAGGACACCTTATACGCCAGTGGCATCGGCAAGGTCGTGCTGTTCTACACCAAGACGAAGCGCGCCCAGCCCGAGATCAAGCGCATGGCGGAGCGGTTGATGGGCGAGTGGAGTCGGCCTATCCTGAAGAGGACGGATGATTACAAGAAGAGGCAGATCGAGGGCCGGATTGTTGATCCCAAGTACGTTTACTCTCACCCCCCCCATTCCAACCCTTCGTATATGTGCCATCAACTAACCATGCCCGCCTATCAGCGCTCTCAAACACACCCGCCCCAGCTCTCAACTCCCATCCTCCCAGTCCAGCCTCGCCCACCGCCCCGGAGACAAGAAGATCTCCTCGGTGTCCGAGAAGCTCGCCGCCAAGCGTGCCGCCCTCCTCGAGCCCGTGCGTGCCAACCCCAACCGCGCGCGCCCCGTGGGCCTGCCTGCCTCGTACACGGTGGCGCCTATCGCCCAGCTGAGCCAGCAAGCCGGGCCCGAGCACAGGCCCGTGGGCGAGAGCGGCGCGGAGGCGTTCCGGCGCATGATACAGAAGAAGACGGGTAAGAAGGGCTGAGCCTGACGGATGGTTGAATACCTGGCGACTGTGGCAGGCAGGAGCGGCTGTTGTATACTTCTTTGTGGTGCAAGGTGGGGGTATTGGGATCCGGGGGGGCTGCATGGGGTATAGCAGTGCTTTATCATACTACTTGGTGGCTCTGCCTAGTCTTTTTGGGACAATCATGGGCCTGCAAGGGAATGCGGTCTTGGACGATACAACGAGAAGCTTTGAGATAAAGGTCGTTCCAGAATCTGAATAAACGTTTCGTTCTTGAGTGGAAGCGTTCAATTGTTTAGTTGTAGATCAATTACTGTTTCCTGGTTCGGTCCGGATCGTCAGCAACATCATAGTCCCTCTTCAGACATACAGGATGGGAAAGATCCGAAGAGCAGATTAGAATAAAGTTTGAGCATGATGCATCACGAAAGACATGCTTGGCTCACTGTCATCAATCAGGTATGCTATTAGTTTTCCAAGTCGAGGAGGAATTCTGCAATGTACCTCTTTCTATATCCCTCCCTTCGGCGATATTACAATCAATCATCAGTCCTTGATCCAGAAAACACAACTCGGTTGCCTTATATATCTTGCCTCCATGCTATCCAGACACTGCCAGGGTAGATACCCATCATCATGAGCACGGGGGCAGAGCTTATGTACCGTCAACGTCACCCAGCATCCACTCACAATGCCGCAAGTCCCCCCAGCTGTGAACGTCTATATAGGAGGGAGCCCTGAATAGCTGCGACAGCTCAACACACACCTTACATTAACTCCAGCCTCTCTATTCCCCTTCCGTTCCGCTCCGCTCCGCAACACCTTCCTGTGCACCTCTGCCGCCAACAAGTGAAATGAATCTCTTCTTGTGTATGTGTGTACTCATCGACATTATTCTGTCTCCGTAGTCTGATCATCATAAAGCTCGTCACTCTACCGGGTCTGGTCCTGTCCAGCCCAGGACCATTCCCTGCCATCCATCCTCCTTTGTATCTACCATCCAGTACCCTAGGGCCAAGCCTGGCCCCTTCGCTTTCAAAGGTTTGCGTGTTACCCACAACCAAGAGAAGGTCTCCATCAGGTCAGCTTTCTCACATGGGCTTAGTGCAAGGCTCAACCCCAATGACTTTGATCAGCCCTCCCTGCTCACCCTCAATCCTTGTTCTCAAGATCAACATCATCCAGTGGGCTCGCTGCAGAATCCCCATCATTACTCGAGGCTGCAATTCCTCCTCGTGCAGGAGACACTCCCTACCGTCTCCGAACCTCACTTGACCAGCCATCTATACCCTCGCCCCTGGATCCGACCTCCAGCCCCTCGATCTTCAGCCCCTTCATCCCGGGCGTATCCTCGAGCCAGATGTGCCCGGCCATGCCACCCGCGTTGGCTCTCTTCTCAGGTATAAGCTCGAGCATCGGTGTCAGGAAATCCGAGATGCGCTTGGCCTCCTCCTCCTTGAAATGGTACTTCTCTTTCAGTACATCCGGAAGAGCCCAGTGCCTGAGTCGGTGGATGTTGCGTAGCTCGCCCTTGCGGTTGAAGATCTCTTGGCTCCATTTACCAGACAGACAGAGTGATTTCGGGAAAGGCCCCATCAACTCTATTATCTGGGCTATATGGTCGTCGTCCTTGCCGTACTTGGTGCCGGATTGCGGGTCAAATAGGTAGTCGCCGGTGATAAGCTCGAAGACCTGCAATACGGATGGCGACCGAGGTTAGATACGGTGCTGAGGACCAGCGTACAAAAAGACACAGAAACAGGATAGGCTGACATACCATGGCAGCCATACTCCATACATCAGTACTAGCACCCCATTTGGATCCAAGGATCACCTCGGGCGACCGGTATTGCCTAGTCTGGATATCGTTCGTGAAGTGGTGGTTAACCCAGCAGGCGTTGCCCAGGTCTGCGATCTTGACGCTAATAACGTCGAGGCCATAATCCTCTGCCTTGCGCTTCTCACCCGTCGATGAAGCTGACGATGAGCCAGAAGACTTATCGAGAGAAATGCCAGATACCTCCTTCGTAAGAAGGTCCCTAGAACCACGACAGAATTTGTGTTAGTGATGGGCGAATCAGTCGCAAAGTATGCAGCGTCGGAAAGAATCGAATTTGGGTCTCGGGGAAGAGCTTGAGCTTACGCCGTCTTTTCCCGCTGCTTCTGTCTCTCCTCGGCCTTCGGCGACGACTCCTTCGAATTGTCTGTTGAAAAAATGTACTTGTCAGTCAGGCGATCGTAGTAGTAGGGCGCCATAAGGCGAATTGAAGCAGACGTGTGGATAGGCCCGCCCAACAGACCGCCAGTCCAACGTTCCAAGGTAGCGCCGGGGAGCTGCAGCGCGGGGCAGTTGGAGCTGGATTTCGGGGGGCCGTGCCAGAGTATGGCAATGTACTTCACGGGCAAGAAAGAGGCAAAGACTCACCATCGCTCAGCATCTGGCCAATACTGGATGGTGTTGATGGAAAGAGGTTGTTCTGATTAAAGTTGACGTTCAACGGCGATGGTAATGGTTGACTGCCGGTGATCAACGTCCTACGTCTCCGACGGCCATTGCGGTTGTTCTCCTTCTCAGCCGGCTCGCTCTTGACGACCTTCTTGACGATCTGCTCCACGTCGCCGATCTCGATTAGGACGTTCTCGGGCTTCAGGTCGGTGTGGATGATGCCGCATTCTCGGTGCATATAGTCGAGTCCCAGCAGTACCTGCTTCGTGATCTGCTTGACGAGCGGCATAGGGATGCCCCTGTGGTTCCACTTCTTGATCAAGCCCAGCAGGTTCTCGCCCAAAACCTCGAATACCATACAGACGTGCGTTCCGTTGGGGCCCTTGTGCTCGAAGGAGTCGAGGAGACTGACGACATGTTTCCGGCCGGGGTGATCTGGCTTGGCGGTTACAATCCTCTGCAGGAGCTTGATCTCGTCGATGGCGGTCTCTGTGTAATGTGCGGCGGACCGTACAACCTTGAGCGCAACATGCTTCCCTGTCGTGTTGTCCCGCGACAGCCAGACAGTTGAGAAGTGACCCCAGCCCAGCTTGCGCACGACGGTGTATTTGCCGTCCTTGAATTTTTCGCCGATCGTGACAGGATGGTATCCTCCCTTGCAGTAGTCTTCGGAATCTTCCTCGTCGGCGGTGTTTTCGGCGGCGGCATCCTCAGCGGAGGAAGAGGAGGTGGGTGATGATTGCATGGCGGAGAGTTGTGCTGTTCTGTGGATTGACGAGGGGTTGTTAGCGGCAAGAGCGCAGGAGAGATGGGTCGCGTTTCATCGAGGTATGAGTTAACGAGAGGCCAGCGGGTGACGTGCTAGTCATGATGACGGGACGACGGTGGGTTTTTTCCTTGTTGCGCTGCAGCGCGCCCAACCTTGAGGCAATACCAAAACTGAGTGCAGAGATTGGAGTGGTATGGGAAAGAAAAGCGTAGATGCTATCAAGGTGCAGATGGGTGGTAAAAACCTTGTTTTCAACATCGGGTCCTTCTTGTCAACCTCGCGCAGAGGCGGGAGGATATTTTTGGACTTGGACATGGCCGTCAGAGTTGGAGATTGGGCGGGGGAGGACGACGCAATTGGCATCTCAGAGACGAAAAGCGAAGAGACTCAGAAGCAGGGAGCAAGTGAGTGGCAACAGGCGGATAAGGTAACGGCGCTGGCGACGATACCGGGGAAGAGAAGAAGAGGGGATGAGAACGGGGTAGAATACAATGAGAGTAGAGAGGAGAGGAGAGGAAAGGGAGTGGGTGAGGAGAATTTGTTGTTGTTGTCGTCAAAGTGTCCTGGCAGTGCCTGAGAGGACTACAACGATGCGAGGAAGTCGTAGGTATGAGTTGGGTAAGAGGAGGAGGCGATGATCTCAGGCTTCGTGTAATTATCGTGCCCAGGTGGTGTGCATGTGCACCCAAGGCACCAGTAGCCAGTGCGGGCAGGGAACCGGCAAGAGAATGGGGAACAGGGTATAGAGGGGTCAAATGGTTCAGGTGCTCTAGGGCGGCGGGTAGGCGGGGTGGGCGGGGGGTGGTTGGAACCTTGGAATTGGTAGGAGCGCAGGTCCACCGGAGCATCAGGTCAGTTTTTGGGCTTGGGCTTGGGCTTCAGCGTGAATGACTGGACACTGCCGTGCTGGACTGGACTGGTCCTGACTTGCACAGGTGGTGTTTGACTCGCAGCCAGGGTCTTGACGCTGAGCCAACCGCCTAATAAACGCGCCGTCTCTCTCTCCCCATGCATCGATGGATGCATGCGTCTTCAATCCCCCCGTCCATGGATCACTTGACAACCTGATACTCCAGATGTCCCCGAGGGTTCCCCAAAAATAAAGTCCAGTCCATTCTCCCCCTCCAAACTGACCTCACCGACCCACTTCATCCACTTCTTCGCCTCAGGCCTGAGCGTACCCCGCCACCCACGAGCTGACTGCCGGGTTTGCCAGCAACCTCCTGCCTGGGAATAAAAATACGCGCAGCGCAGCACTGCACTGCAGCACTGCAGAGCTGCGAGGGGAAAGGAGAAGAGAAGAAACAGTAGCCCGTCGACCAGTGGCGGATGCAGCTCGTGTCAGGCATGGACGAGGGATTGGACATGACTGATTGGGTGCGGGCGACTGATGTCTTGGTCGCAACATATGGCCGGAGCACTTGCTCGCCTCCCGCCAGCCTCCTTGCGCCCGTAATGTCCGCGATCCAAGCCAGACTGATATAACTGCCTGTATGCCTGTATATGGCTGTCTGTGTGCGTGTATAAAGCAGAGTGCCGCAGCAAATGCGACACGAATAGAAAAGGGCCAGGAGAACTTTGGGCAAAGCAATATCGCAAAGCGCAAGGGGAGACTCATAGATGTAAAGAAATATCGCCTTAGAACGTACTCTGAGCTTTCTGTCGTGATGAGCGGTTTGAGCCCTTCCTTCTTCCTTTTCTTATTGATGATTGCTGTCGTCGCTTCTGCGACGGTTGCCGAAGTATCGTTACTCGTGCCCGTGCCCGTGCCTGTTCCTGTTCCTGTTGCTGTTGCTGTTCCTGTTCCTGTGCTCGCTCCCGCGCCAGCAGCGCTTGTACTGGCGCCCGCGCTACCACCGTTCGTCGCAGCCGTCGCGATAGCTGGCGTTATTGTCGGCGCCGGCGCCTCTTGCTGCTGCATCTTTGCCGTCTGGGCCTGAGGCGCCGCGCCGGCTACGGTCGTCATCTCTATCCTTGCACCGCCCTGGGCAATGTCCTGGGTCGTCGGGGACTGCTCTTGTTGTTGTCGTTGTTGAGGTTGTACCACTTGCCCGCCGTTCATGGTCGCAGCCGATTATCTATATTGGAATACCAAAGAAAGGCGTCGTAACTTCGTGATGTACCGCTTTCGGGGGGAACATATATATTGAAGAGGAAAAAGAGAATATCAACGGAAACAAAGGCAATGTTATTAGTCTTGTTTGGTCTATGTTTCCGATGTTCACTTGCGCAAAATCCTTGAGCAGAGTGAGAGGATATATATTGCGTCGTGTTGCGTTGCGTGCGTTGAATAAGACGAGGCGTTTTAATTTGATAAGAAGAGGCTGATGCTGCTGACAGTAAAGTGGCAGGGTTCAAGGTCGGTGCAATCGGCGACCAAATTCAAGCTTTTCAAAATTCAACTGCTTGACCGGTGGCCTTGTCGAGGAGGGGAGGGGATTTTGGTGTGTGGTAATCTGATGGTGGGAGGGAGGCGGGTCGCGTCAGACTGATCAATCTTGGATCAATCTTGGATCAATCTGGGATTAATCTGGGAATTCAGAGAGGCTGGCAGGCTGGCAGTAACCACAGTGGCTCGTTGTCGTTCAGCTGTACCGGGTATCGTATCAACCTAGACACCTGCAGCAAGCTGAGAGACCTGGATTTGGTGGTGATGGTGTTTATGAATCAGGAGTTCATCGAGTGCGTTACGCCGCAGGGCCACGGAATGTTTTTCCTTGCCTCAGATTAGGAGATGCTAAGAATTGGGAGCATTGGTGGGTCGAGGAGAAGATTCCAGGTGTCGTCGTTGGAACAGGACAACGAGGCCGGATAGACTTGGGTTACAGTCTGACGATACCAGTCAGTCACAACTCCAGTGTTGTCTTGTATTTTGTCGTATCGTTTTGCGATGCGTCCGTTGTTATTTAAGCGGCGTTATCATCCAACTTTTGCTCTGGCACCTCAATTTCCTCCGTCCTTTCATATCCCAACCTGCACGGACGTACTTGTAGTGTTATCAAGAGATTGCAGGTCTCTGGATTCCTTCAGGACGAGGGTGCATCAGAGGTTATACGTTTGGGGAGGGCGACTGTCATACTGCAGACAGGAAACGGCGGCAGAAGACGATGACATGGTAAAGTTGATGGCTGACGGGGATAGATGAGATATTGTACGGGTAGATGGATCTTGATGAGTGGAGAGATGGTCGAAGATGAAGAGTTCCGCTCGCCTGTTTTTAAGCGATCCCTCATCGTCCACATCACAATCACTGCCCGGGCGCCCAGCAGTCCAACAATCTGCGGTGATGGCAACCCGTACGGCCAACGAGGCGGCAACGTACTTCTAGGCGTTTCATTATTGGTAGCAGCAGGTGTCACACAACGCCATCCGCGATCAATATGGTAAGGCTATCTGACATTTTGGCTGTTGGATGCACGGCATGGGTGGTACATCCGCCTCCTTCCACCACCAAAATCGCAGATCGTCGCATTCCCCAACCTCGTCGCAACCAGTTGACTGGGCCCGAATTACGCACAGCTTAGGACTTTGAGATCCCATGACCTACCCATGAAGGCTCCCACAAACTTCGGACGTTTCTGCAAGTAATGTTTAACAGATGGATCCTGCTTCATATGTTGAAAATGAGGGAAAATTGCCTATGTGGCATAACAGAACAAGATCGCGACGCCAATCGATGATAGACCAGGCAACCCAAAGTATCACAATATTGACAGCGGCTTCGGAAAGAGCATGGGCCATCGCGGATGACCTCATCGTAACCTTGAACCCGGCGACTCCATCATTTGTCTGCTTGTCATCACAGCTCGTCATCCACTTCTGGTGTAACCTTGATCGTGTATCATAATTGGTTTGCTGAACCCCACCACGGATTCACCCTCCTCTGGTCGTCGACATGCTACTGTATGTAGTGTAGCTCCGCCGCACTACCATTGTACGGATCTGCACTACTACATTGCCTGACAACGTTACTGGTTACTCCGGTGCATGATGAGAATTACCGAAATATCGATCTATCGTGTTCCATATTCCCACCCTGGCCATGATAGGTACGGTACTTAAGTATCTTGCTGCGTGGGCTACGGCTACCCCTGCTCACATGACTTCAGTCGAAGAACATTGGCTGTTTGACGGTCAAGGTTTACAGAAGTGGTTCTGCCTCGAAACCCCAAGGAACCAGCTGCTAATCTTATGCATTTCCAACAGATCATCTGCTCGCTATTGTACGCTGCTATCTCATCAAGACCTGGTATTGCCTTTGCCACTAGCCGCCTAGCACATCATAGCTCGATTCCTTGTCCGGCGCACCTTACTGCTGCGCAACGTGTGTTGAGATATTTATATTCCATACGCTTCTTTGCGCTAGACAATGAAAGTGCGCCCGAGACGGTGTTATTCATCTGTTTCTCGGACGCTTCTTTCGCAGATAAGTGGATCGACCACCATAGTTCGTAGGGTTTCCTCTTTAAGCTTTTTGGTGGAGCTGTCGCATGGAGGGCTAACAAGCAAGACACTGTGACAACCTCTACGACGGAAGCCGGAGGTTCTTCCACTTTCGCAAACGGCTAAAGAGGCTCTTTTTATGTCACGACTGCTCACTGCCTTGTCCCTTCAGCTGAATAATCCGCTTACGATCAATTGTGATAACAGTCAGTCCATCAAACTGCTTGTCGAGGAAGCTACCAGATTGCAAATGAAGCTACGCCACGTCGATATCCACGCGCTATCGGTCAAGCAAGAGGTGCAAAGAGGGCAAATCAACGTCAGATGGCAAGCACAGGAGAGATGATCGCTAATGGCATGACGAAAGCTCTAGGAGGAGCACAATATGCCAAGCTTATGGGAATGACCCGTTATATCAAGGAGCAACTCGAGGTTGTACGGATTCTTGACGAATGCTAGACGTCTCTTAACTTCGGTGAAGTGACCCTGAGTTTTGCAGCAGATATCCCTATGGGAAAGAATCTGATATTCAACATGAGCACTGACTTTATCTCCCGCGGGACGGAAGCCGGCTTCAGTGCTAAATGATTAGCTACCCTGCTTTGCGCGTCCGGAGACCAGTATAGTATCACAGAAAAGTCCTGTGGGCCAACTTTCGGGTTTGGGCAGCAGACATATCCTGAAAAGATAATAAATTGAACCCTATATACAGAAAGTCTATACGGCGATAACGTATTGATATAAGAGTTCAACAAACTCGAGTTAGCTCTGCGTTTAGACGCCTGAGAACTGATCACCCTTTGTGCCTGCTCTCGGAGGAACTGTTTTGGGCACAGTTACACATGAAAGCCTACTGACGGAGAGCCTTCTATCGAGACCGCGCTTCAGTCAACTAAGCGTTGGCTAAAGGGTCTCGCTAGAGGTATACCTCTTAGTATCAGGTAACTCTATGCTGTGTATCTGCCTAGGTATTCAGAGAGAACGCTATCAACCTGAGTAGGCACTTCGTAACTACTAAAGCCATGTGGGCTACTTTCCGTGGGTGAGCGGCAGCTGTAGATACTACGATTTGGTATCAAAAAGAGTTTGGCATACTAAAGGAATAACGTCCGTGAGGTTTTGTGTTACGGGTTTCCCTCACCGTTGGAAGACAGAATTGTCGCGTTGATTGCTGGGAATAGTGGCATTTCAGGGCCGCATTTGGGTTCAGACTACTTGTTGCCAGGCAGTCTGAGGGGTGTTGAGCAGTATGGCGGCTATAGTGGGTTACGGGTGAGCTGGATCAACAGGGGGCTTGTGTCAGGTCTGTTGAAGAGGACGTGGAAAAACATTCAGTTAGCGATTTAACTGATAGAGTTCTCTGGCCGTGGGAAGGATCAACAATCAAATTTAGGTTCAGAACCCAACAACAAGAACATCACTAAATGCCCCTTCTATGACCGATTTACTGCTCACCATAGTGCATCCTCGAGACGATAGTTTTATACACGTAGCCCATAGGGCTACCAAGGAGCTGCAACTCGTCCAATCACTGTCGAAGATGGGGATTCGAGCTTGCTCTGTCGTTCAGCTTCCGCCGGGCGAGAATATTAGGTGTATGTACTGCAGTAGTGCTCATAGAGGCTGTGTTGTGACCTACAGCCCATAGGGTTTCGTGAGAAGAACTGGTTCTTCTAATCACCAATTTCGAACACCGCGTCTTGGTCCTGTAACACGACGTCTAATTTCGGACCGTCTTCGTTCTCCTCTTCTCCCAGTACCCAGCCACCATCTCTGAGGAAGTCATCACTCGGTCGGTCCGATTCTTGACAAGAATCTAGCAACCACGGATGAAACTTCTTATCCCGCAGATCACCGTTGAGATCTCCAAAGCACCACCATAGGACCTTTAGGAACTTCTTATTGGCACCGATTCGGAACTTTTCCCCAGGTACTAGATCGTCTTTCGTATGGATACTGTCCGAATTGTCCGTATACTTGAAGATTCTATCCCAGTCTAAATGATGGGTAAAATTGATCTCAGATGAGTCTCCCGGAATGGTCGCGAACTGGATCCCACGTTCTCTCAAGTCCAGTATATCGGTCCTCATCCTCTCGTTGACTCGGAGATGACCACCTAGGCGGATTTTGCGGCCTTCAGCGTCGTTAACGCCTTTGAGAGGTGCGAAAGCACCCCGGGCGAATATATCGAGACCTTGTCCAGGCTCTATGACTTCGAAGATATTGCGGTAAAGCATGATAGTGATCGGTACTCCCGCCCTCGTCGAGACGTTGAGACCCACGTCTAGTGTCGCTTGAGCGTTATGAAGAGAGAGGCTAGGTGATACTCTAAGGGTGACGTCCAGCTTTACGCGGTTATCCGTTGCCATTTTGAAGGTTGGATTTTCCGAGAGGTTGCAGGAACGGCAATATCAAAGAGAGCTAGGGGGACTGTATGCAGATAGGGCAGCAGGTGCCTCTCACTTGATACCTTTACGGAGATGCAACACAGCCGATGGTCTTGCGGCTAAGGCTTACATGCTCCATATATCAGAGCACGTTGCACAATCTGCCTTGACAGATTATATAATCTTGGAAGGCAGCAACCGATCGCTTGAGTTGAAGCTGACGATCGGCTATCGATATTCTTATTGAGATAATGCACACTCAGCTTCGTCGTAGGTAAGCTGACATCCAGAATCTCTTTGTTCCACAACTGGGCCGCTTCTTCTACTTCGCCCGTCCAGCTGTCATGCGATGTTGAAACAACTTGCGGGCCCTGGGGGCCATGACGAGAACTGTTGGCCCCCAAGGCATTGAGCGCCTTTTAGTCGTACTCACCGTGTACAACAAGATGTTAGTTACCGGATGTCCGAGAGAGTTTCACTTAAGGAATTCGAGATAGTAACCTGCCAGCTGGCTGATAATAGAAATATATACATATGGTACCGGATACATCTAGCCAGAACTCTGGACTTCCACTGGCGGTCGTGACCTATCACCTCGAAAGGGGACTACATACCTAGGTATTTACCTGGTCAAGGTATGATGTTACACGTCAACGCATCGAACAATTGGCAAGATCACAACAACAGATGGACAGTATGGGTCGATAGAGCCTCTGGCTCGGCGGTATACCACCCCGACCTTAAGCACGACTCAAATGTTTCTACATACGTAGATTCTCATAAGGAGGCCGGCCGTGCATAGAGACATATCAGCACACCATACAAGTCATAGTTCGGAGAGCTTGTCATGCTACCAAAGATGATTGTGCTCAACTACGAACTCAATGTGGGGTTACACAACAACAGAAGTGACTTTGCCAATCTCAACCAAATAAGACTGGGAGGCTGATGTAAAACACTGTGACTGGAAGACAAACACAGGGCTTGTTGGAACTCAATCCCTGGGCACCAAGTATCGAGGAATTTGTACCCAGGCATGGCTCACTTCTGATTATCCGAGCTATTGCCAGTCCATGCACGCCATCAATGATGCTTCTTCGCCGCCTTGCTCTCATCCATCCGTCTGATGATCTCCGCCTCCTCATCCTCGATCCTCTTGTCGGTCTTGGCACCTTTGGAAGGCTCGTTCCCGTGCATTCTTGCAGGGAGAGTTGGGTCCTGCTCGCCGGCGATCTGCTCGTCCGTCTTGTCTTTGCCGCTCCCATCGCTTGGGTCATTCTGGTCCTTGGCCGCTGCGAGACGGTTGGCTATGCTGCGCTCATCCTCTGGCACGTATCAGTCAGCCTATGGGGATCAAAGGAGGTTGATGATCCAATATTCCATGATCAACAGGGCGGGCACAAGGCTCAATGCTGGTGATTAGGCCAAGAGACATACTAGGGTCGTTCTCTTGGTGGGAGTTCTCCTTTCCCTCCTCGTATGGGACACCTTGGTTCTCCTGTTTCTGTGAGTCCGGGTGATCGCGTTGGTCACCCGCCTCGTGGGCGGAAGCGTTTTCGGCGTTAGAGTTGCTTGACATTGTAACGTGTATGTATGTGGTGCTCGAGCATCTGTAGGGGTTCGATGGCACAGGGAGAGGGCGTATGCAAAGGCAGCAGAACTCCAGCGGCCGTTCTCTAAGTGCGGAGGCTTGGGGTTTTGTATATGCCTCTCGGGTCTCACACGTGATGTCATTCTCACTGCGAAAGCTATTGGCACTTTCTCTCTTGCTCTCTCACTGAGACATGCATATGTGCTGCGCCTTGATTCCTGGGGTTAGCATCATGGTTCCGAGTTAGCGGACGCCACTAGATAGCTTCACTAGACCTCAAGCTACAAGCTAGCGATAATGCCCATGCAACCAAGTAGTGGCTTCGATTGTATATGGGCGACATCGTGTGACATCATGATCACGATCAAGAAGAGGGAAAAGCCTCACGACGTTCATCCTGACGGCCAGGTGTGCTCGAGGATCACCAGACACGCCCTCGCCATAACATCCTGCGCAATGCTCCTTGATCGACTCATCACTACGTCCTCTGCAGAGGCCTGGGGCTTGACCAGTCCGAGGAAGGTGGGCCAGGCGAAGGTCCACGGCTTCATGTAGAGAGCGACTCTCTCTGGCTATGCCTTCCAGGCCGAGGATTGAGACTCGATCCACATTCTGTAACCTTAAGTCCGCGCCTGATGACCGCCAACTCTGCTTGCTTGGCAAAGTGCGCAGATCGGTCACCGCATGCCAGTAACGATGCGCTTTCATCTAGGTAGAGTATGTCGATAGAGCATCCAGGGGTTTGGACAAACAAGTCGTAGCTTTGGGATCGCCACTGAAGTCGCAAACATAGACTGAGCCATCTATAGTTGCGCGGTACACGGTGCCAGATGTCCTGCAGCAGGTGACTGCTGTGATGGTGACATCCCACTTGCTCGTATGGTAATCCCTATCCTGAGGGCCTGTAGTAACTGATACTGTATCGCTGTTCTCATCATCATTGAAGTCCGTCCTAAAAAGTACGCTGGGCTCCCAAACTCTACACTGTTAACCCCAAATTCGATAAATCGCAGACTCTCTGAAGTCAACGCGAGACCTTTCGGAAGTATCGGTGTATCCAGCCTAATTCGATAGAGAGGCCGAAGGGATTCAAAGTCGTATAAGGTAAGGTTGCCTCGAGCATCAACACCCGTCAGTATTCGGCCATCTGGAGAGGATGACACAAGATTCATATTGACGACGAGGGCAGATGCAATAGCTTGCCAAGTTGTAAGGCCATACACTATGAGAATCCCATCCGTGTATGACGCAGCGAGCAGATTGTGACCGACGGTTGAGCATGGAGGATCGTTTCGCCAGCTTGATATATTGTATGAAGGTTTCCGTGTTTAGCGATGAACTCGATCCAGCGCAGGACGCTGCTGCCACTCATGGATTCGGACAGCAGATTTTCTTAACGACCAGGCCTCCCATGCTATGTGCTACAACAACGAGGCGCGCCTTGATAGAATCGTCAACTTCAGTAATTGCAGCTATAGGCATCATGGAAACGAATGGCATATAAACACGGGTATGCCTACCTTTTCGCCGCGATTAATGACGGAGAGGAACATGTAGCTGCTACCAGTTTGATCTCGACCAGGTGTCCGGCCCCCTAACCGCACCTGCTCAACGCAAAGATCAATCCACGGATTGTTTCTGGTGAGACAATCCGCAGTTGAACGCGCCCACCCTTGCTACTCCTAACTCCATGAGGCTTGGGGCCGCCAGCACTCGAGCCTCCTTGCGAGACTCAGGAGGCGAAAAAGGCCCACTATCCGCCGCACGTTCGCAGACGAACATGCGCCCCTAGACTTCTCCAATCGCTCCCTTTACTGTCTCTACTGCCAGTGCATACATCTCCTCGCGCCTCTCCCACTCGAGCGTCCCCTTCTCCACGCCAGCATCAAACCCATGCCCCACGCCCATCAGCATCGTGCCCACCGCCCTCACAGACGGGCATCCCCGCAACCGACTCTCCAGGGCCAGCGCCTCAGGCGCCAGCCTATCACCCTCGCACGTCAGGACCGCCACGGTCCCGGGGTACTCGGCAGGATCTGCCCTACCCGGCGACGCGCGCGGGTCCGCCCGGTCGCCCCGGTCTGGCAGGTAGCAGTCGACGAACAGGTCCAGCACCGAGGGGTCCATGGGGCTGATGCCGTCTCGGGGCGGGAGCTTCTCCCTCGACGGGATTGGTGAGGTCCGCGAGCGGGTACAGCGCCACGACGCCGCGGATGCCGACGCCCGAGGCCTGCAGGACGCCCCTGCGGAGCGCCGACGCCGCGGCCAGGGCGAGCGCGCCGCCCGAGCTGAAGCCCGAGAGGACTACGCGGGAGGCATCGAAGTGGCGGTCGTCGTCGTTGCCGCCGCCGCCGCCGCCGCCGCCGCCGCCGGTAACGCCGGAGCGGCCCCCCACCCAGTGCAGCACGTCCTCGACGTCGTGCAGGGCGGCGGGGAAGGGGTGCTCGGGCGCCTTGCGATAGTCGGCGTCGAGGACGGGGATGCCGAGGTCGTGGGCAGCGCGGGCGCAGAAGAGCGAGTTCGTGCCTAGCAGCCCGGTCAGGACGAAGCCGCTGCCGTGGTAGTTGACGAGCACCGGTGTCGGCCTTGGAGGAGATGCGGGCGAGGAAGACGACGAGGGCGGAGGAGGAGGAGGGGGAAGGTACAACTCGGCGATTATGAAGCGGCCGGGGTCACGCGAGGGAATGTGGAGTCGCTCGCGCCGCACCGGATACTGGGTCTCGGCGAGCAGGCAATCACGGCGCAGTGGCGCCCGTGCTTTGAGAAGAGTGAGAATGCGGAGAAGGATGACCGGGACCTTGAGGCACCAGTAGGCCCACAATGAGAGCTGCGCCATGGTTGAGATGATTATATATCGTGTACGAACAGATAGGGCCTGGGATGGTATAAGTACTTATAAATCTGGAAGAAGTAAGTAGTGTATCAACGAGGCTTCGTCTGAAGTGGAAGAGTGTCCATGGTCGAGCTTAAGTACTTGAGTAGGTATGAGTACTTACTTAAGTACTTAAGTAGGTATGTATCCATGGATGTAAGTGAGAAGGCCGCAGATGCTCACAAAGACCAGCCCTGTTGTACTACTGAAGTATTACCTAGGTACTTACTTACCTATGTAGGTAGGTATACCCAGCCAACAACATACTTATTCACCAACATACTTACCCACCAACATGGGCACTTGAGTACTCCGTCTATTTTTCCTAACCGCATACCTACTAAGTAGGTAGACAGCAGCATCTAAGATGCCTTCGGGAGTCAACCCAGAGTTGTCACGTAAATCCGCAGCTTCGCAGTCGGTGCAATCTCGATGATGCTCCAAGGTGATGATGGCTTGAAGTTAGTCCTCGTCTCTTTAGATAGTGAAGTCGTTATGTCTATGAGTCCTCAGGAAGACCAGGTTGTAGTAAGTCAGCACTCCAACCAATGAGAATCAAGCAATTCCATATTCCCGCCGTTGATTTTCCCGGCCGGCAAACGACCGATGATCGCCCAAAGGTTTCTAGAACATTTGTATGTCTCGCCATCCTTTTCTTGGACATTGACTAACCTCCTCCTAATAACCAACCCGCCAAGTACTCAGTTCCTCTCGAACTCGATCACTACCTCAGACACCTCGAATCCCAGGACCATCAACACCAACGCACCCAAATGTCGCTCCAAGCCTACCGCCACCTCCTCCGTGCCTCCCGGATAGCCTTCGCCGGCGACGAGCGCGTCCTCAGCGCAGCGCGCGACCAGATCCGCACCGGCTTCCGCCAGAACGCCAGCCTGTCGCCGTCGGACCCCGCCGTCGCGCCCGCGCTCAAGCACGCCGAGGAGGTCGCCGAGTTCCTGAAGGCGAACGTCGTACAGGGCCGGAAGGAGGGCGAGGACAGATACAGTACGTACACACACACACACACACACACACACATGGCAGCGGACCCCTCTCCCCAAGACGGTTGAATGAGATTGGCCTCTAAAGAGGCGATCTGTATGGTATCCTGATATTGATCTTGTTTGTTTCTTTCCTGCAGAACTACGGATACACGAGTACACCGAGCGCGGCGACAATGATACGGTCAAGCTCGCGGGCGGGAAGACGGTCACCATCGGCGGCGGATGCTGCTCGAGCTGAAGACGGCCCGGCAACGCACGGAAAAGAACGCAGGCCAAGCTGATTGATCAGTGTCATCGAGGAAGGACCCTCTCCAGGATGCTCCGTTGCCGCAAGCAGCGCCGTTGAAGGGAATGCGACGCAGCCGGGTCGACCTCGAGGACTCGCCACTGCGGTTGTACGGGGAGAAAGGCTGCATGCAGCCCTTACCCGGCCCCAAGCGTCACCTTCGTCATGAGCGAGAACCATGTGGCGAGAGAGGAAGACAAGATGGCCTTGGTGTGGTGTGTAAGATTAGACGAGATGTTATGAGGCCATTTATTACTATGATACCCCTCTGCTGCTCCACCAAGAGATGCAATATGCCCACGTGCCCTTTTTGTTTCCTGAACAGAAATGCTACACAGAAATGCTAAGCTTCGATATTTCGCGAACCCTTTCCCCAGCTGCCTTGAACGCCCCAAACTCCAGACATGGCCTTTTTGCTTGGTAACCCATGCTGTTCAATTGCCAGAAAGACTGGCATAATTAACATCATCCGCGCCAGGGGGTGCCGCCACGGGCAGTGGCGCGGGACCGCCCTGCTGGGAACCACCCTCGTTTTCCCCGACTGCACCTCCAGCCTCGCTGGCCCTCTGGCCTCCAGGGGCCCTTCTCGCCTGTGGGAACGCAGACCTTCCATCCCTCAACATCTCCGACCTCTCTTCCCGGTTCATGGTACCCACAGCCTTCGGCTGGCTCCACCGTACACGCAGGGGGCAGCCAGCGATCACAGCCTTGCCCTGACATGCCTCGGCTGCCCTCTCGGCCGCCTCCCGGGTCTCATAGTTGATAAATGCGCAATGCGACATGTGCGAGCAGACCAGCGACTTGATCTTGCCGTGGGCCTTGAAGAACTCGCGGATCTTGTGCTCTGGCAGGTCGTCCTCGACACCAGTAACAAACAGCGACATGATATTCCTGTCGGCAGGTGGCTTCCAGTCGTTGGGGCCCGGTGGTAATTGCGCGGCAGAAGGGAACGCCCCTTTCCTCGAGCCGCCAGGCCTACCACCAGCACCGCCAGGTCTCGCGCCTACTGCTCCTGCGGCCCTGGAGTCACGCGACCGGATGGGCCCAGCCCCTCCCAGGCCAGCGCCAACCACGAAATCTCCGCCCGTCGCGCTGCCTGCGCTCTTCGAGCTCTCGGCCTTGGGGTTCCCCTCGTCGTCGAGCTCGCGCCCCTTCCTGAAGTAGGGCTTGCTCTGGGCCAGCCTCCTGAGCAGCTCCCGGGCCTTCTCGTCCGTCTTCTCGTACTCCTCCAGGCCGGCCTTGCCCTCCTCGATGGCGCGCTCGTTGTTCTGCGCAAAGTACTCCCTGTTGATCTCGCTCTGGGGGCCCGGGGCCACCATCTTGAGGGCGGCGTCCCTCACCACGATGGGCAGGCCGAACGACAGGTCGAGCATGCAGGACTGGCAGCAGTTCTTGAGGCGCGCGCACGTCAGGCAGATGTTGGTCCGCTTCTTGCGGCCGTGGGCGCGGTCGGCGCTCCACTGGAAGACGGTGAAGGGGCGCGTGCACAGCTTGCACTCGGCGGCGTAGTCCTCCTTGAGCATCTTGACGTAGGGGTTCTCGGGCAGGCACGTCTCGCATACGGAGGGGAAGTCGGTGGACTCCCAACCCGAGCGGTTGAGGTCTTGTTTTATCTGGGGTGGCATTTTGACGAGGTGAGGGCGAGGGGCGGGGCGGAGCGGGGTGGGCAACGGTAAATCCGGCCAGAGGGTATCAGAGGTTGTCGAGCGGCGCGTTGACCCTGTGTGTTGTGATCGGTCGAGGGGAGTGTGTCCTCTTGTGTTGTCGCAAAGAGGGATGCCCGCTTCGGCGTGTTTGCGTTGATGGGTGTGGCGTGAGGCGTTTTGTAAGTCGCAAATTGATGATGGCTGATTGCTGACTGCTGATTGCCGATTGCTGATGGTCGACAAGAAGTTTAGCAGTGGCGCAAGGAAAGCCGCATACGGTAGTACAAGCGGACTAAATGGCTTATCAGGATATCAACACGTGCGACCCACAAAGCGTGTGGCGTTTACGTAAGCCGGCGGTACACTAGCGTAAGGGTACCTGAGCAGTCTGAGTACCGGTACCTACTAGAAGAGATGTACTGGCACCACCTGGCCACCTGGTCATTCGACAAGCGTCCAGATGTTCACTGCAAGCTCGAGCAAACGTTGACGAAGACGTTGACACTCGGGATATTCCCTCTTCCCTCCTCCACACTGCTGATTGTGCACTACATATGTAGGGTGCTACTGTGGACCCCGGGACTCCCAAGGGCTCGGCTTGATGGCACGATGGCTCAATCTCCAGGCGGCCTTATCATCCATACAGTCCGTCAGATACCAACCCCTTTTTCTTTTTTCTTTCTTCTTTTTTTTCTATTTCTTCATTGCTCTTTCTACCTGCAGAGCTTGCTTGTGCTTCTTATGATCGGTGGTGTTCGCATGTACGACCTTGAACAATTATACTGAAATACTTAGGTAGTAGATCATGCAGATCTCCGTAATCGTATTTGTATCCGTATCGTTGATTCGTTGCGTGGACGAACCCGCAATCGACTCGGGGATCTTCAGATAACGGTCCCTTGAAAGCTACTTATGTGTACTTCGAGAGAGACTATGATTTGTCGGGGGAAACAGGTAGCTTCCGGTATAATGTTGAGAGAGATTGGCCCTCCAGCATTAGCGCATCTGTACGATGTAGTGGTTGACGCTGGGTGCAGCTAGGGCCCCCGTCTCATTCGAGGACCCCTGTCCGCTACCACCCGGGAACTTATTAGTTGTCAAGCTAGAAAACTTCCAAGGTACGGGCCCCCAAATGTGTGTGTGTTGTCTACACCGCAAAGCTCCCACTCTTTCCTCTCGCCTTCGGTAGTGTTGAGTCTTGTTCTGTGATCCCGATTCTATTCAATTGACTTGCTCTATTTTTTCTGCTCACAATTGGCCTCAGCTTCTTCACTCTTATTACGTTTAATACGATTCAACACGTCAAGATGGGCAAGCCAATCCAGCTGGAGAAGGAGGACAAGGAGCGCGATGCCGCCTTCAACAAGGCCATGCACGGCAAGACGGCCGCCCAGGCCAACAGCGTGGCCACCATCCTCTTCAAGGACTCCGAGGCCAAGCAGGCTGCCATCGATGCCTACTTCAAGCACTTCGACGGCAAGAGGGCAGAGAACGAGACCGATGCTGATCGTAAGGTGTGTTACTCGACCTCTCCTCGAGGCAACTGTGCCGACAGGTCACCCCATTTGCCCCTTTTCCCATGAGCTGATTTTCTGGTTCTCAACCACAGGCACGACAAGACGAGTACGCCACATTGACAAGGCAGTAAGTGCCATCCTCCACCACCATGGGTCAATGAGAGCTTGCACTGACGTACCTCCGCCCATCACAGTTACTACAACCTTGCTACCGACATCTACGAGTACGGTTGGGGCCAGTCCTTCCATTTCTGCCGCTTCTCGGTCGGCGAGCCTTTTTACCAAGCCATCGCCCGTCATGAACACTACCTCGCACACCAGATCAACATCCAGGAGGGTGCCCAGGTTCTCGATGTTGGCTGTGGTGTCGGTGGTCCCGCGCGAGAGATCGCCAAGTTCACGGGCGCAAACATTACGGGTCTGAACAACAACGACTACCAGATCGATCGCGCGATCTACTATGCCGATAAGGAGAAGCTGTCGCATCAGTTGACATATGTCAAGGGTGACTTCATGGTAAGAAACCCCTCCGGTCCTCTGCCGTACCAACCAGGCAGGCAGGCAAGCAAGCAGTGGACAGATGGTGGCTGACAAGACACAGCAAATGCCCTTCCCTGACAACACTTTCGACTACGTGTATGCCATCGAGGCAACCGTCCACGCGCCCAAGCTTGAGGGCGTCTACAGCGAGATCTTCCGCGTCCTTAAGCCCGGTGGCACATTCGGCGTGTACGAGTGGTTGATGACCGACGAATATGACAACAACAACGCAGAGCACCGCAAGATCCGCCTCGCCATCGAGCTTGGCAACGGAATCTCCAACATGGTGCCCATCCAGGAGGGCATTGACGCCATGAAGGCGGCCGGCTTCGACCTGCTCAAGCACGAGGACCTGGCACAGAGGCCCGACCCCATGCCCTGGTACTGGCCCCTGAGCGGAGAGATCAAGTACCTGCAGTCGGCGAGCGACTTCTTTACCATCTTCAGGATGACAAAGTTGGGACAGTTCTTCACTCACGGCTTCGCCGGTCTGATGGAGACGCTGCGGGTTGCGCCCAAGGGCACCCAGAAGACGGCGAACGCGCTGAGCGAGGGTGCCGACGGTCTGGTCGCCGGTGCACGACTGAACCTCTTCACGCCCATGTACTTGATGGTCGGCCGCAAGCCTGCCAACTAAAGCAAACCGACAGACAGCGAGCGAAGCATTCGATGACTGAGCGAGCATGAGAGCTGACACGGACGATGAAACGAGAAAATGGGCTGACATATACACCATATGTATGTATATATGTACTAATAAGAGCTAACGGCGCTGGACATTAGACCTGGTTGTCGCCTTTATGTTTCTCTCTGGTGGTCATCTTTCTTGGGACTTTTTGTAGACGATTGGCATAATGGCATAATAATAGACTCCAAGAGCTTCTCTCCTCCGAGTAGGCACCAGTCTTGAGGGAAGAAGGAATATGAAGAGAAAGAAGGAAGGTAACCGTGATGCTACTTGAAGTAGTCTGTAATATAGAGGTTGTTCAAGCATTGGATCGACCAACTGAGCGCCTCTGACTCCGCGTTTCCCCAGCGGGCGAAGACTAACACAGGTACCGTAGTAGATTTCAACAAGGTTGCCCCCAGCCGTTTTTTCCTTATCCGTTTTTCCCCCAGCGTTCGGTGTCCGTCCAGCCCCCCCACGATCTAGGCCGTATCAGGGACTTAGTGGGTCCGGATATCTGCTCCAGGGCTCGGTCAATGATCTGATTAGTTAACCCAACAGAAGCCTTTTGTTGGTCGGTGCTGTAGCTCCAGGGGGTCATGAACGGCCTGGGGCGGCCTGGGGGCAGCCTTCCCCAGTGCTGAGCCCTGCTGAGAGGGTGGGATTGGTGCTGAGAGTGTAGAGTGGTCCGCGGGCACTGACCACTAACGCGCCTCCCCACCAGCGATTGGCAATGCCGCAACTCTCAACGGAGCTCCAGCGTGGGCGATCAATCCCAGCGCTGGCCGGGGGTTCGAAAAATTCCCTCGATCTTGGACCTCCTCCGGCCTTCTGCGTGTGTGTGAACCTGCGTCTCCTCCAGAAATCCCACCCCCCCAAACCACCGAAGCAGCTTTTATCGCAGCACAGCACCGTCGGCCTCTTTTTTGTCTCCTCCCCCTCTGCAGGTGCTCCTTCTTTCCTTCTCTTCTCCAGTAGCCCAGGTTCATTGGAATTTACTTGTTCCAGTGACGAGCTCTCGACCTCTTCCGCCCCATCCACCAAAGAGTCTCACCAACCCGACCGATCACAATGTCCCGCTTCCTCCGACCGGCAGCCCGGCTGGCCACCTCCGCCAGGGCTGCTCCCCTCTCCAAGACCTCTACCATCCCTTCCGTGTCCTCCAGGATATCGCGACCAGCCTCCGCCTTCCTCCAGTCCAGGACATACGCCTCCGCCGGCACCAAGGAGTACTCGGTCCGTGAGGCGCTGAACGAGGCGCTGGTCGAGGAGATGGAGACCAACGACAAGGTCTTCATCATGGGTGAGGAGGTCGCCCAGTACAACGGTGCATACAAGGTTACGAAGGGACTTCTGGACCGGTTCGGCGAGCGAAGGGTTATCGACACCCCCATCACCGAGTCTGGTTTCGCTGGTCTGGGAGTCGGTGCCGCCCTGAGCGGTTTGCACCCAGTTGTGAGTGGATCTGCGCGCCCGTCTCCGACACGGTTGTTGGACATGCGCATATATGCTAACCGTTTGTGTGATCTGTTTGTACGTATTCTAGGTCGAGTTCATGACTTTCAACTTCGCCATGCAGGCCATCGACCAGATCGTCAACTCCGCCGCCAAGACCCTCTACATGTCCGGTGGTATCCAGCCCTGCAACATCACCTTCCGTGGCCCCAACGGTTTCGCCTCCGGTGTCGGTGCCCAGCACTCCCAGGACTTCAGCGCCTGGTACGGCTGCATCCCCGGCCTCAAGGTCGTCTCCCCCTGGAGCTCCGAGGACGCCAAGGGTCTCCTGAAGGCCGCCATCCGCGACCCCAACCCCGTCGTCGTCCTCGAGAACGAGCTCATGTACGGTGTCAAGTTCCCCATGAGCGCCGAGGCCCAGAGGGACGACTGGGTCATCCCCATCGGCAAGGCCAAGATCGAGCGCCCCGGTAAGGACCTGACCATCGTCACCCTCTCGCGCACCGTCGGCCAGTCCCTGGTCGCCGCCGAGAACCTCAAGAAGAAGTACGGCGTCGAGGTCGAGGTCATCAACCTGCGCTCCGTCCAGCCCCTGGACCTCGAGGCCATCATCAAGTCCGTCAAGAAGACCGGCCGCCTCATCTCCGTCGACTTCGGCTACCCCGCCTTCGGCGTCAGCGCCGAGATCCTGGCCCTGGTCATGGAGTACGGCTTCGACTACCTCGAGGCCCCCGCCCAGCGCGTCACCGGCGCCGCCGTCCCCACGGCCTACGCCGAGAAGCTCGAGGAGATGGCCTTCCCCCAGGAGGACACCATCGAGCGACAGGCCGCTAAGCTGCTGCGCCTTCTGTAAGGAGGTTGTTTTCGGTAGCAGATAATCGAGAGAAGCGGAGCGTGGATGAGAGCGAACAAGGAGCTGGTTGGTTGATGGTCCCGGGGGACGATAGGGGGATATCATCCATCGAATGGGAGGGTTATCTCCCACATCATAAATATTCGGGTGTGGTGGAGCGACACCACCGCCTACAGTTTTTAGCACCGCCCCCTTCCTTCCCCCCCCCTTTTTTGGGCGAGGGGTGAGAACATGATGAATGAGATGTGCAGGGGAGGGCGATGTTGCCCTGCCCCTTCGCATGAAGTTTGATGGCTATAGATCAATGCCCCGGGCCACTAGGGAACGGGGGGCAAACGTGCAAAACAACTACAATGTACTTTTACGCTATTTCTGTGGGAGACGCATAGAGCCTGGATAGCCGTGTCTGGATGATTTCAGTGTCATTGCTCCTTTCGTTGCCGGACACCGTATGTCTTTTGTCTACCTCGACGATACCTAGGAAGTCACCCGTTAACCTTGTTATCACCTACTCACTCGGGTAAGTAGGTAGCTTTCCTCCCGTCGGGGTTTCTCTTATATTTCCTCTTCGTCGTGTGCCAAACAAGCCTGCCTACAGTACCTCTATCACTGCCACCTCTGTTCTCCTTCACGATAAGACGTACTTCATCCTCCTGTAATCGTCTCGACAGCGTCCCATGACCTTGATATACTTGCCAATGCACCAATGGCTTGTTGCTACAGTGTCGATCCCCGAGGAAGCCTCACCACGGCCTCGTTCTGAACTGTTTACGACGGTAGATCATAACGAGTGGAACGCCCTCGGAGACTTGTGTCTTCCCAGCGATATAAGCCAATTGGTTTGGATCGGTGTCCTTGTTTTCAGTCCAGCAACTCCCCTCGTCTCAAAAGTGAAATTCTCCTCTCGTCTTCGGGGGACATTCCCACCCGCTCACTCGTAGCCGGACTACATACCTTGTTCTCCCATGGCACATACTGTTGTTCATACGACAAGATCGTGACGAAACCTGTGATATACTTGTTGGTTTACCCTTTATGCTGTGAGTATCAGTTGTCACAAGTCCAGGACGTTCTTTCGACCCACTGCCGTCCGTCTTGAGCATCAACTGGTTGCTACTCACATGTATATCGGTGACGGGCTCAGACAGGCCAGGATGCTCTGGCGCATGGTCATGGGCGGAATCAATGGGTGCCGCCGGGTAGCACGGCGGTGAATATGGCTCATCGAATTACTTGAGGGGGATTATTGTCTCATGATCAGTTGATCCTTGTATATGCCCTACTTGAAAGTTGTATCAAAAGGTAACATTTGCTTCACAGGATGTATGTGCTCCTGCTGCCAGTTGCGGGCACGCTTTCAACACCTAGTAGTGGCGATGGGGAGCGGTCTGGTCATATGCGAGCTGCTGAAGATATAAGACATAGAGGGCACAAATCTTCCCACGGGATAAGATGTTCCTTCATCTGGTCGGTGGTGTGTTCATCTACGGAGTTTGCATTCGTTTGACCGAGTGGATAGGTAATGTACTATATCTTTCCCTTGAGTATTCTCACCCCAGACGACAAGGTTTACAAGGGTCTCGATAAGAAGTCGTGAGCAGGGGAAGAAATATCCGTAAAGACCAACAGTCTATTGTCTATTTAAAATCGTGGTGTATGCCGCTATGTAGACGAAACCACCTGAAATATATCAACGCACCAACAGCCGATTACATCATCTAAGCCAGCGTCTTGACATCGCCCTCCTTGAGCTTGCCAGCGCCGACCAGGCGGGTGGCCTCCTCCTGCCAGACAGCCTTGATCTCGTCAGCGACCTTCAGGCCGTTGAGCTTGGCAGCCAGGGCAGCGATCTCATCGGGGTCGATCTTGGCCTGGATGGTCTCGACGTCACCAAGGACGGCATCGATCTGGGCGGCAGAGGCGTCGCCGGCGGCGAAGTAGTTGGCGTCCTTGACGGAGCCCTTGAGGACACGCTTGTTCTTCTTGACGGCAGTCTTGGCCGCCTCCTTGGCCTTCTTGGAGTTCTCGCGGTCGGCCTTGGCCTTCTCCTCGGCCTCCTTGGCGGCCTTCTCCTCAGCCTCCTTCTTGGCAGCGGCCTCCTCGGCAGCCTTCTTCTCGGCGGCCTCCCTCTCGATCCTCTTCTTGTTCTTGTTGGCGCTGGCTTGCTGGCGGAACCTCTTGATACGCTCGTCGCCGGCCATGACGTCGTCGACCAGCTTGCGGAGGCGGGCGTTGTCCTCGACCTTTCTCTTCTTGCGGGCGTTGGCGTTCTTGCGCTCCTGGTGACGCTTCTGGTCGCGGTTCTCGTTGTCGTCGGGAACATCCTCGTCGAGGTACTCGAAGGTCCTCCAGCTGTCGAAGTTGTACCAGAAGTTGTAGAACTCCTCGACCTGCTGCTCGGTGGCGTCGGCGTCGCCCAGCTGCGGTACGGGCTGGGTCTTGGAGAAGCGGCCCTCGGCCTTGAAGACCTTGCCCCAGAGGCGGTAGTAGTCGCCCTTCTGCAGCTGCTTCTTGGTGGGGGGCTCGACGTCGGCGGCCTCGTCGACGGAGTCGTACTGGCGGCGCTTGACGGGGTCCAGGAGGACCTCGGTGGCCTTCTGGATGCACTTGAAGAAGTTGTCGTCGTCGGACTTGCCGGTGGCGGCCTTCTTGTCGGGGTGGTGCTTGAGGACCTTCTTGCGGTGGGCGCGCTTGATCTGCTCCTCGGTGGCCTTCCAGCGGTACTTCGTTATTCCGAGGACGGCGTAGTGGTCCTGCTCCTGTATTTGGGGAAGGCACCGGTCAGCATTGACTTCATCTTCATCAGTCAGGGCTGTGTTCTTACCTTCCAGTCCTTGGCCTCACGCTGCAGCATCATGGGGTCCTCGGGCTCGCTGATCTCGCCAGCATCCTCCTCCTCAACGTTCTTAGCACGCTCCTGGGCCTGGATGCGGTCATCCTCGGAGAAGGTACGCTTGTGGCGGGCACGACGGGCGTGAGCGAGGAAGTGAGGGCCGACAGGCTCAATTGTCCGCTGGGCAGAGGCGGAAACCTTGCCAACGGGCTTGAAGTCCTTCTCGGCAGTCCATCCCTCAGGGAGGACGGGCAGAGCGCGAGTCACAAAAGCTGCGTTCGTCATGATTGCAACTGGTTTGTGGTTATGGTGATGTATAGGGGGTGTTGGAGTGGGAAGGAGGCTTCCGGCTACTGCTGGCTTGCCTTATGCGTTTATAGGAAACTTTTTTCCTCCCCGGAAGGCTTGACCCACTCTTTTGGGTTGGTTCTCAAACGCTAGCCGTCTGTGGGAAGAGGATACTACAGCCACGTGCACGGACCTATCTCATGACTTTGGTGTCAGTTCAATTCCATTTCCATTTCTATTTCCAGGCCTCAACCTTGATGTTTCGTTGAACATGGACAAAACACAAGGCCGGGTTGTATGGGAACCGCTCGAGGTCAAGTGACACCTTGTTGAAGTGATTCTATTTAAAAGTCTAATTGGGTATCAACAGCCCTTCCTGCTAACCGAATCCAAATCCAAATCCACATATAAATCCAAACCCAAAGCCGAACCCATGACACAAAGGGAGTTCAAAGAAGCTCGACTTTATAGATGATGATAATAGCCGTTCCTATCCAGCACCCAGATAATACATGATCTTCATCTGTGGACGGTCTCCTTCCATATCGGAAGGAAGACAAAGATCAACACCCCACAAAACCCAGCACATGCACCACCAGCCACGCACTGGGCCAGAATCAGCCTCTGCAACCTCCTCAGATGCTTGTCCACCACCTTGTAATTCCTGCCATGCGCCATAGTCCGGTTCATGAACGCCCGGTACTGTCTCCACCACCTCAGAGGTCCCGTGGACGCTGTTACTCGTGTCTGAACAACACGATCATCCTCATATCTTTCCCACGGCAGGGCCTGCCTCTTCGACATGGACAGCAGGAGGAAACACATGCCCTGCGTCCCCACCAGCATCAATGTCACACCCAGGGTCCACAGCGGGAAAGAGAGAAACACATCCCACCGGCTGTGTGTGCCAATGTGCGGGTACAGCGCCCGCAGGAGCACCAGCAGGAACCCGCCCAGTATGCACCCGATCCCGATGAGGTTCCCCACGCAGATGGTCTCGTACGTCCCCGTCGACACGCCTAGGGCCACGAAGTTCCGGTGCGAGCAGTTCTTCATCACCTCGTAGATGTGGTCCGCCACGGGCTTCAGGTGCCGGGGGTCACTCGACTCGTGCAGGTTCTGAAGCGTGCGCTGCCGCAGCGAGTGCGAGATGTTGAGCTCCTTCTCGGCCCCGGGACTCAGGAACCGCGCGATGGCGGCGTCGAGCTCCGCCCGGCCCTCTTCGGCCTGCGCGGCCTGGGGTGCCCTGGATAGCCGGCTGACGAGGGGGAGCGGTACTACGGGGCCTTTCTCCGGGTCGTTGGTGGGGCTGAGAGGACATGTGCCGGCGGCGGCGCAAGGTGCGGTGTTGTCGATGAGTGTTCGTTCCGTGGAGCAGGTCGGCGAGCGTCGGAAGAAGTTATCGGTCCATCTTGACCCGGAATTTGCTACTCTGGCGCATGGTGGTTCGGCCTTCAAAATGCTATCCGAGATGGAACTCATCGAAGGTTTGGCTGCAGCACGTTGTTAGTAGGCGAGAATTGGTGTCATGGTTCACTGTTGTCACTCACCTGTAACGGCCGCGGACAGGTTCGGAACACCAGGAGTGTTACTCGTCTCTGGCCTTGCATAAACATGGCCCGCAGGTCGTGGTATACTCTCGTCTGAAACGCGTATCTTCTCCCTCGTCGACTTGACACTGTTGAGCTCGTAGTATTTGTACCTGTAGAGACGGTCAGCGCTGGCTCACCAAGTCACGTTTGCAGCTTTGTTGTAGAGCTCACCAGAGGTAGAACTCCAGGTTCTCTGCAGAGTGTTCAACATGTAGGAGGTACATGTAGAAATCATGCAGGGACATTGGACTGCACGTCTTGTTCTCCAACACCCTGTCCAGCGCAAGCCTGCTCGGTATCGAGCCCGAAGGTCCTGGCCCAAGGGCTGGGGTCCCCGAATGTGTCGGCCTGATATCCTTATCGTTGAGTTGGCGAGTGTAGTCTCGGATGTCTCGCCATTGTGGTTTTCTGTACCATAGCCTCAGCCAGTCCGGACACTCAGGCATAATCATCCCGCTCCAAGCAATCGTCGTCCAATAGGTGATGGAAATTCTGGTGGTGTACTCGCTGCGGTAGCCTTATAAGTCGGTCGGGCCTCACACTGTATGTATCAAATGCAAATGCCGGCGTTTCACAGATTAAGAGATGTAACACAGCAGGAACGGCCAGCCCATCTCCTCGACGTCAAACGGGTTCCCACCTTCGCAGAAGTATAAATTCCCGAGATTTTGGGCCCCCGGGGGGCCGCACTTGCAGGCCGCACACCACAGACAGAAAGAAGAACTTTTGGAAGGATCGAGCGCCACGTGCAAAGAAGTGCGGCGGCGCTATCATCAATCCATCGATGTAACCAACAAAGTGACGCGACAACACATTCCTGTAAGGTCCCCTCGTTAGTGTGACCACTATCGAAGCCCAGAAGGATCCAACGTTTACATCACAACTGTAAGCCCAACGGGTGGGGGGAGGGGGGAGGGAAGCTTCAAGTTCAGTGGATGGACGGAAGTCTAGCCCCAGTTCTCGAAGGTTAGTAAGTCCAAACTCTATAGATAGGTACTACTAGTATGTAAGAATTCCAACTGGCGAGAATACGGGGCGCAGAGTGCGATGTTGGTTGGATGACAAGGCCCCAAAGTGGACTAGGGCAATCCTTTGAACCCCATTCTAACTCTCCATGGTCGAGGAGGAGGAGGGTGTGCAGGCAGGCAGGATGGGACGCCCTCCTGGGTGCGCCTGCCACATCCAAATTGGGAAGGCAAACAAGGTCGAAGATCTTGGCTTCCCGGCCTGTTCGTTCACGGCGTTGGAGGCCGGCTATGATGACTTGTGGCTGCTGGTGGACGTGACCAGTTGACGGGATGGTCTCTCAACCCTGGAAATCGGCTGGGCGAGGGTAGCAGCAGTGGGCAACATGGGAGGTGCAGTGGCACAGGACAATGCTATCACATGAATGCCACTCAGAGCTGAAAGCCTGCTTCTTGTTGATCAACTCTCCCCAACTCCTTCAACCACCTCGATCATGAACTCGCTGTGTCCTGGTGGTTTTGAAATCCAAGGTTGTCTGTAGCAAGTTTTCCAAGGCTCTAAGGGCTTACATATCCGCGCACCGGGACCATAACATTCCGCCCGTTGTTGGTTCCCAGTCTGTTGGCCGTGCCTCCTTCAGGATTTAAGTAGCCGCGGCACCTAACCTCTTCAAGGCCCCGCCGTGATGCAACAAGGACATCGGAAAGCATTCTGTAACCCGACGTTGCCGGATTCTCGGGATGGGGGCGTGTCATATCGATGGCCTGGTGGGTGGCGTTACTTACTGTATATATAAGTAAACAGTATGGTGACAACCACTGATCTCATTCTATATGTAGTGTACCGTGAGATCGGCCACATCGGTGGCCCCGATGTGAATACACTGCATGGTGGTATTGTCATGGTGGTATTATTCTAGAATGACGCAAAACTGTTCGATCTGGTGTTTTCACAGAGGCTCATGTTGCGAGCACCGTTGCAATGGATGTGGACAAGCTTAAATGTGACAACCAACATGTGCGATTGTGGGGTGGGCGTGGACGTGGGCGGCGTTGTTCTAAATTTGGAATCGTGCTGACCCCCTCTAAGGTACCCCCCGGCCTGGCACTGCCTGACTGCTCACCTAGGCACGTGCTTCTTCTTCGCGGTGTGATATCTATTAGTGTTTCGGCCCGGTACTCAGTGCCTTTTCTTGCTCATCAAGGTAGAACACACAATCTGCAGCGCGCCCGCCACAATGATCAGAATCCATTCCTTCCAATGGCATTCATGATGGCCTCAACGGCCTTTCTCTCGTTGGCTGGGCTCAGCTCCTGCAGCAGCGAGCTATCGGCGCCGGCGATAGCCCCTTGGATCTGTGTTGCTGTGAACCCCAGACCGGCCAGCGCTTTCTCCATGCCGTTGAGCGCCACATTATGGAAGACGGCGCTCGCGATCACGAGACTGATCAGCATGCTCTGGCCCTGGGCCGCGTTGATGAACTGGATCGACTCTGGGATCCGCGCCGGTTCCACGAGCGCCATCGACACACCGTAGCTTGCCTGCGTCATGGTCTGTCCGAAGCCGAGGATGGAGAAACCATACACATGCGCCGGCGACGTGTCGACCCCCACCTTCGTCATGGCCGCGCCGCCGCACACGAGCAGCACGCCCGACACGAGGTACCACGCCCAGTGGGGGCCCACGCGCGGGAGGAGGTACCCGCACGACAGCGTCGCCGTCACGTAGATGACCATGAAGGGCAGGAGGTGCACGGCCGCCTCGATGCCGCTGTTACCATGCACGAAGAGGAAGTACAGCGGGATGTAGTAGATGGCCACAAAGAGCGCCGCGCTGCTGGTCGCCATGCACAGATACTGCAGTAGGTGCTGCAGGTTGCCCACGAAGTTGACGGGGAACAGCCGCTGCGATTGCCTGTCGGCCAACAGGGGCGCCCAGACCTGGCTCGCTGCAAAGGCGGCGGCCAAAACGCCGGACACGACGACGAGGGCGCGGCTGGACGACCACGCCCACTCGGCGCCACCAAAGGTAAAGGCCAGCACGAAGCACACGTACATGCCGGCAGAGAGCACCACGCCAAGCCAGTCGAGCTCCTTGACCTTGTCGGCCCATCGTCGGTCGGCCTGCATGGGGATCGAGGGCAGCGCAAAGACGTAGATGCGGCTCAGGGCGTCGAAGACGACTAGGATGATGTAGAAAGCCCAGCTGGAGGGCAAAACACATAATTAGCACTTCCTCTGCCCTTAACTAATGTCACATGTGGAGTCTATAGTATCCTTACCGCCACGTCGCGCTGCTGTCGGCAAGCGCCCCGCCAATAACAGGACCCAAGATGCAACCAGCACCATACACAAAGGCGATGATTCCCACATACAGCGACGCCTCACGCTGCGTGCTGGTGGCCACGGCGAGGTTTCTGAATCCCGGCAACCCGTCAGTCTCTATCCAGTAAAGGAGCACCTCACAATGTGCTATGTGATATACGCCCCCGGCACATCCTCGGAAGGGCGCTCATAATAGGTCACATCTGAAAAGGAAGCGAATAGACACAGTTATACTCACAGTGTGCCCAGATACATACCAGCACCGCCAACACCAGCCCAGACACGGCCGATGATGAGAGCTTTCATATTGGGAGCTCTCATGCCGTTTGCTGTCAAAAGCTGGTCGCGACCACTCGTGCGGTATATGCCGACTTGTACGATGTCTTCGCATCTCTGTTATACGCAAACGGGATAGCCAGTCCCTACCAAGACCCGGGCGTTCTGGAGCAGGCTGCCAAGTACCTCGCCCAACGCATTGATGTCCTTCATTCTTGGCATAGGGATTCTATCCCGGAAGGCATGAAGGCGCCTCGGCGGAATGGCGGGGTCCCCTTCTCTACAGACAGAACACCCCTGGAGCTGGGGGGCGGTATGGGGACTGGGGATGGGCTCAGAGTGGTGCCGCTCTGGTTGCGCAGGCAGCGCATCTGCCTAAAATAGGTATATCACACCATGGTAATGAACCTCTACCGGCCCTTTGTCAATTTCAAAACCATCGGCGGCAGTAAAACAAACGGCGACAGCAGCAGCAGCAGCAGCAGCAGCAGCAACAACAGCCATGAAACACCCCCCCAGATCCCCAGAGAAGGCAACCGCGGGTACGCACCCTTCACAGCCTCTTGCGCAACAGCCTGCATCTCCCACGCCATCGCCCACACGCACCTGGTGCACCAGGTCCTCTCGGAGACAGACCTCCTCGACGGCTGGCACGAGTGCTTCCAGTGGCAGTGGAACGCGACCGGCACCATCGCCGGCTTCCTCCTCGCGCACCCCTTGGGCCCGCCCACGGCGGCGGCGAGGCCTTCGAGCTGTTTGGGCGCAACAACATCGCCGTCGCGAGGAGCGCCGCGTCGGTGACGAGGGACCTCGTCGCCAAGGCGGATCTGCTGGTGGGGAGGCTGACGGGTGGCAGTGGTGAGCTTGGCCGCTCGTTCGGTTCTTCTCAACAGCGGGGGTGGCAGCAGCAGCCGAGCGTGTCTGAGAGTGTTAGACAGGACTTTGTGGCCGCGCCGGCGCCGGGAGAAGATCTGGAGCATTTTTCTGCTTCTTGTCCTTCGGGCAGCCGCATGCCATCATCATCAGCCGACCAACAACTCCAGTTTGAGGCCTTCAACTGGACAACTACCGACTTCTTGGTTTTATAGACTTGGCCATGACGGTGGACTCGTTCAACAGCTTCGACGACCTTCTGGCTGAGACGTGCAACCCGGCGGACCTATGGGTTAATATGAAATGAGTGATCTCTGGTTGATCGGCCCGACAAGCGGCCTTCCCAGATGGCCCAACTTTGACAGTGTGGCCATGTCGGTTAGTTTCAACTTATATACTCTGGCCCTAGCCGCCCGTTTGATCACTGTGCTATCTCCAGTGCTTCGTTCCCGGCTTGACCTCTCAGGTCTAACAGACTCTCTGGCAAACTGTAAAGATATTTTTCACGCTTTTGTAAGCTTGGGACTTGGTGTCTGGTCTAGCCTTTCGATTTAATCATAATCTATGTTCGAAAGGTGTCTAGAAGTAATATCTTAAGCAGCTGCTGACCACCATAGGTCGAACCGTACTGCATGGAATGCTCCATGCCCAGGTATGGGAATGGAAACGACAACGATACGGTCGAGTAACGAAATACAGACGGCTATACTTCGACTCATATTCCTGCTCCGTTGCATCGATGCTTCAGATGCAAGAAAGGAGATTCTCCCATAGATTCATGCTTGGAAGCACATGTACGGCCATTTCTATCAACTGAATCATTTCAAAACTTTACCATAGCCTTGGAATCAAAGGATCCCGTCAGATGAAAGATGAAGATACAATACCATGTCTCCGCGAGGGCATATCCAAGGGTGTACTAATTTTGGTCGAAAGTATAAGTACCTATGTATCGCCGTGATCCTTGTGTTTCCTCAAAGCATAAAGCACATGCACGGGCTACAGTATCGTATCGTTCAGGAGCCTCCCATATTGAGCCAAGGGAGAACGACAGTTAATTCTTCCTATTTTGATATGCTTGTTCAACAGTTTGTCTATGTAGAGCCTGTGTATGTCTTCCATCATCCATTTTGACCACAGTAATGAACATCGAGCCTGAAGACCGGGATCCAGGGATCGTGAAATACATTGGACCAATTATTCAGGCAGTCAATGGCCGCTGATTGTATCAACCGGCGAGTATCGGGGACCATGACGAGGTGAATCTTTCGCGGGACTTGTGGAAAGGAAATGTAATGGAGATACAGGTGCTCAGCTACCTACTCAAGTATATATCCCCCTTTTCACCCGGACCATCTTTCGAAGGGTACCCTGGTCAAATCGCTGTCAAATTACGAGATGTCTTGACGTTCAAGACACAAAAGATGCAAGACATGGAAGGCATCGGATGTAAGTGTAAGTGTATGTACAGTTCAACAACTAAATCTAAAATTATTGGGGTATCTCTATATATATCAAACATCTATACCACTTTCGGCCATCCATCATCCGTAAACTCCAGGTTATTCCATCCAAATCTAAACCCGCTCTCTATTGCATCGGTTTTATTATTCGTAGGCACTAATCAGACATTGTTAGCGATGTTCATCTCAAGTATAATGGCGGTCCCTGCATGGACCAGAATTGCTGCCAGTAAAACTTACCATAATGATAGTAAAGTATCGTCCCCACCTCATCATCGTCCAGTACACCCTGGCCGCCCGGCACGAAGACGCCCTTGTGCGTCGCCAGGACCTGGGTCCCACCGTTGTCCGACAGGCAGCTCGTGCCGTCCTTGTCGACGTAGTCGCCGCGGGGGTCCTCGGACCGGCACACCATGACGTGGTACGGCTTCTCGATGCCCTGCTCCCAGCTGCTCTCGAAGGGGCAGCATATGCCCGACGAGAAGAACAGGTAGTAGTACCCGTCGCGGACGTAGAGGAACGAGGCCTCGGTGAGATCGTTGGAGTCGGCGATGGACGTGGCGTTCTGCTCCAGGTGCGTCGTCAGGTTCAGGGAGTTGTCCGCGACCTGGATCGGCGGATCTTCCATCGGCACCTGGAAGATGCCGGTCTGGTATGAGCCGAACGAGAGGTAGTACTTGGACAGCCCGGCGGCGGTGGCGTTGTCGATGGTCAGGAGCGAGGCGTCGAGGATGTTGTAGTCCTTCTGCCACGTGATGTTCAACCGACCGTGGTCCGTCCAGCTCCCTGGCTCCATCGTCGTCGAGGTGCTGACCCATATGCTGGCGTCGTGGTTGAACACATATGCATCCGAGTCGGTAACGCCGATGCTGGAGTAGTTGAAGCTGTGTGTCTGGTAGTACATGTAGTACGTGCCGTTGATGTTGTAGACCTGCGGGGCGCCGGACTCCTTGTCCACCATGGGCTCCGACTGCTTCTCCCAGGGTCCGTACAGGGAATCTGCCGTCCAGACAGTTCCGTTTGGCTCGTCCGTGTTTCCGGTCGTGAAGAGGAAGACCTTGTTGTCGGATTCGCGGCGTATCAGACAAGGGTCCAGAGTTACCCAGTCGGTGTTGTTTGGTATTATCGTGCCATTCATGGCCACAGGCGAAGGATATGGGTTTCCGCTCGGTTCATTGGGCTTGGCCGCGTTTGACTTGGTGTGCTTGCGGCGGCCCACCGTCAATCCTATCGACAGTCCAAGGACGAGTCCCAGGACGATAATGGCGACGATGGCGGATATTATCCATATGCATTTTCGCCGCCGCGTCGACACTGGCTTTACACCATCTTGTTTGGACATGGCGCGTACTAGTATTAGGTGACTGGTACGGAATAGTATTTGGGTCTTGCTGGTTTGCTCTCCATGATGGGAAAAAGCGACGGGGGCCCGTATAAATAGGCTGGGATTGCAAAATATCGATATTGACCAGACAGATGTGCATCAATTGATCTGGGAACCCTGCCTTGGTAGATGGGCGGCCCATACGCAATACGTATGACGCTGTGGCTGATCGCGACCCAGTGCGTGCGAGTCCTGACAGCTGTCGGTGACGCAGACCCGGTGTATATGTCTGCAAGACGATTTTGTCAGTCTCCAGTCCCAGTGCCAGTGACCAGAGGAAATAGGATCCAGATATGGTTGGTGACTGGTCAGTTATCGATACCGTAGGATCCAATCTACTACCTAGGTATAGTTGCGGCGATATGCCGTGTGATCATGGTTGCCGTATAGCCGTGGATGGGATCGATTGATTGGCGATTACACCGTCCAGGGGTTGTACCGTGTTCGTTATGGGCCCAGGGTTCTACCCTCGACAATCTTCCAGCCTTCCTGAATCCTTGAATTCTCAAAAGTGGACCGCCCAGATGTCTTATCCTGTCGCATCCATCGGCGATGCCACTGTGACCTCACCTAAAGATGGATAGCCAGAATAGGCTACAGCACTCTACAGCTTGGCATGCTCCAGTTCTTGAAATTGGCTGTACACTTCTTGTTCAACGCCCTGTCGTCACCACATCGTATTCTTCAGCTCTATTCTTCGTCATCTTCTCCCTCTCCTGAGTATGCAGATGACGAGCCGGGTGGTGATACCAACCATCGATCCTCATCAGTGTATTCTGTTCAGAATATGCCTGATGTTTGCGAGGATTCGATCTGCTAGTCTGTCGACCCATAAAGTGTTAGTTGGCATAGGCGATCCCAGTGAGGCTGTGAACGATGCGGTGTGATAAGTGCCAACAGACTTTCTTGAAGGATCCGACTCCTTTCCCGAAGTTTCTGATGCTGAAAATTAGTTAAAAAATAATACGGGTGGAATAGGGCAACTGAGAATGGGCCGACCACAATAGGACCTTATCAAGTTACACATGCACTACCGTAGACTGGTGACCCCGGCCGCGGGACCCAGGGGCCCATGTCCGACCCGGGCCGGAACCATATAGTCGGGCCTCGATCTGCATGGGTCCCGGTTTCCTTGCTCGGGACCAAAGTCTCCGAACTGACCAGATCTGGCCCACCAGATCTCCGCGCGTGGGGTATGCTATACGCAGGGGTGGGATCCGCACTCGGTCCTCTCTCTCCGGGGCTGGTCAGCACCCATGGTCAACCCATGCTGGCCACCCTGGGGCATGCTTCTCCGGGATCTCCAAGATGTAGTCTAACATACCCATATTGTGAACTTCAAGCTTGGCCATGATATCGCATATGGAAAGTCGTATTTCAAAGATTCGAAGGCAACTGGGGTCTCAAGCTGTGTTATTGCGGCGACTCAATCACCCAAAGTACCCTGAAGTACATATCGAAAGTTTCCAACAGCCTTGGAGTGATTCACACGATGGGTGAACATTACCTGCAAACTCCAGGTGAATTTCACGGACAGTAGTGATTCAATCAATGCAGTCGTGAATCAGCAAGGGTGCAAATTCATGTTCACACATTTATAGCAATGATTCTTCAAGTCTCGAACAAATACCTACATCTCCGGATTGCGAAGGTGGAAGCTCTGCCCTGCTCGCCTATATCTCTCTTGATGTTGTTGTTGTTGGTTTCGGCGGAATATGCATTAACCTATTCAGTTCTGTAGAGAATCCTCTAGCTTGCTAAACACACCCAAAACATACCTAGAGGAGCTGGGTTATGCCTACAGACCCAGCACATTCTGTGGCCCTGACGGGACTTCTCTGTGGGGGTTTGTAGCAGGATCCCGAGTTGATCACATAGCATTACTCGGCTACGACGTCCCAGAGGGCATGGTCACCGTCAATGAGGCATGGACGAGGGACCGCGACGAAGTCAAAGTACTCAAATTGAGAGACCTTATAAGTTATCGTTAGCTTTTGGAATTAGAAAGTGAGTCAAGACCTTAATACTTTCTAGACCATTAAATACTCTAGTATCTGGAAGACACGATGAGGCCCTACTCTAAAGGAATATACGAACTCATGGGCTCACGGCTCGGACTCCCTTTGACAATATCAGCTAGGGGCACCAGACCTCTCCAGATGTCACTTCTTCATCTGGGACCCTTTGGTAATGGCGCTCAACGAATGTTGGCCGAGTATGCTGAGTTTGCCAGAAAGGCTATCGATGCTTTTGAGATACAAGATGCAGGCTACCCTGACATCTGTCTCGGTTTCCACCATCTTTACATTTACATAGGCTAGGTAGCTACCTACTAAGTACCTATGTCGGTGGGAATGTACCTAGGTAATTACCCAAGTGGACTTGGTGTGTTCAAAGTCCGTAGACCCAAACACATTACAATCTTGGCATCCAAATCTTGTTGTCAAGCCCAGCCAAGACAGAGGCCGAAATGTTGCTGTATATATAGCTACCCTAGGGTAGCAATCTGGTAACTCAGCGCCCATGGACCTTGGAATGGTCTGAAGTTTGACACAAGTGAATAGATCCTATGAGGCCCAAGCTTACTCAGTAATCATTGTTTGAAAGTAACTTCTATGTCAGTTTTGCACAGAGATTATTGGGAGCCGACTATACATAGATTTTCCCACCAAATATTGTAAACTTATGTCCACCTGGGGCTTTTTTGAAAACGACAAGCTTACTTCCACAGAACTTCAGCATTGAAGATCGAGGACTCTTAACACTGCCTGCGGCCACAACAACATTAACGAATGAACCACATAAAACCAGACAACACAAGCAAAATGACCTTTCCTACGCGTTTTATTCCCCTCGTCTTTGCCCTCACCCTCATGCTCTGCATGATGGGCACCACCTCGGCCAACGACCTGCTGTTCTTCAGCGGCGGCGACAACTGCTACGCCAGCACCGCCCACATCGGCTGCTTCAACCACCCCGGCGACATCTGCTGCATATCCGCGAACCCCTTCTGCAACACTTTCCAGCTCAGCAACACCGACGAGAACGTCGCCAGCATCTGGGCCATCAGCGGCCAGGACTGCAACCTCCACGACGGCTACAAGACCTGCACGCAGAAGGGCGTGGGACATACGGACTGCTGCATCGACATCTTCGGATACGATACCAGTAGCTGCTCTGCGTTCTGGGGCATGAACCTCGGGGGCAAGGAGGATGGCTTGGCTGCTGGGGATGGCACCCACAGCGACTGTGTCCAGCCGAACAAGATGGTTTACGATGACGATGGCAAGGGAATGAGGGAGATCTTCTTGCCCAATGGTACGCTCCAGGAGGCGATCGATCTTTACAACAAGAATGACTACGCCGGCCTGGGAGGGTACAAGACGTGGGAGGAGGTCATGGGACGTGATGCTCTGGGTCTAGCCAGCTAAGTCCTCGGAGGAGACCTGGACTCTGCTGATTTGGGGGTGCAGTTGTTTTCCCAAAGGGTTGGAGGATATACAATTGCTGTTTGATAGATTGTGAGACGATCACCAAGTCATTGATCTCTCTCTATCAAACAAATACCATGCCACACTGACCTTGAAAACTTGTCCATCATGGTGAACCAATGTCAAATGACGGTATAGATGGCCTGTAACAACGCGTTCGGCAGCGAAACATTTGAGCAATGGGATTTTGAAGGCCTGCCATTCGTCCTGGAAGATAGCAGAAGACCGCCTCCCACAGCGCACCTTGGCCGTCCCCCATTAAACTCACCGAACATGATAAGATAGGAAGCTCACTCTGTTTCTTCATAGTCTCAAAGAGTACACGAAACTCCTGCGTGGAAAGAAGTATATGACCTCCGAATTCCCTTGTCAGTACCGACTCGAACGATCTATTTATACATAACATCCAGCTCACCAGGAGGTATCACTCCGGGTAGGGGGTTCCAGGCCCAAATATTAACCTTGGAAGCCGTTGCTATTTCTTCGGAAACAAACGGGCACAGTGGCAAGCATGCATGCACAGGCAAGCAGGCAGGATACACCAACAAGGTACTTGCACATGGCAACCCGGGCAGTGGACACCGATATGTTCATCCTACCCCATGGTACGAAGGTACCTACTAGTAGGTAGGTGAGTACTTACATACATGTGTATGTAAGTACCATCAGTTGCCCTGGAGGTGCCCAGGTGAACTGCCCAAATTTCCAGGTGGTGCTTGCTGCAAGAATTGCAAGAGTACGTAGGTACTTAGTAGCCAAGTAGCCGAATAGACACCCAGGTCATTGTACTAACATTGAACATCAGCGCGCCTTCTACAAACACGTTCTCAATCTTCCCAATTCCCACAATTCCACATCTCCAGATTTTCATCGCGAATCAATCAATCATCTCTTACGTCAGTCCGACCTTGGAAGTAAGTAGCCTTCATCTCAAGGGCTTCAGTAACGGTTCTTACGGTGGTCAGGACCGACAACAAAAGGTGACGGCTGCTGCGCTCCTACCTTCCTCTCCCTCGATCATCACCAAATCACGGCCAGATTGATCCAGAGTGAACTCTTGCGTGTTCTATTCGAGGATTACATGTGACCCGACTCTATCACTCATACATGTAGTCCCCAACGTCAGAATCTCATTCACCAAAGGACACATAGTCAACAACCATCCCAAAGGTTTGTCCCAACTAGTAAATCATCAGGCTTCCATCCCAGACATTTCCACCCATCTCGCATCCATCTTCTACCACTCCGGACTTCTGACGCAGCTACCTCAGCAGGCTACTGCCATGGCACCCAGCCAAGATGCGGTTGCGATCATTCGCAGCCACGTCATTGGTGACAATCCGCCAATGACAGGTTCGTCGTGGAAAACACTTACTGAGTTTCCCACTGCTGATGAGCTCATGAACCCCCAAGCTACCACCAATGATCTCCCAGTCTTCCCAATCGATGGACTCTTTCCATCCAAGGAACACTACCTTGAAGCTCTCTATAAGATCCTCCGATTCGAGGGTATTGAGGGTCTTCGTTTCTCAGTCAACACATTCAGGTCGAGACCCATAATGAACGATGATCAGAACACCTGTATCTACACAAAGGTACGCAACTTGTCTCATGTTACCCTGTACCCCACGATGATCTTCGATTTCCCAGCTGACAGCTTGCAGGTCCACGTCAAGGGCTACCTTATGTCAAGACTTGGTCCTATCTGTCGGATCTCCTTCTCCACCCGTCGAGCAGGCCGAAGGATCAACTGGAAGCAGTCCAAGCGACTTCTCCCTGGGAAGATTGTCGCACTTTCAACAGACCAGTTTCATAAGGACTGCCGTGTCGCTGTTGTTGCTCAGAGACCTATTGAGGGCGGTCTCGACCAGTCCCCTCCCAGTATCGACATCTTTTGGGGAGACTCCGAACAGGCTGTAGTGGACCCTGACCAAGAGTTGATCATGGTTGAGTCTAAAAACGGGTTTTACGAAGCCGTACGCCACGCCCTGACTGGGCTTCAACAAGCCACTGAGAAATCTACTTTCGACAGTTATCTTGTATCACTTGATAATGGAGACAGACCGGCAGGCTTCATCGCAGCGGCTCCAAACCTTGACCTGACATCTTTAATACACCAGCTCACCCCAGACCAGCTGGAGCAAGCCTCAGGTAACAAGCATGTTGAGCAACTCATCTTCGAACAAATAACAGCTCAGTATCGCGAGTGCAACATATTGCGTCAGCTGCCTGATGACGGCATCGCTCTGCATACCAGTCTTGACTCCTCTCAGCTTGAAGCATTGCAGCGGATGCTCTCCAGGGAAGTAGCCATTGTTCAAGGCCCACCAGGCACAGGCAAGACATTCACCTCGGTCAAAGCCATCGGAGCAATGCTTGCCAACCGTCGTCCCGGCGACCCTCCTATCATCATAGCAGCCCAAACAAATCATGCGCTGGACCAGCTCCTGATCTACTGCCACTCTGCGGGCGCCAGAATCATGCGAGTTGGGGGACGTACAGAGAACGAGGTGATTAAGGAGCGTACAGTCTACAATCTCCGGAATAGCGCCGGGAAGATGGCAAATGACGGCCAATACAGGTCGCTCGAGAAGGGACGCCTTCGGATTGTCGAACGCTTCAGCAACCTGGTTTCCGGTGTCTTTGGCAATGATGAACTGATCGACCCCGAAGCCCTCCTAAACGCCGGCATCATCAATGAATCTCAATTTAAGTCTTTAACCGACGAAGAGTGGGAGGGAGCCGAGGATGTACCGCCAATACAGATGTGGTTGGGTGACGAACAGATTGAACGAATCCGACAGCAAGCTGATGACTTAGACTTTCCAGAAGAAGAGATCCTTGATGAAGAACTCGACCCAGATCTCGAAGATGAGGCAGCAGACGACGATGAAGATCGTCTTCGTGGAACTTGGGTCCCCCTGACTAGCCATTTCACTGGCAAGACTCCCAGGGTCCCAGACTGGAGGAAGAAGTGCATTGCGAAGCTCGACAGTTGCGATGATCTATACGACATTCCCCTACAAATTCGGGGTGGCGTCTACCAAATTCTCCAGGCGAGGCTTCGTGATTACTCGAAAGACAGGTTCCATGCTGTTCTTGGCGACGCTGTGATACAAGCAAAGGAGCAAAAGGTCAACAAATGGGCTCGCGACCTCCACGTTATAGACAAACACTGCATCAATGTCATCGGCTGCACTACCACAGGCCTGTCGAAATATCGAGGGTTCCTCGCGGCAACGAAAGCCCGTATTCTTCTGATTGAAGAAGCCGCCGAGACAAGGGAGGCCAACGTTACGTCTGCTCTCTGCACATTCCCAACCCTTGAACAGTTGGTCCTTGTGGGAGACCACCAGCAGCTTCCTCCCCAGTGCGATATCGAGCGTCTCGGCGACGCTCCATTCCATCTAAACACCTCGCTGTTCGAGCGCTTGGTCGACAACGGTTTACCTTATACCATGCTGAACCGTCAACGTCGCATGGCACCCGAGCTCTCATACATAGTCAAGCAATATTACCCCGACCTGATGAACCACCCAGTCGTAGAGGACGTGGCTAATCGACCTCCCATCCCGGGTATGGGATTCCGCAGAAGCTGGTTCTTCACCCACGAGTGGCCAGAAGAGGTAATCTCACCTCTGCGATGACGTTCTCGTTCTTAACAAGTACAGGGGCGATCACTGACCTTTTCGTGCTAGACCGATGCCGACTGTAGCAAATTTAACATGCAGGAGGCCGAGATGGTCGTCGCATTTATGAAATACCTGATCCAAAATGGCATCGAGGCCACCCAAATCACAGTTCTGACCTACTACAGAGGCCAGCGAAAGAAGATTCTCCAGAGGTTGCGGCGCGACTCTCTCCTTTTGGGAACCAATTACTTCAATGTCGCAACGGTCGACTCATACCAAGGAGAGGAGAACGAAGTCGTCTTACTCTCACTTGTCCGTAGTCCGAAGCCCCACGATATTTGCCGTGTCGGTTTTCTTGAGAGTCAAAACCGTGCTACCGTCGCCGTCAGCCGGGCGCGTCGCGGCTTCTTTATGTTTGGCAATAAAAAGAACCTCTTTACCGCCAGCGATCAATCTTTTGATGTCTGGGCCCCGGTCTGGAATGGGTTTGCGGACCAGACGCGCGTTTCTATGGGCAAGGGGCTGCCACTAATCTGCCAGAACCACGAGCAAGAGACTTGGATGAAGACGCCGGAAGATTTTCTCGACAACGCGGGAGGTTGCCGTATCAGATGCAGTGATGATCTCCCATGTGGACATAGGTGTTCCTTGATGTGTCATATGTGAGCTGGTTTCCCCTTTATCGTTGCTTTGTGTCGACATCAAATTACTGATCATCAATCTTCATGCTTTCAGTCTTAGCCACGAGACGCTCCCGTGCCTGCGCCCTTGCAGAAGAACTCTCTTCTGCGGTCATAAGTGCTCTCAGAGCTGCACCGACAAGTGCCGCTGCGCCGAGGACTGTCGCAAGTTCCACCTCCAGCAGGCTGGACAACAATCAGCAACGCAGCAGATACAAGGTGATGTGGGTCAAGCACGCGCCAGGGCTTCCCAGTTCGAATCTCAAGAGTGCAATAGTAGCCCAGAGAAGTGGCTGCAATTTAGCCATGATATTCGAGTACACGACGACGCCATCCGCCAGACCCGTCTTCAGGCCATGAAAGAGCAGGAGCTGAGTGCTCGACCGCTGATCGACTTGGACACATCCGAGACAACAGTAGATGGCAAGCCCGGCGGCAAGGCTTCGGATACCATCCACGAGAGATTCATTCCTATCGCAAACCAAGACGGTCGTCGAATCCTTGGAGAGACGCAGGTCATCGACGACCTGCGCGACATTCCTCAACCTAAAGCGCGGGCGAAGCAGCAACAACGGCGGCAAGCACAACGGGGCCAGCCTCAGAAGCCTCGTCAACGTGGTCAAGGCCAACGGGCAGCTTCGCAGCAAGATCGTCAACTGGTCACCAGGCCCAATGCGGCCTCGGCAGATGTGTTTACCAACACGTCGGCAATAGCTCGCCGCCCTGGTCAATCCCAGATACAGGCCCATGTGGCCGCTCAAGACCGTGCCCGTAATCTTTTTCCAACAGGCAGGCGACCACGCCAGGTTGCCGAGCCTACAATTGGCGAATCGGACCTTGGCTTTGAAGCAGAGGTTCTAGGGATCCGACAGGGACACACCACTCAGGCTGATCGCGTCGCTCCCCTTGAGGAGGACTTACACCATCCACATATGAATGACAACACCGAAACCATGATCTCTTTCGACGGTCAGGATGGTGGTCAGCTTCGGGTTGCAACCGGCGCCAAGCAGCCGAGTACTTCCGCTGGCAGAGCTGATGACGACGAACCGGCGCTCCTGATTGACATCTAGACTCTCAGTTTAGCCCGGAATATGGCATACTGGTGAGATGGTGCAGGCATCATGATGACAAATTCGACCAGAGTCGAGAGCCGGGGCTACTAGGCGCAAAGAGCTTTACTCAAACAATCGACTTTCATCGTCGTCAAGGGCAATCCGCCCAGGTCGCATAACAGCCCCCAGTACTCTCGGCGGCGTCTCTTGGCCATTGTGATGGTAATGTGATCCAGGGAGAAGAGCCACTCCCATGGACGATCACATACACGTCCGTCAATGGCTCTTATTGTACAACAAACAGAACAGCAAAAACGCATTCCTGATAGTGCGCAGTGGATAGGCAAGTGCCCATCTGTAATTTTCTAGCTCAGTTTGAATTCTGGGAGGGAGAGGGAGGTGCGATACAGGCCGGGCCTGTTCTCACAGTCTGATTTCGCACGATGGAAGCACTGATGCCAGCCACAGCCGGGTGACTACCCGCACTGAAGGTCGTATTAGATGTACTTTGACTTTGATTTTGTACAATGCATATTGTATCTCAAAAGGAAGGACGAGGGAGGAGAGGATGGCTGAGGCGTAGACGGGCAAGTCCCTATGCTGTAAAGCTAGTCGACCAATGACCACAACTCTTCACTTATGTAATCACCGACGGTAAATTGCTATCTCCTGTCTCCAATGAACACTGCCTTTCCTCAACTAAGGCGTGATATGTGCTGGTGATTACATGGACTTACCGAGATGGAAGAGGAGGGCATGGCCTGGCCGGAACAGAAGCGTCGTGGTCGCGTCACATCGTGGGGACATGTCATGGAGGCCGCGAGAAATAACCTCAAGATTCCGTACCTCTTGAACTCCCATGGTGGTCATTGAGTACTTGAGTAGCTTTCTCATTAGTTGATAAAATAAAGCAGACGATGAAAGGGGTATTGATCCCAAGCTTTTAGCAACCCACCCCAACTCTCCAAAACAAAAGTCTCCCACCGGTTCTCCCATACTATCAAAACAAGAAGTCGACCCGATCCAGTTGGAAGGCCCAGCTGATCTTTCGCTCGTCTGGCTAACCGTAGCCTGATAACAATAATAATAAAAAACATGCGCTTCGAACCGAACGGGCAGATACCGCTTGCTGTACATGTACATCAACTCCGCCACCCGAGGCCGCACAGTAGACACACACACACATACAGTACAGCATAGCAGCCGAACAAGCCCATCCGTCCTTCTCCTACACCCAACCAGCCCGAGCACCAACCGGCATACCAACCAACCAAGTAAGCCGCTCAGTCATTGACGCACCCGATATCGTACCCAATCAGGACCTCGGTACTACTCCCATCCCACCCCCTCGTCCCCGCCGCGGTGATCATGAACCTAGCCGTAGGGTCGATATACAACTGACTGATGACCCCCGCCCTAGGGGGGCCCGGTATGATGAGGAACGGCACGGCGCCGTGCTTGAAGGCCCTGTTGTCCCGGAGGTCGTACAGCCGCAGGATGTCGTACGACGCGCACACGAGGTGCCGCCCGTTGGGCATGGGCCGCACGGCGCTGACGGCCCCGCTGCCCTGCGGGAACTTGAGGGTGCGCTCGGGCGCCCAGGAAGACGTCGCCTTGTGCACGCTGAACTCCTCCACCGTGCCGTTGCGACGCCCCGCGTAGATGGTGTTGCCGTCGGGCGACCAGCACGCGCCCATGCAGAAGGGGGGCACGCCGGGCCGGGTGCCGATGCGGGCGAGGGGGAGGGGCGCGCGGCGGTCCCAGAGGCGGATGGTGCCGTCTATCGAGGCGGAGAGGAAGGTGCTGTCGGACATTTGTGTGGGGTCGTATTGTGTGGGGGAGTGGGTGGAGTTGAAGACCAGGGAGGGCGATTGCAGTTGTGGCGGGTCTGTCGTCGTCGTCGTCTGGGCTGCTGTGTCGCCTTGTGCGGTGGACGGTCGTCGTTCGGCGTCTGGTGCTGCTTGCTGCGGTGGGTTGAGTGAGGGGGGTTGCTGCTCTACATGTGCTTGGTCTGAGCTGCTTGGAGGCTCGGCTTGTGGTTGCGCGGGCACTGTAGCAGCAGCAGCAGCAGCAGCGTCCGTCGCTGGCGGTGGCGCGTCGGCCATGACGGCATCTGGACCGTCTCCCATACTGATGTCTCCTTGTCCACTATCAGCGTGTGCCGCATCATCGAGGCGGCCTAACATGGCCTGAGTAAACGTGTCGTGGTCGTTGTCCATATCCGCGCCGAAGGGGTTCCCTTCACCCCCATCACCCATGTTGTTACCACCCTCGCCAAAGAGTGAGCCTGCGGGACTACCGAACAAGGACTCATGATCCGACCCTTCGGCGTCGCCTGTTCCATCACCCACCGTGGCCGTACCGTTAACGGGGCCGGTGTCTGGCCCGCTACTGAAGAACCCGTTGGTCCTACCACTACTAGTCCGCATGGTATCGCTCGGGAAAGGGTCCTCGGCTGCCTCGGGAGGTATCGGTGCGCCGCTCAAGGGTCGTGGCTCGATGACAGAGATCTGTCCTCCACTCCCCTTGAAGTCTCGGATGGTCTTGCCGGTGTTGAGGTCCCAGTCGAGGATATTCTTGTCCCAGCTCCCGCTCAGGACACTCTTCTCGTCGGGTGCCAGCTGCAGGACGGATACCGCATTCTTGTGCTCCTGCAGCACGTGTATGGTCTTGCCCTCGTCGTGACGAACACTATGCAGGTTTATGCCGCCGCTCTCCAGCCCAGCCAGCAGCCACAACGCCTCGCTGTGCACCGCAAGACTGTAGACAGGACTGAGCACGCGATCGGTGTCGCTCGCGGCCCCTCTCGAGTTCGGCGAGGCGGGCTCCAAGTTCTCCCAGTACGACATCAGGATACCAGACTTGGTGACGCTGTCGACGAATGGATGGCGCTGGGCCACCGTTAGCAGCTGCTTCCCATTGATGGTCCCAGGCCCGTCGTACTTGCGGATATAGCCGTCCGAGCCACCGGTTATCCAGTATCGCAAGTCCGGCGTCACGGCGAGGGCGTTGATGCTTGTTGCCTGGGGCGCTGCCATGGTGGGCACGATATCGTAGAGTCGGGCGGTGATGGCCTCGGGACGGACTTTGGGTCGCAGTTGTATTGATCCGAGAGGCGAGGCTATTGATGTGGCCTTGGATGGCCCGTCGACCTTTGTTGTAGTGTCTTCCTGCTCCTGGTCTTCCTGGTCGCCTTCTTGTTCGTGGTCGGCATCTTCTTGGTCACCATCGACATCAGCATCAGCCTCAGCGTCGGCGTCGGCCTCGGCGTCAGCATCTGCATCTGCATCTGCATCTGCATCTGCGTCCTGGTCGGCATCTTCTTGCTCTTGGTCGTCGTCGTCTTCGTTAAAGGCATCATCCTCCTCGGCGTCCATGTCGTCGCCATCGGCATCTTCCATCGTCATGTGATCATCCTGGTTGTCTTGATCGTCGGAGCTCGCATTGGAGTCGTGGTCATTATCAAAGTCGTCCATGGCAGGTTTGATGAGGGCAGGGCCGGCGGGGGCTATGAGCTTGGTGCTTTCATGAGGGTGGAATTGTAACTAATATAACTATCTCTTCCTGGGCTGTGGGTGAAGCGTCGACCTTCGTTATCCAAGGTCGCTGTTCGAACGTTGAACTATATCTGGTGTGTGGTTCGTGGTGTGTGATTAGCCGAAGCTTGTGAAGATGGCAGGCATGTCGTCAGAGCTATATCGGTACATTCGTACTTGTATTCCGTACATCTGTAAGCAACCTCGGAACATTTATAGTGGCTTCAGGGTCCGTGCTTAAGCTCCCAGTGCTGTTCTTATCTTATCGGCATCGCAAACGTTGAAGAAGGATGCGGACATGTCCACTACTGAACGATATATATCAGCTCTGTCGTCGAGTGTCTCATTGGGATACTGAAGATCTATTGCTGTACATCACAACGTCGGCATCAGATGCGATCACAGTTGAAAGCGTCAGCGAAACGGTAAAACCAAAGGTTATGTGTCTTAGAGCTAATCATGCGCAGCTGAGAGGTCCCGGTGAGGGTGTCGTTGCTGTTGCTGTGATTAACCCGAGTTCCTACCATACAACCGCCCCCAAAACACAGTCAAAAGTGCTCAGCAACAACGCAACGGATGCTGTAAATGAATCATAAAGAAGGCCGGATCCTAAAGCGCATATCCCTGGAAAAGAAACCTGATGGAACGCCTATGAGTAGCCTGGCTAATTAGTCCGGGTGAGATGCGACAAGTCCAAAACTCAAACCAATATGTGATATGTACAGGCGAGGCGAGTGATACCAGCCCCATGGGGTAAGAATAGGTGTCCGATGGTAGACCATGACCAGAGCAGCGCAGTAACTAATCGGGAGACGATGAATCGGAATGCTAGTGCGTTTCGTCAACGGCTGAGCCAGTATAGAGCGCTGAAGTAGAAGGTCGAGCCCGAGATATAGATACTGAGACGGTCGGCAGGTGGGCGTCGAAAAGGACCAAGTACCACGGTGTTGTGAAGGAGAGATGGCACAGCGTTGGAGTTCAGAACCCACCAACCCTGTCGAGAGCCTCCTTCATACATCCCATAACCTCCCTCATCTTGGCCACCTCCGCTTCTGCGCCACTGCCCACCTTGTCCTGCAACTCATCCACCAGCTCCTCCAATTTGGTCAGTCTCTCCACCACCGCCGTGAGGGATGTGTTATGCAGCGCATGGACAATGCCCTCCAGCTGTCCCACGCGCCTGTCTAGCTCGGTCACGCGATTCTTCTCGATACCCATCTCCGCCCTGACATTGCGCAGGTCCAGTTCACGGAGGTTATTGTTCGACTGCAACACGTTCTGACAGATTGTGCGCAGGTGCACCACCTCCATCTGGAGCATAGAGAGGCAATCACCGTCGCTGGACGACAAAGCAGGACCATCCTCGATACTGGGAATCAGCGGCTCAGGCGTCATCCCGCCGAACGGCGCTGGTGTGGTAGGGACCTCGGGTTTCGCCACAGGAGCCGTCAACGAGCGGCTCTGGCTCGTGAACAAATCTGGGCTGCGGCGGGGTGGCGCAGGGGTATCAACCTGGCGATTGTGAGGGCTATAGCCATTTGTTGAGGTTTGATCATGTCTTCTATGGAACGATGGCAAGCCGTTGGCCCTGGCGAAGGTGTTGCCAATTCCCGTCATGTCGGCCTCGGGCGCCGATACAAACGAATTGGGCGTGACAGGGTCAACACTGCAGTTGGGAGTGTTGTTGATGGGATCCGATGTAGCATTGTGCTGCTCGGCGCCACCTTTGCGGCCGGGGCGGGAGGGCACGAAGCCATTGTCCTCGAGGAAAGCCGAGATGGGGACACGGGTCTGTGGACCGGTGATGCTAGGCCGGTGCTCGTACATACCGGCCTCAAAGGCGGCCATCTTGGACATTGTGTCTTGGCCTCGCGCACGGCTACGTAAATACGAGTGTCAGCGATGGATGACTGTACTGGGCCCCTTACACATATTGCCGGTTCGTTATGACGAAGTGTAACCAGTAGACGAGACAATATAATCCAGGATACCCCGCGAGGGTTCAAAACATACCGTTTCGTCATGGTATCTCTCATGGCCTTCTCCAGCATTGCAGACTTCTCACTATCACTGGCCGTTTTGTACTCCTCTTTGGCCTGGACGACCTTGCGGGCGTAGATCATGGCCTTGTAGTCGGCCGTGCGGGCAGCATCCTCCACCTTCTTGGCTCCGTTGAGCTTCATTTTACGGCGACGGGCCTTGATCGTGTTGGGATTCGTCGAGTAATCCTCGGCATCCCTAGTGTTGCCTGACATCTTGTTTGTCAATCTCGAGACAATGGACAAGAGTCTGTGGAAGAAAAAACCAGAAAGCAATGACCAAGGCGGATAGCTGGGTGGCTCGACAAGGCGATGACCCGATTTCAAGAGAAGAGACGGCCTGGATACCAGGATATTGAGGCTGGGTAGGTAGTCAGGCAATCGGGTGGAAACTGGTGATGTGAGACTGGGAGAATGGAGAGAAGAAGGAGAAGAGGGCTGGGAAGGGAGTCGAAGTTCGGAACGGTAAGGTAAACCTTGAAGTGAAAGTATTGACTACACGAGATGGCGTGTAAGTTAGTTCCAGAAGATAACAGCGATGCTCCAAGAAGAAGCTTTCCTGAAATCAGGTTGGAAGGTGGGAGGTGGAAGGTGGAAACAAGAGACTACGAATTAGACTGAAGCAATGGTAGCCAAAGGTGCCAATTTGGAAAGTAGGAAGGTACGGTAGGGTAGAGTAATGGCTGATCCTCGCAGCCTCAGGGATTCTGACCGAGTTGAAGACAATATTGTAGGAAGCATAAAACCTGATGTGCGGGCGATGAGGGCTGGTAGAAGACGACTTCCCTATGAGGCCATGACAGATGATTCGAAACAGTGGGTAGTGGTTGACTAAGGTCGGAATACGACTGCCCTGTAGCAGAGGATATATTTTCTGGCAGGCGGAAGTGTGGAAGTTTGGAGGGAGGAAGGTAGGAAAGAAGGTAGGAAGGTAGGTCGAGTGGAAGATGGTAGGTGGTAGGAAGAAGGAGGAACTGTGGAAGGCAGCCTAGACCGAGACTGAACGGGCTGGCATCACGTTCCCATGGGATAACCGGAGCCTCAAGGGGAAGCTGGTAGCATTTCATGCAGCAACGATACCTGATCCGTAGGGAGTATAATACTGGAATGAGGGTCTGTTATCGGGCTTACTGTAGTTGTGAATGGCAAAGCATGTAAGCGATATGGAATAATCATGGCACTATACCCTGGTTGATGGGGGGAGACGAGGAAGCAAGGAGCGAACCTATCGTTCCTACATATCCTCAAGACCGGGTATCTACACACTGCCCAGTCTATGCGACTCGGACAAGCAAGGCAAGTGCCAATGAGATCAACCAACCTGACGAGGAGCTCAACATTCGTAGAGTGGGTGAAATATGCGACGCTCTTTGCACAACAAAGATCCTGAGGCCAGACCATCACAGGGACCAACACTAGGGTTATAATGTTCCTATCTTCTATTTTGAACACCTGTTTTGTATCTGGTAAGGGTGCCTCACTCATCAACAAAGATGACTAGAGCAGAGGCCGCATGATCATTAGTTCAATACATGACCTGCATTTGTGGCAGCTGTGAGAGTACATCCCGCACACCCTGCAGCAAATAATGCGGCAATAGTCCATAGATATGCAGATATTCCACCCGCCGGCTAGTCGTGAGAGAGACCCTGCCGCTCCAGTCTCCGCAAGAAGTTTTGCATCTTGATGCTGCCAGGGCTCACCGGCCGACTTTGGGGTTCCCGCGGAGAGAAGGTGATGAGATCATCATGCTGATCAGCATCGCCATTGTGCTTCAACTTGCGTGGACTGGGGGATTCCTCGGCCACTGGGGAGAGCATGGTCTTCCAGTGCGGCGACGCATCAGATTCGATATCGCCATCGGCTGGTTTCTGAGGCTCTCGAACAGCCGCTTGCGAGATCTTTGCCACATTGACAGATATCTCGCTCAACGGTGTCACCGAAGTGTCGGTTGAGGTACTCTCAAGCAAAGCCTGAGATTGTAGAGGACTGGCATCTGCCTCTGATGGTCGATGATTTTCCGTCAGGGGCATCCGCAGAGAAGGACGGTGTTCCTACTCCACCTTCTCGGCAGAAGCCGTTCCCCGATCGCGCCAAAGACCGTAGTCTTCGTCGCAATTCTTCCACATCCGTATTGTCCCGTCTTCTGACCCGGTCGCGTACAATTTGCCATCAGGAGAGAACTGGACGCACCAGATGGGACCGTGGTGACCCTTCATGATGTCGATCTCTTGGGTTCCTTGGCCGTCCCAATCATAGACACGAGCCCAGGTTCCAGGCTCTTCTCCAACGACAAACTTCTTGTTCTTGAGGTCCAGGCCGACACTGGCAACACCGTGGGGGAGGGTGAATTCCTTGATCTTCTGGGTGCAGTCGGCTCCGCCGTAGAAGCAGACCTTCTTACCTGCAGCAATACACAGGACAGGCTGACCGCCGCCGATGTCGGTAGGCGAGGTGTACTGAGGTGCAAGGGAGACGAGCTCGCAAGACTTGATTTCGGAGTCAAAGACCTCTTCTTTGTAGTGCTGTCGCCTGGAGACGTCGTGCCACCGCAGTGTCTTGCCGGCCGCAGTGATAATGGTTATCTGCCGCGGCCAGACAATGAACTTGATGGTGTCCGGGTGTACCTCCCCAATTTGATGCGCCATCTCCGGTGGGATGTGCAGAGTCTTGGAGCCATTCTCATCCGTTGTAGTCGTGACCCTCTCATCGTTGTGATCCTCCGACTTCAGATCCCAAATGCGCAGGATCTTTTCGTGGCCACCGGTAGCGAGTATGTCAGAGATGTTGAGGGGGAACGCAACGGCGCGGACAACGTGGTCATGCTTGAGGACAAGGAGCATCTCTCCGGTGTGGGCGTTCCAGACCTTGGTAGAGAAATCGGCGGAAGCAGAAGCAGCGATCTTGTTGTCCGGGCTGAGCTTGGCCTGCCAGGTGGCGCCCTTGTGGCCTATAAAGGTGCCAATCCAGTCACCGGTGCGGCCATGGCGGAGCATAGGATTTCCATCTGGAGAAGAAGCCAGCGTTAGACTGAAGGTCGCGAACTATTCGAGGCAGTTCTGAGATTTGAGAGGAAAGATGGGAATGTAACGTGTGCCGGTCAAATACATACCCTTGCAAGCAGAGATAACGAAGTAATCTCCATCCTTTTCGAGGCTGGAGAAGCTGAGATGAGGAACTGGGCGCGAGTGGCCGTGGCAGGTCAAGGGAAGATACTGTCGAGGCTCCCCGTTGCTGGCCATGGCGAAGACAGGAAGGATTGGGGTGGTATGGGTGTATGGAAGGCAGGAACAGGACTGCCAGAAGGACGCCGGGGGCAAACAAGGGTATCACTGCGGAAGTAGTTGTGGAGATAGGGCGGTACGCCGAATGCGACTGGCCCGTCAGGAGACACGGAGCTCTGCGACAAGCTTGAAGCCGGAAGATACCAAAGGAAGCGTTGCCAAAAAGAAGGGATAGCAGCAGGAAGAAGACAAGACAACACAACACAACACAAGGCAAAGAAGAATTGGTTTAGTCGGTGTAGCACACTGTTCTCATGAGTCGTATCGATCGTCAAGGAGTTTGTTTGGGTAGTGGGTGGGTGTTGTCGTGGAGTCGAGTCGAGTATGTAGAGTATTTCACCCAGAAAGAAAACAAAGCCTCACAGAAGAGGGCCAAAACTGTCGTGTTGACACAAGATGTTGTCGTTGTCGTTGACGTTGTCGTTGACGTTGTCGGTGTTGCAAATTCGAGATCGAGAAGGGAAGTAACAGATGGCCGTCAAAACGTCGGGAACGTCAAAACGCCAAAAGGGAAATTGATGTTCCAATGGCTGCTGGAGAAACAGCAGGAGTGACCCTTGGCACAATCTGGATGGACCCTTGCTAGCCTCTGCCTTGCCCGAGTCAACCAGTGCGGTCAATACCGGTAGGCACCAGCTGCGCCGAACCGGACCTTGAACGTGGTGGGGCAATCAATCTAGCTTCATTATTGGCTCAGTAGTACTACAGCAAAGCTCCCACTGGGCTCCCAGCTTCGCGATAAGATAGCAACATGATCGTCTGTGCCAAGGCCCATTTGAACTTAAGTACCTAGGTATCTACCTAGGTATCTACCTAGGTAGGTACTCCCAGGTTCATAGTACTACGATATGCAGGTAAGCCTCAACGGCTTTGCGAAATGGCCATTTCTGCTGACTGAGCAGGGACCGCCTTGCCTGCCCCTCGATGACCTCAGCGGGGGTGTACGTACCGTACCGGCCGTTGCGACATAGCTCACCTCTTCCCAGCTGCTCCCCCTCCCAGTACGGTTCACGTAGACTATTGAAGTTGATCCATTTATAACTGACAAATCTACCAACATCAAACTTTCTAAGGTGCCACATCCACGTTTCATACTTCATCGTGTTGTCCTGATTTACCATTCTCTTGTTTACCTGCAACTCCACGTACCACTGCCCATTGCGGACACGGTGCTACTACAAGACGATACGGCCCAACTACAACCTGACGGATTGCGGTGCCTCAGACATGGAGTTCAAGCTCTCTGCCCAGCTTTTGGGCCACGAGTCAGACGTGAGTATAGACCGATTCCTATGATGAGCTGAGGACTTGTCATTATTGATACTGATACTTGTTGCCCTTTGCCCAGGTCCGTGGCGTCCTATTTCCCAGCCCCGATGCCGTCATCTCCGCCTCCCGCGATAACACCCTCCGAGTCTGGCGCTCATCATCCCAGAAGCCACCTGTCTTCGACGGTGCCATTGTCACTCAGGGCCAGGAGTGGCTCAATACTCTCGCATACCTCCCTCCTACTTCAGAGTACCCCGACGGTCTGATCATTTCCGGCGGTAAAGATACAATCATCGAGGTCAAGAAGCCGCGGGCTACCCCGGGTGACAATGCCGAGCGCCTACTCATCGGCCATTCACACAACATCTGCGCCCTTGACGTCTCGCCAGAAGGCACCTACATCGTGTCAGGAAGCTGGGATAAGCAAGCTATCATATGGCGTGTTGGCAAGTGGGAGCCCGAGCTGATACTGGCGGGTCACGATGCCAGCGTTTGGGGAGTCCTGGCTCTCGACGAGACCACCGTCGTGACTGGAGCCGCCGACGAGAAGATAAACATATACGACCTCCGCTCTAGCTCTGGCAAGATTGTAGAGCCACGATCTACCATACACACATCCAATGTCGTACGCGCCGTATGCAAAGTGCCGCAGGGACATTCAACTGGTGCCGATATTGCCAGCGCACACAACGATGGTGTGATTCGGTTGTGGAAGCTGAATGGACAGTCTGTTGGCGAGTTGTACGGCCACGAGTCCTTCGTCTACAGTCTCGCGGCACTTCCCTCCGGCGAACTCGTAAGCTCAGGAGAAGACCGCACGGTCCGGATATGGCGAGGTCTTGAGGCCATACAGACTATCACTGTCCCAGCGATATCGGTGTGGGCGGTAGCAGTGTCCAAGCAGACGGGTGACATCGTCTCGGGCTCCAGTGATGGTGTTGTGCGTGTGTTCACGAGGAACGAGGAAAATTTGGCGGATGCAGAGACCCTCAAGGCCTTTGACGAGTCTGTGAAGGCTTCCTCAATACCAGCACAGCAATTGGGCGGCATCAATAAGGAGAAGTTGCCTGGTCCTGAATACCTCACGACTAACGAGGGAGACAAGGAAGGCAAGCTCCAGATGATCAGGCAAAACGACGGCTCTGTCACTGCGCACCAATGGTCTGGTGGTAAGGCCCCCTACTACACGACCCCACTGCATCGTAGTGTCGGTCCGCTAACCTCCGTGACAGGTCGATGGGTTGAGGTGGGCACTGTCGTCGATACAGTAGGAAGCAGTGGCCAGAAAGTCGACTACAATGGGAAAGCCTATGATTTTGTCTTCGACGTGGCAATTGAGGACGGCGCCCCGGCCTTGAAACTGCCATATAATCTGTCTCAAAACCCATACGAGGTGGCAACGAAATGGCTAGGTGACAACGAGCTCCCAATGACGTATCTCGATCAAGTGACAAACTTCATCGTTGAGAACACCAAGGGTGCGACCATTGGCCAGAGCTCCGGACCATCTGTGGACGAATTCGGGACAGGACGATACCAACCTGGAGACGAAGCTGCTTCTCAACAGCCACCAGCAAAAAAGATCCTCCCACAAGAAAGCTACCTAACTCTGGCACAGGCCAAATTTGAGCCAGCGGTGAAGAAGATCCTCTCCATCAGCGCGACCATGATTTCCTCAGGCCGCAAAGACTTTGCACTTAATCCAACAGAGGAAGCAACTCTGAAGCGCCTTACCGAGAACCTTAGCAAGACCATCCCTAGCGTGCCCGGCACTATTCCCGGCACAGCCCCCGCAACTGCATCTCAACAAGTCACCGTTACCGAACATGACCTGGGCTTGGTGCAGAAGCTTGTCAGTCAGTGGCCCGATAACGATCGTTTGCCCGGCTTAGATCTACTACGATGTATAGCCACAAGCTCCGTGGTGGCTGACTTCGTCGACCCGAATGGTGGCTCTGTCATCGACGTTGCGTACCGTGCGGCTTTCCACCCAAATGACGGCAAGATAATCGAGAACTGTGCGATGATGGCATTCCGCGTTGTCACGAACCTCTTCACGACAGAGCAAGGACGGCAGCTTGCGTACCAGAACGTGGAGAAGGTGGTGGATTACGCGGAGTGTCTGGTTGGCATCAGCGACACCGTGTTCAAGGGGCCAGTAGGGTTTCCAGGAAACCGCAACGTTCTAATAGCCGTGACCACTGCGGCGCTCAATTATTCGGTTCTTGGCTACTTGGTCTCCAAGAAGAAGGTCCAGCTTGATGGGGAGCTGACGCCTGAGGTATTCGGCTTGTTGGGTAATGTCCTGGGCAAGATTATCAAAGAGCAGAACGACTCCGAGGTGAACTACCGGGCCCTGGTCGCGCTGGGTACAATCGCCTCGGCAGGACACGCCGATGTGCTCAAGTCCGTGGGTGCTGATTCAGCGATCAAGGAGGCATCGAAGGCCGGCGAGGACAGGGTGAAGAAGATCGCACAGGAATCATTGGCGCTGTTGCGGTAAGACTTGGTGGTCTGATGAAAATTGCAAGCAGTGACGGTACAGCGTCAAGAATAAACACATGAGAAACTCACTACTCGGCGAAGACATAATAGACGATGAAGTAATGAAAATACAAGCCTGATCATGCCAGCCTCTGGCGTGGGGATATCCAAAAATCAAGTCTTGTATACGTGAAACGCCATATCCCATGTTACCGATAGTTGATTAAGAGGCAACGCATTTCTCGCCGCCGAGAACATGCGGTAGTTGGTAGCCCTGTCTAGAATCATTGGGCAAGCATCCAGCCCAACCATGCAGTCAGCGTCAACCAGCAGGGCTGCGGCGATATCGAGGTTGGAAAGTGCGTTTTTCCAACCTATGGGAGGTCGAACAGCATGTTCGTGTGCCGCTTCCCAGTCCAAGACCAGCCCTGGTGCTTTCCGAATAGATGGAATCAAATTATATCATCAGGACATATACCTGTTCAGCATCGCGGCCGTCCTTGGTATCGGTGAACCCAACCTGCAAACTTTAGTGCTATACAACCCAAAGCAGAGCAACGCGTTATCAGGACGTCCGTCCGTTCATCCAGCCGTCATCATGTGTGCACGGCGCCAGCGCATCCGCTACAGCTGCGGCCACGGGTTCTACTTCACCAACTGGCAGCCGTACGAGAGTTGTCTCGCCTACTACCACCAGACGGGCGTCCACGCGTCGGTCACCATCGCCAGCACGGGCGGGTTATGTGTGGGGTGTGATGATGAAGCTTGATAGACCCTGCGATAGGCAACTGAGAGGAGGGATTCTTTTGATCAGGAGGTACTACTCGGGTTACTGTGAAATGCTTCGGAGATCAGGATGCGTGGGGGGTAATGGGATATCTGGGATGTAGCTTGGCTGCGTGCATCGTGGGAGGGGGCATTTCGGTATGGCCTTGCCCCTGACGCGTTTATGTTCCAATCGCACCGTCAAGCCGTATACTAACTTGCGGATATCAAGCAGCAAGGCCTTCCTTTGTTCGAATAATTGTGTTGATTTGTCTTTTCTTTTCGAAAGATCTGGAGGGCCATCTGCCATCGGTGACAGACGTATTTGAACGTTGGCCGGATCAGTAGCCGGCCAAGAGAACAGAAACAAAAACACTAAAGCAGACCCGCCGTCGAGATATCATGAACCAATAACGCCACTTTCCCAATGCCAAATATACAAGATATACCCTCTTCCCCCCGGTCCGATAGAGACCGGTCCGAAAGAGCAACTGCCCACAGACCCTATTCTCAAATCAACACGGCCACCAAGCCGACCAGCACCGGCGCCAGGCCCAGGTAGTTCCAGATCGACGCGGACCTGCTGTTCCTCCCGAAGTACCAGAAGACGGTCTCGGAGGCGTCGGAAGTGACGTTGGGGTCGGCGTTGGACTCGCGCGTGACGACCGTATAGACGTCCGCGAAGCCGATGTCGTTGCTGTTGAAGCAGTTGCTCTCGTTGACCACGCCGAGGCGCTCGTCGTGGGGCTCGACGAAGGTGATGTCCACGCACTATAGGTCAGACAAGCAAATGGTTAGCATGGATTCATACATATCATCGAAGGGGCTACATCAGCGGCGAAGACTTACCGAGAACAAAGCCGCGCCGTGCACAGCGATCTCAACGACCTGGATGGTGGCGTTGTCGCCGGGCTGGACGGTGGTGTTCGCCGGCAGCGGCACCTCGGGCAGGCACACGGTGCCCGGGTAGGGGTTCTTGGACGGGCCCAGGATCTGGAAGGGGCTGACCATGGGGTTGCTCATGTTCGGGGGCCCGCCGTCCGGCCCGTCGGTGCCGAAGCCCAGGTTCACGTACATGAAGGCCGTGGCGTGGCCCTGGAACCAGCCCGGCTGGAAGGCGATGGCGCCGCCGGTCGTGGGCCAGTAGGTCCGGTTCGTTGTTGTTGGGTAGCCGCCGCCTGTGTGGGATTTGTGTCAGCAAATCGTAGGTGTCCATGTGAGACCAAGGTGATTATGAGTAGGAGCGTGCAAGGGTTCTCTCCAGCTTGGTAATAACAAGAGCCAGGAGGAACAGCAAGGTGCACGGGGACAAGGTGAAGGGTCTCCCGAACAAGGTCTGTCACGTACATGGGTACATCCATTGCATGCCGTAGGGAAATGTGTCGTTGGTGATGAGGTTGTCGCCTCTCCATCCCGGGTATGTGAGAACTGTGTGCGCCGAGGATAGTGTTGCTGCGCCGATGAGCGCTAGTATTGTTGAGGAGAACATTTTGAATGTGTGTATATGTGGAAGTCCGTCTAATCTGATCGAATCGTCTACGTCGAGGACTGTTCAGCCCTTTCCTCCTCTTCCTTATCCTCTTACTGGCTTGATGATGAAGCCTTGTTGCTCGTTGTTGATGTCTAAATCGCGGCTGATGATGATCCGGATGGTATTTTGACAGTATATCTATGATGGGTCGGTAACGGTACGAGGAGATACTGATAAGGCACTGCCTTTGGGATGTGATTGCAAATATTATGTATGGTATTGGGTATATATCAAGTGAAGAAAGCAAGAGCAGGAACAAGAGCAGACGCGGGGAGAAGAGCAGGCTGGGCGGTAGTCTAGATAATATGAGGCCCAGGGTAGTCTCAACCCGACCTACCTTTCCGGAGTACGGATCCGTACATATGCAAGTTCTATCGACCTCGGGAGGGAATTGGGGAGCAGATCCATCCAGTCGCAGTCGTCAAAGGCAGGACCTGGTGGATGCCAGAGTGGTATTGTGGAGGTCTAGCCCTGTCCCCTCGCTCGTCCAGCCGCCGAGGGGAATAAGCATGGTGCCATCCCATTTGGCGATGTGCACTGTCAGAGGTGTGTGTAGCATGAGTGACAGGCAGTGTGTGGCAGAGATGAGAGCAAATCCTCTCGACGGCAAATGCAACATGGGCGGCTTCTCCAGTGCGGACTTGTACAAGCTGGCCAGTCAGAGGGCAGAACAGGTGTGCCAGAGGGCTGCAGCTCGAGCATCCTTGCCCCTGTTGCCGGGGTCGTCACCAGCCAATGGTGGTGCTGGATGGGCTGTCTCCAGAGGTTCGGGAGGGGGGCGAGTCGCCGGCGGCCTGTGCATGTGGGTTGATGTGCAGCTATGTATGTAGGGCCCATCACCAACGTGCATCCATGAGAGGAGGCCGCGGTGTGTGTGTGTGAATCTGCGTGTGCGACGGCCCGCATCCTCAGGAACCGTCTGATCGTTTGGTGTTGATGAGGAGTGCCGAAGGATTCCCGAGTCGAGGTAGCCTTGGAGATCGCAAAGCGCTCTCGAGGAAAACTCATATCGAGGGCATCCTTCCAAACTGTGTACATATCCTCGACCGCGGCAGCTAAAATCCGGGACCCGTTGCGGATGGGCGTTGCGGGTGCCGGCGTGGTTGATCACAGGTCGAGAACCAGTTGTGGATGGCGATTAAGCGCCCACCCCTGGCAGAAAAGAGGCCCATCAAAGGTGGGGGCTATTTTTGGCAGTGCAGCACCAGTTGTCGATCTTCGAAATGCCCGTCTACACCACACTCGGTCAGCTGTCGCAGAACGATTATTGCAGCAGCTGGTGTTCAGGCAATCAGGCAATGTTCCGAGCCGGGCTGCCGAGTCTGTGTTTCGAACATCGACAGACGCTAGAAGCTATAAATACGTTTCCAATCAAGCCTTCGACAGTATGAAGCGAGTGGCGATCGGGTATACAATACCTTGGGAGAGCTGATCGAGGCTGTATGTCGCTCGTGGGTTGCGGCTGACCCCTCCAAAGAGGGCTATGACAGTTGATACTATCTCAGACATTGAGGCAAGCCTGAAGACCCTACTGCAGTTTTATTCACTCGATGGCAAATAAGAAGAAATCATCAGGTTGAGAGTAAGTTACTGTAGTGAGTGCGCTGCGGCATCGAAACAGTGGACCAAAACGGCTACACTATCACCATCAACGGTGAAATGATGAGTAAGCATAATCTCATTCTTATCGGAGCTCTTATCGCGGCTCTCACATGAAGCTCAAGAATTTCCCCTGATCACGGCGACATTGGAACTCACCCGGCGGCTTTCCCCATTCGTTCATTCACAACAGTTGCAGCCATGGCCGCTTCAGAGGCTCAGCAGGATGACGCCTCCCAATGGACCAAGATCACCCGGAAAGGAAAAGGCAAGAAGCTCGGCCGCAAGAAAGAAGTCCTCCGCCTTCCACTTGGGGGTCCGGTCGAGAACTTCCAGCCTAACGGAAAGCCAGTGCTCTCAGTCGACGACATCAAGGCCGACCATACGAAGATTGCATCCAAGTGGCATGCAACTGAGTGCTACAAGAAGCTGTGTAAAGTCATCAGGGACAATGCTACCGCGCATACAACAATCACCCGCGCCGTCTGCCTGGGCCTCGGGCCTTTCGATCCTGAGGATGGCTCCTGGGTTGCCCAGAGAAGATCTCATATTCAGCTGGCGGCCTTCCTCGCCATGGTGGAAATATTGAGTAAGTATCTGAGATTGGATTCGAGTATGGCATGTTGAGATCTGACTGGGCTATGATAGAGGAGGAGAGCGGCCAGCCCATTGAGTGTTCCTACCAAGAACCTCGCTTTGCTCAGCCGGACAAGGACTTCCTCGAGTCTCTCGGTGGGAAGATTGTCGAGTCCCCAGACTCTTACGACATCATCGATGGGACAACATTGGTATATGGCGTGCATCTGTACCGGGACATATGGGCCGCTGCCCTGAAGAAGCACCTGCCAGGCATCTTTGTGGGAACTGGCTGGGATGTCTGGGAAGAAAACCCCGGCGCCGAGAAGAGTGCTGACTTTGATCGCATCCGCGAGATGGAGGCTTCATTCGACAAATACCCCTTTCCCCAGGATGACTACAGCTCATTTTCGAGTACGTGCATCTACTGGAAGAAGGGGGCTGTCGACAATCCACCTGAGCATGATCCGCTTGAGAATGATCCGCCTGAGAATCATCCACCTGAGCATGATCCTCTTGGGAATGATTCGCCTGAGAATGATCTGCCTGAGAATGATCCGCCTGGGAACGATGCGCCTGGGAACGATGCGCCTGGGAACGATGCGCCTGGGAACGATGCGCCTGGGAAAGATACCTGAAAACCCGGCCTTTCCAGCTCCGCAAAACACTTGCACATCTTGAAACGATGTCATGCAGTCTTACTGCCTTAGTGTGCTATCGTTGCGATTCCAAGTCGCTCGCCAGCAGCTCTAGCGGCTTCCCCCGCGCAACTGGGCACGCGGGTCAGGCTCCGAAACGGCCGAGTCGCCACAGCGCCGGTAAGAAGAACCCGCTCCAGATACCTGTCCAGCTACGTCGCGCCATGGTGTAGGCTCTGCCCTCACCAGCTTCATAACACCTCTCGCTGGGCTAGTAGCTGCGGTCTAAAGGCCGAGGCAGAAGAGATGTGCAACGCCGAGTCCTAGACATGCTCTGGATGAAGATGGTCACCAGACAGTGAGACAACGGCATGTTCTGGGCGATCTAAGAAGGAGAATGGCAATGCTGACGGCAGTCTCCCAATATACTGGTCGGCTTATCGTGCAGGTGTCTGGTGACCCTTGTCGGCTCCGTCTAGAAAAGCGCAACGTTGACCGGCTGTGGCTGAGACTCTGAAAAGCCAGTCAGAAATAGTCCGAGACTTTTGGCCCCATCTGTACCTAGTTGAACGGTGCTGCAGATGACTATCCAGATGTCGTCTTCTGTGGAGTACCTAGGTATTCCACACTTTCCCCGGTCTGGAGCACATATCACACGACTTGGAGCGCGGAATGGAAGACGGTGAAGTGTGAAGGCAGGGATTCAGGGCAAGAACATCAACAGGCTGTCTAAGTGAACACTATGTCAGCGTCCTGGGCTTGTATTTCACGTTGCTTCACTACTAGGATACGTATACGATGTGGCTTCAGTTCAGTTGCCTCCCCTGGTGATAGACATCTGGGCCACATCCAACAAATTGAAGGTGCCACCCAACCGCCAAAATTTTCGTCATTTCATGTTACGGTAGTAACAATCCCTTCATTGGTCGCTACTTACCTTGCATCGTTCGACTTTCGCACCTTCCAAAGTTATTCCGCCCGGCAGTTCTATCGCCCACATCATACATGCTCCAATACTGATTGAAGCTGGGGAAGTCCACAGATATGATCTCACTTGTACAACCGGCGAGTAGTATATTGTGTCATATGATGGTGATACTGTCACATGCTAGATTTCGTGGTTCATCCTGGTCTTTCCTGACATTGGCATAGCGAGTTGGTCACGGAGGGTACCACCCTCTGGCGGCATATGCGTACAACATTGGTGCTCATGTCCAGATGAGGCCACAGATTGGGCATATGAAGCGCAAGAAGCATCTCCGGAGGTTGCACGGTGGGAATAACGGTATAAACAGATGTATACTACCTGATCGGCGGGGTGAAGTACATATATCTCGTTGAGCTCAACGTTGCTCAGTACCGGTGCGATTGTATCCCCAGGTGCCCGGAGCGGCAAAAGTTCTAGCATTGCTACAAGGATGAAGCAACACTCGAAGTAGTCCTGAGACGCGGAGGTAAACATACCGATGGCTCATTCCCAGGAAGACCAAAGAGTCGAACAGCACTTGCGAAGTAAAATGCGTGGTTTGTCCCAATGCGCCTCCCATACGAGCTCAAGCTACCAGCGAGCAGGAAGGCCTTCCAGAAGAGGCTACAATGGAGACGTTTCGACAGCCATATGTCAATCTGTAAAGAACGGAAGTTTGAACACGGCTTCCTCGTAATGGCTGCTGGTGAAAAGACTGACATCCAAGAAGGAACGATCGGGGTCGTCTCCGTGACAATTTAAAGTGATCAGCAGCATTGCCCATTAATTGGCACGAAGACTTGGCCCAAGGACAAACATTGTTTACTGCGCTCATACTCATACACAACATACCAGTGAAGACATCACCGCACATCGACAACACATATTGCCAGCCCGGTGGACTTCGTGACAAGCCTGGGTAGCCTCTTTCGTTTCCCCATCAACAGACTTCTGAGATATACAATGATCTTGTCAATTGCGCTATCCGTCATCCTTGGCCTTTCGGCCACGGTGAACGCCGACCCCCCTCATAGCTCCATCTTGAGTTCAGATGTCAAGCCGCCCAAGAGCAAAGAGTTCTCACTCGCGATGAAGTTGCATCGCCTATACGTCCCCCTGTTTGCCGAATCAAATGACTTGGAAGCTCTGGTGCTACGAGCAGGATCCCCCAACCAACGAAAAGTGCCCGGAACGCCTGGTACGCTGTCATGCTCTCCATATCGCTGCTGATGTCGATGTGTCTTGTTGTACTTGTGAACTAATTGGTGGAATACCAGCATACATCAACTCAACCCACTCGAACGACCCAAATGACCACTTCCTCGATGCAATTATCTTCGATCTCACAAACAGCTCGTACGTCGACCCACCAGGGCTCTATGGTGCCGCCGTCCAAGACCATGGTGATTTGCATGGCGCATCTTCGACTGTGTTTCTGGTGAAGGACTACCAAGAGTTTGAATATGCCGTCAATGGTACGTCTTGATGTCAGACAAAGTCCGTAAGGAATATGCAGCCTGACTGACAGAACAACTTATAGGGATGGCCTGGCACAGAATGACTGCCGCTCCCCAGAGTTGGTATGCGTGCATTGACTTTTTCCAAGGTGTGCAGGGCTGGGTCCTGAAATGGGGTGTGGCTACGACCGATGGGTTCCCGCCTCGTGATTGTATTCCTACAAAGGTCATCCAGAAGTTTGACATACCTGGGGGCTGTAAAAGCGCCCAGGAGTGCAATCGGGAATGAACGCCTGGGAAGTTTGGTTCTCGAAGAACCTAGAGATGCTACTCGAGGGAACTGGTACCTAACAAACACTCCTACTTGTACTTATTACTGAAGCAGAACCCAACAATATCACTCCTACACGCCACTAAGCAACTTGAAGGCCAAGATGCTCTCCGTGATGGTATCCAACGCCCACGACCTGCGATACTGCAGCCGGTCGGCATGTTGTATCTATATGTGAGCAGGTCTCCGCTCGTAGATGCTTGTTCTTTTCCTCTATACCAAGGATCACACGATGGATCCATTGCGCTGTGACCAGCAACATCGTAGCCAACCAGTCCTACATGGGTGAGACACCTCTGTCTTATTGTTCATGCTATACGTAACACGGTATGAAGACAGTGGGCTAGTTTGTGGAGGTCACCGCTGTAATTAAGCTTCAACGTAATGGGACGGTGAGTAATGACTTTCCAAGTTCCAAGGTTACCACGTAGTCCTTTATGCAGCTGGCACTTGGTTGACATGGACGCAAGCTTTATCACATTTCAAAATCCATTCAAGGGCATCATGACAGCGAATATATTAGCAAGATGTATCAGCCACTATTGAATGAGGAAAGAGAGTGCAGAGTACCCTAGGTTAATGCCGGTGCTGTAATCCCGGAGGTGGGAAGAGCCATCGTAAATAAAGCGGCCAATCTCAATGAACGACTAGGTCGATCAACGATGAGCAACTGCCTCAATCCGTAATCTAGCTAAACAATTGCTAGGTTAGGCATAGATGTCGATAAATTTGGCAAGCATACCTACCTATGTACTCAAGACCGCAAGCCAGGCACTGGGTTTCAGGTACTACCCTAATCAACTGCATAAACAACCAAGCCAAGGTAGGATTGGGCAGCATTGTTACCTGCCCCATATATGGCAAGCAAAGCTGTAATCCATCACATTATGCAGGACGTATGATTGATTATTTAGTAAGTCGCGGATTGATGAGCGGGATCCTCAATTAGTTCATACACAAAACTATTTGTGGCTTTGCATATGCCAACTGCATTGCCTTGTTTTGAACTGTACCACCCGACCTCAACTCAATCGGAAACCTTGGCTGCAGATGAGCTACATATGTACAATCTAGAAAGGAAAAAAAGAGGCAAAGGAGGACGAAAATACCCGATTGGTGCAAAAGTTTGGAGGTGCAGTCATTATAGCCCACCAGCAGAATCTCAAACAAAGCAGAATTCCTTACCAGGTCTCACTAGTTGACAGCTGGCTACATATGTACTCGTCAACGGGGATTCGAAGCTTGAGAACATTGAAAACATCGTAACTTGACGGGATCAGTAAATCAGGTAGGGCAATTTCCCTGAGAATCGTTTTGCTTGATGACCAGCGTGTTTAGTGACTGACTGACACCAGGGCACGCACTGCATATTGGCAGCCACTTGATCACACGCCAAAACTTAGCACAAATTGTCAAACACGCCATCTTTTAACTCGGAAGGTTCTTTGATTAGTACCAAGGCGCAGTGTCTGAGAACAACACTAAGGAACTCCAAACACAGCTGTCAACTTTGGAGTGGATGACCTTTCTCGTGGAAACCACAAACAATCTACACGGCAGAACTCGGACCCTTCGGCGCATATATTTCCAAAAGAAAGAGAGTATTGCGGCCGGAAGCAGGGACTCCTGTGAATTATTCCATGATGGCAACATCACTTGCCTACAATCCCAGAACCTACAACAATCTTCCAAATATGCGAGAAGCCTATGACACTTTCAAGGCGAAATCTGCTCAGAAATTTCTCGATGGCGAGATACTGTGAGTCTACAGCATTTGAAGGGATCCATACCATTCTGACCCTAGTTGCAGCACCTTATTCGACCGATACCCCGAGGCTCGCAACAAGTTCGGCCTTCAACTCCTCTATCGTAACTTCCACATGGGCCCCAACGAGATTCTCGTGGAGGTAGAACGGACCTCGACACCCTGGAACACGAAGCAACTGGGCGGCGCCGATCAAGCCACTGTCAGGCAGGGCCGCGTCGTCCCGAATTGCTTCGTCCTGAGTCCCGGTTTCCAAGCAAACACCATCAAGGCCGAACCCCACCGATTTCGGTACATGCTCAACGGCGATGAGCCGATTGCATCCCCAACCGAGAAAGAGAACCAACCCTTTCTCCGGGGCCTACTTGATATCTTGCAGAAGCATGGCCTGACCGACGTGCTGGGACTGGTGGCGCTATCGCCGGAGCTCAAGCACCCCCGCAGAGGAGGCAATGCCGAGCAGCCGAGGTGGATGTGGGAGAAGACGTTTGGGCGGGCAAACATATTGTTCCCTATTACCAAAAAGACGAATGATTTGATCGGGGTCATGTTCGTGTTCATCCCTGCCAATGCCGCTGCGGGGGTGTCGGCACATTGCTTCAGTCCATGTCTATGTACAGCTCCGGGCTGGGATGGGTTTGACGAGTGAACACCCTAGGTTATGTGTCTTCTACAGATAGCTGGCCCACAACATGAAGAGGATCATTGGGTATTTAAACCGATATACCTCGAGGTGTTGGCCAACTGATCGCTTGGTATATATGCATCTCAGGTTCAAGATGGCTCCGGAAACAATTTTATCTAATCATCTTCTTTTGATTGCATTATCTGAGGAGGTAAAACTGCAGATGACCAATCCAATGATTTCTGGGAAAAGAATCGTTGTTGCAGAGTTTCTGGAATACACCGTCGGGGTCATACTTGGTTGCCGTCTCCTTGGACCTTCCAACATTGTTCATGCCACAGCTACGCGGGGCCCCCTGCGAGGCGCCTGCGGGACTGGGCAACAGTAAATGCCGTAGATATCTGGAATATTCCTCACACTGGCTGTCCTCGTTGCCCCTTGAACAAAAAGGCCAGGAGGCTGACGCTACAGACATCGGAGGTTATACAAGTTATCACGTCCACGGGTGGTGGCTAAACCATAGGTACTATGTAAGCAATGTGGTATGACCTGCACCGAGTCCGAGGATCGTTTCCCCAGCTTTCCTACCTACCAATCGAGTAGAGGCCATATCCTCAGTGCTCACTGGGGAGTTCCGGGACGCTGGCCGGATGAGATCAGTCAGGACTGCAGTTTCTGTAAGTACTACACACTTCTTAACCCTGCAGGAGACTCCATGGGACCACAAAATACTTCCTTACTGTGTTTACGGCATGCCTGTCTTGTTTCCAACAGAGCAAATGCACACCACAACCTTGGGGGCCAACTGCATACTAAAGCAAAAGTCTGATGGATAAGAATGCTGTTGGCTCTCCTTCTGGCAATGATCAGCCACACGACACTTCAGACAAAAGGTTTTCACATCACCTGAGGGGTAAGACCATTGAAGAACTCCCACGCTGTTCACAGCCGTGTTTGCCGATGAACCGATACTCCGGCGAGTGCCTAGGGCACACCTCGTATCTCACCGCAGAGACAACTGCCCCCCTGGCACCAACTGCTTCATTTCTTACACAAGCGTCTCCAATGAGAGCCGGCATCCGACTTCTAGCTTGTCAAGGCGACCATTGATATCTCTACAATTACACTCCGGAAAACAGTTGGCATGAATAAAAGCTAAACCGGGGAGCCTACCTGAGGCCCCCGGAATATCGGACAACTCCATTCTCAGAGACATCTACCGTTAAACAAAATTGACCGGCAATATGGCTAGCCTCACCTTCCTTTCTGAACTCGGCAACAGCCTCTCGTCCGACTCCAGAGTCATCGCTGATCATGACTCCCCTGAATTCGCAGCGTCCATGGAAAGATGGTCCAACTACGGTTTGAAGATCCCTTCTGCCATTATCCAGCCAGCGAGTGAACAGGACATCGTTCAAGCAGCTCAAGCACTACTCAAGGCTTCAATTCCCTTTGTCCCAGCATCAGGCGGCCACAGTCCGTTCTCGACCATCGACCAAGGTGGTGTTGTTCTCGAGCTGAATCGGTACAAAGGTGTTGAGGTGGATGCTTCGAACAATCGCGCTACAGTGAAAGGTGGCACTTTGATGAAGGAGCTCCAGGTTGCATTGCACCCACACAGGCAATTTGCCGGTAAGTTGGACACATGACAGCTGGTCTCGCCCGAATTCAATCTGATATATCTCCTAGCGGTCGGAAACATGACCACCGTCGGAGTGATCCCGTACTATATTGGTGGCGGCATCAGCGCCTACACGCCCTTTGTAGGGCACGGTGCTGAAAACATCATCTCTGCAAAACTCGTCACGGCCAAGGGAGAGCTAGTGGAGGTGTCCGAGACTCGAAACCCAGAGCTTCTGTGGGGAGTTCGTGGCGCTGGGCAGTTCTTGGGCCTCGTGACCGAGGTGACCATCAAGACCAGCCCATACACCCTGCTCGGAAATGATCAGGGACAGCGCATGTGCGGTACCTACATCTTCCCATCGCAACAGGCCGATGCTGTCTTGGCGGCGCTACGGCCTATCATGGAAAGCAACGAGTACGTCTCAGCTGGCCACCTCTTGATCGCGATGGCCCCGCCCGACTTCAAGCACCAGGCCCTGATTGCCGCGCCGCAAGTGTTCTGCTCCGCAGAAGAAGCCACCAAGCTGTTTCAACCGCTCGCAGACCTCGGGCCCATCATGCAGACACTGGAACCATCCACATTCGAGAACCACAGTGACCACCTAGCCTATATGTGTGCCAAGGGTGACTTCAAGCGTTTCACCCAGGACGGCCTGATAGGATGGAACGCCGAGAACTTCCATCAACTCATCGAGCTCCATGCTGAGCTCGTGTCGAACTGTCCGGATGCCGCATTGACGTCGTATACCCTTGAATGGCACACCCCATCCAAGGCACACCGGGAGAAAGATACCTCTTTTGGTCTCGAGGATATTTCCTATTGGCTGTAAGTATCCTTTGACCAAGAGGATGCATTTACTCCGGCTAATTCAACCCTGAATTAGGAATCTGGCGAGTTGGTACAAAGATGCGAACAATCATGATCTTGTCGACAGTGCAGACAAGAAAGCACAGGCTATCATGCGTAGGGGTACTGAAGAACAGGACTTCATTTCCTACACTAACACCAGCCGTGCGGATCCCATTTCATATCGGTACAAGGGCGCAAACAGGATTGAGAGGCTGAAGGCTTTGAAGGAGCAGTGGGACCCTACCGGTGTCTTCACCAAGGAGTTCCTGTAATTGTGTTTCATCTCCAAATGATATTGCAGAGCAACGATCATGGTGAAATAACGGCTATAAGCATCGCAGGCTACCAAGATTTAGCAGGGGGGCATTGCCCACGGCTCGTGCACTAATCCACCAAGTATGTAATTCTACTACTCAAGCTGCCGGCAAATCAATAGGAAAACCATGAAGGGTAATATTGAGCAATCCTGTTTATAATCCGACATGCCCTCAATCTGTAATGGTTTTCAGAATTTCCTCCACATTTGCAAAAGCAAATTCGGATATCGTCTCCCTCCAAAGCTGATCCGAGATAGTCTTTCCTTCTGGTGTGTAGAGGATCGGCGCCATCCTGTTCATTCGTGAGGTTAGACCGTGTACTTCGAAGCAATGGGATGAGGACCCAGTGTGATCAACTTACGGCACGACCTTCTGGAAAGACAAGAATTGGCCATGAGTCTCCTCCCCGTGCCGGACGAGGGCATCCGTCATCATACGGGCTCCCACGGCGCAGGTGTTGAACAGGAGCCTCAGCACGAGCTTCATGAGCGGGGCCAGGAAGTCCTCGTCGCGGTCCCGATACAGCTCAGAGTCGCAGAGGCCACCGGGCGAGGAGGCGTTGATGATAGCGACAGAGGGGTCCACTAGCTCTGCCACCTTGGCAACGAAGAATTGCACCATGAGTTTCGATACCACCATGCGGTCCATGGTGTCCACTTTGCCCCCCTTATCGAGCTCTGTAAACAGCGGAGACCCAGCCCTCTCACGGAACTTCGTCCAGGCTGTGAGCTCGGACGATGTAAAGGTGAAGCGACTCGGCTGACTGGCTTTCTTCTCCTTTGCGACTTGGAGGAGCAGGATTGCTAGCAGGGAAGTTGATAGATAGTTCACTTGAATGATCTCGTCGTGTCCCGTGCTCTCGTTAAACTTACGCTCCGTCGGAGCGATCCCAGCGTTGAGGTTCACGATATCCAACCGAGTAAGCTCTCTCCTAGCACGCTCTGCGAAGGCGACGACAGATTCGTACACGTCGAGGTCCAGGTGCCAGACATCGATCGTGTCTGGTGGGCTGCTCGATGATAGCATCTTGGCGGCGGCGGCCCTGCCCTTGTCCTCATTGCGCACGGCGAGGATCAGCTTGCTAAGTCCCAGGCTGAGGAGCTGGCGAGCTGTCTCGAACCCCAAGCCGGTGTTGGCGCCGGTCACGATGGCCGTCTTGCCTGACAGGCTGACACCGCGGACCTCTTCAGGCTTGAATGTGTATTGCTGGCGGAAGAAGCCGATGAGGCTCGGTGGCTGCACGGGGGTAGCACCGAGCTTGGTCGCCATGTTGACCTCGGGAGCAGCAACTGGATCGCTGTTAAGACCTGACTTGAGCCGTTGAAAGTGTGCGGGGTGTTGTTGGATTCGTTTCGCCGCCTGCTAGGTACTGCTATACGTCTTATATCTCAAACAAGCACCCAGAGTCGTTGGACTTTGTCTGGTGGACGCTCGGTCTGGAATCTTTCAAGCTGCAGGTTGGTGGCTGGTTCCCGCATCCAACAATCGCCAACCGGCGTTCGCCAACCGGTTGGGCATATTGCGCGCTGACTTTGCTCCCCGAGATGAGGTATTCCTGAGAAGTACTAATGAACTTTCAGTGCGGATCTGCATTGACAATAGTTGAAAGAAGTCTATCAGACCCCATGTAATATTGGCTACTCGTATTGAGGCACTTACTATAGTAGGATAGTCCCTACCTACTTAAGTACCTAGGTAGTTACTTGAATGATTGGGGAGACCAACATGCCGATTTACCCGAAGAAAGCGATGCCAGTTGAGGATTTGCTCCAGAAAACAATCCGGTATGATTCACACCGATGATTTTCTATCGCTCATCCTCTTCTACGTAGAGATCGCGGATTCTTGTGGCCATGTCCCTACTGTATTCTGGCCTCAGAAACCCTTGGCCTCCCCTTCTGACGAAGCCATCTGTTTTTGCGTTGAGCCATATACCACGACGGTTTGCATCAGGTGTCAGTATGCAGCCGAGCATGGAGGAGGCGTTCGAGACCGCGTGTGCAGCGGAGACAGGCTCTCTCGAAGGTCCCACGGTTCAACAGGATGATGGGTGTATGCCGCCCTCGGCACGGAGAGACTGGGGGCTCGGGGGCCTCTTGCTCCTGGACGACGTGCCGGGCTGGCAAGGGAAGGGGACTATGACTTAGGGTGGGACGCCGAATCTGACTTGGGTAAGTCGAGGTCTCGGATAGCATTGCTGTCCTCCGTTTGTTTCAGTCATGGAACGTCGTCCTCGGGTTTTTGATGATGCTCTTCGATTCGAACAGTGTATCGACCGCAAGGCTGGTCTCTGTGGCATCTATGCTGGACAAGTAATGCCGATCGGTGATGCTAAGTGTGTGGCGTTGAATGAGTTATATGAGAGGGAGATGTATGCACGACATCGAAAATCGGCAGACCTTGAGTAACTAGGCGTAAAACCTTGGAACCAAGTCCCTCAAGGGTTACTTGACAAATATGTACTATGTCTGTATAGATCTTGACAACTCTTCTCAAAAATCTCGAATGTTGGCATAAAACCAGTATAAACTGTATCAATTAGCCACACCAGCTCTGTTACTGGATGGCATCTGAATATGTGCACCAGGCGAGATGCTAGTTGTGTGTATATATAGAAACCAGTAATCAGAGCCCAGTCATCTGTCGAAGTGCCGGATATATTGGTTCGAAGACGAGTACTCAGCCAGCAATGAAAGGTCCGAAACTGAGTCGTGATTCCAGATATACTCAAGTCGAAGAGGTGCGGATCTGGATAACTCTCTGGCCCTCGGCCACCATCCACGCGATGACCGCAATACGACTCTATGGCGGCATACCAGGGCCACGATCTCGCAACTTCACCACATCCAGCGGCCAGACTATGGTAGTCAACCACTCCGGCGGGAGCACGCTCTTGATAGCCCTGATCTCCCTCTTCGCCGTCGAGTCCTCGCCCACGGCGTCCCTCTCCCCCAGCCACCAGACACCGCGCACCTGGGCGACGGTGGCCCAGAAGTGCGCCATGATGACGAGCGCGCGGGGCCGCTGGGCGCCCAGCAGCTCGATGTACTTGGGCGGGGCCACCAGCGCGAAGGCCTGGATCCTCCTCGCCACGGCGTACACGGGCTCGCCGTTGTTGAGCCCCCGCTGGACGCTGCCGACGTAGCTGAGGGTCTTCTCGTACGCCTCCCTGGTCTCGTCGTCGCTCCAGTCGTCGCCCGAGGGGAGGTGCTGCGTGAGGACGCCCTCGAAGTCGCGCCGCATCTCCGGGCTGAAGTAGCTCTGGTCGTGGCCGAAGTAGGGGTACGTGCCGGCCACCACCATCAGGTTGGGGTGGTCGCCTTCCTTGGACTGCGTCATGATGGTGTCCACGCTCTGCCAGATGACCGTGCCCGCCCCGCGGCCGACCTGCATCCACTCCATGGGCGGTTGGTACGGGAGTAAGACGCGCTCTTTCAGCATGGCGAAGGAGGTGATGGAGATGAGCAACGAGGCGAAACAGACGGCCTCTGCATTGTCGACGGTCATCTTGGCGACTTCTTGCCGTTGAGCGTGCAGGGTAGAGATGAAGTAGCCCTGTCGGGCAGCGAAGAGTTCCTTGTCGTCCGGGTTCGACCGGAGGAGGTTGGTGGCAGACGCAGCGAGCATGGCGTGTAGTAGGTTATCGTGATGCAAAGCCATATCGGGGATGATTGTGGTCCAGAGGTGCAGCCAGTCTGTTGCTGGGCTGACCGGAAAGGGGTTCCGGATGCTGTGGTAGTAGTTCTGCATCAAGCGGTGCTCCATCAGGCGGCGAGCTCTGGTCTCTGGCAGCTTGATGCCACTAGGGTCGTCAGCTGGCGAGAAGATATTCCCATCGTCCGGCCATCGTGGCCAGCTGGGTAGTCTGACTCCTGACTCCGGCGTGTGGCCCAGTGTCGATATTGTGGTGATGCTGCCGCTGGACGGTGACATGTGCGACTGAGGATTGGACGGGGGGTTTGACCGCGATCGTGAGGCGCGAGTGATTACCGTTGGGAGGGTTGGCCATAGGCAGTCCAGTTTCAGGCGACTGCAGTTCCCACATGTAGGATGCGCTTCGTCGCATTTGACTCGCCGCGACTTGCACTTGAAGCAGCCATTTCGAGACTTCCGGTGACCGATCTTGGCCGGCTTGGCTCTTCCTTCCTCCTCCTTTCCCTGGGTGGTCATAGCTGGAGTGGAGCGTACTCAGGAAGGGCGACGTATAACTGGGAAGTCAAAGAGATGTGAATCAGGGCGCTGCATCTCCGACTTCCACCTCTGTGTAGGCTTGAACACCGGACGATTGACGACTCCTTGTCCTGATCTCGTCTCGGCGAATCGATCCAAGGAGCACGGTCCCGCTATCAGGATTCCATGACCAAGTAGACAAAGCGATTTGGGTACAATTCCATATGACTTGAACGCAGGAGAGGTAGCCAGTATGGGTTTCGTTGCGTATCGATGGAGGCAGAAGGTCAGTCTTCGAAGGGGGGGTCGGCACAGCAATGCCGTGCATCCCCCTGAGTGAGAGCCCTGCCATGCATTGCTGACCTCATTTTCAGGGTTCGGATCTCACTCATCTCGGCGCATGAGATCGGCTTATCGGTGGTCTGCTCCGGTCCGGTCCCGGACGCCGACGTGGATCCACCGCGTGAGACTGGGGAATCCGGTTTCAACGTCTACTCCGGATTGTCGTTAGTGACAGCATCTGCAGCTTTATACCGCCGCGCTCAGTTGCCGGTACTGCCCTGCTGCTGACATGTTGATCTTCTTAAAGCCTAGTCCAGTTAGGTATATCCCTTCCGGCATCCCGGGTACTGTGAATGAGAAGTACTATAGACGACTGATACTGTAGCTGATAGTACTATGTATGAATACGCATTGAGGATACTCCAGAGATGAGCTCGGACTATGTGTTTCGACCCCGTTAGTCGTCCAACTCTCCCGTTCGCTTGGGTCCACAGATAATATGGCTTACTCTAGTGTTTGCTGAATGTCACTCAAGTGCCTGATATGGTAGTATGTGCCAGTACATACATAGGTACACTAGGGTAGCTGAAAGCGCCTTTACCCGTACAAAATGTCCGATGCCACATTACCACATGGTTCTCCATTCCTTCAGGAGATAATTAACATCATGGATGTCTTTCAAATATTCTCACCAATCGACGGACTCCCCTCGTCTGTCATACCCAGCCCATCATGGCAACAACACCAATATATAAACCGACGCTGAGATCCACCTAACGGCGTCTCTTTGTCTATATGTCGTCAATACTTGCATTTACACGCAAAGTTCTCTCCTGCAGGAAGAGCGCCGAAGTGGAAGCAGGTAGGGTATCATCGGGAGTGGTTCTCAAACCTGGAGATAATTCCTCCGTGTTGAGGCCACGGAAGTCGGCATCCCTCGCGATGATGGCCATCATATATAATCACTGGTAGATAGCCTTTCAGAAAAGCTTTTCAGCGCCCCTCCCTCGATCAACATTTGATGCCGTATCCACCAGCAAAACCCCCTCGTTTACATCACAGCCGACAATATCTACATCGGGTCACGAGTTTGAACAGTCTCGATGCTCTAGCATCCACACTTACATATCACAGAGTCTCATGTAACGCAACCAAATAGGTATCTCAAAGCATCATTAACATATTCAAATTCAAATTCAAACGGGGGTATCTACTATCCTATTCTAACCGGTCATCACTAACCAACCTGACATCACCCCTCCTCTCCCCCCTCCACACCTTACCCGCCTCGTTACACCTCGCCACCGCGCTCCTCAGGTCCCCGATCATGCCCCCCGGGCCACTCGCATACACCGTCGTCGGGCCGCGCTCCACAGAGCCGACAAAGTCCCTCACGATATCATCCAGGTGCGGCCTCCTCTCCGCAGGGACCTCGGTGTTGGTAGGGTGATGGTGCGTGGCGTCGTTGCAGTCGCAACCGCCCGCTGTCGACGAGGAGGAAGAGGCCGAGGCGACGGTGTCATCGATCTCGTCCTTCTTCTTCTCTCCCGTCTCCCCACCTCCTCCTCTTGTCTCTGAGGTATTGTTGTTGTCGTTGAGCTGGGGAGGGTGGTGCCGGTGGTGGTTCTTCTGCTCCCTCGTCACGAAGACGTCGACCTTGACGCCGTGGGAGCACCCGACCTCCTCGATCTCCTCGAGCTCCTCCCTCACCCACCTGGCGTCCACCTCCCTCCTGACGGCCCAGATGAGCTGCACCTTCCTGCCGGACAGCCGCCTCTCGCGGACCAGGCTCAGCAGGACCGGGAGCACGAACGTGATGCCCGTGCCGCCGGCGACGCAGAGCACGTTCGTCTCGGGGGTGAGCCCGCTCATTATATCAACACCGTAGGGGCCGGTCAGGACCACGGACGTGGTGAGCTCGCCGCTCTTGTCCCCCGCCTTGGCCATCTTCTTGGCGGCGAGCTGCGCGAGCTTCTTCGTCTCGCCCTTCCTCGCGCGGATGACGTAGCTATGCCTGACCCGCCCCGCATCGTCGACCACAGGCACGCTGAAGGGGGTCATCGGGTGGCTCTGCCACACCGACAGCTCGGTAAAGCAGAGGAAGAAGTGCTGGCCGACCTCCCACGCCTGCTGGACATGATCGAAATCCAACCTGACGACCTCACCATCTCCGTCCTCCCAGGACGTGAACCGCGCCTTTGCCGACTCGAAACCCCACCGCCCCCTGGACGGTATCCACTGGTAGTGCAGCATCCAGGTGCGGAAGGCCCTGGCGAGACGGTCTAAGAACCACAGCGCGATGCCGGGGATGAGGAAGCAGTCCAGCTGCTTCCAGTGCCCGATGATGGCGCCGATGTACACCATGGCGAGGACGTAGTGCGCCTTGCGGAAGAACTCGTACCCCGTCAGCCTGATGCCCAGGGGTGTGGCGAAGATCCACATCAGTATCAGGAGACCCAGTGCCGCGAAGCCCCACTGGATGTAAGCCTCCGCCGCCACGGAGTCCCACGAGGATGGCTGCGGCTGGTAGAGTCCCCTCTCGACGATTATCCATCCCAGTGTATGGAGGGAGGACTGGATGAGGATGATGTACCCCACCCAGCGATGGAGGAACATGAAGCTCTGGTAGGGTATACCTGTGACCAGGCTGAGGACCGACTCCCGGCTGGCGAGGAGGACCGAGAGCGGCGTGAGGGCGTACGCCAGCACGCCGATTCTATCTGCCCACGGACCGAGGGCTGTGCGTATGTTGTGCTTGCTGGGGTCGGTCTTGACGGGCGTCACCCAGACCTTGTAGATCATGCCTACGAAGGAGAAGATGAGGAGGTATCCGCTCAGGACGAGCAGGATGAGGACCTGCAGGCGCGTGACGTGGCCCAGTATCCGCGGTGCGAAATCGGGCAGGAGATATCTCGTCCGGAAGCTGGCCATCGTCCTCTTCAGCCTCTCCAGTCCGCCGATGGTATGGCCTTGCCGTTGCGATTCCGCCTTGTCTTCTGATGTCAGAAGCCCCTGGGATTCCGTCTTGTCCTTTCGTAGGAGCAAGGTCTCGTCCGCGGTCCGTGATGGAAAGAGTCGTCTCCCAATTGCCCATAGGAACAAGATCCCGCCGATGGAGGACCAGAAGATGCCCGTGTATAGCATGGACAGGTCGTGGGAGTGGTACACGAGGTCGAGGTACGCACAGGAGCCGGCGTCGTTTGTGCATGGCACCACGCGGGAGTAATAGCCCCAGTGGGGCTCATATGAAGAGCCATCCGAGAAGTTTTGGATGTGCGTCCTTGCGACCAACTCATGCGTTGCCATGGTGGATGACTGCGCTCACTGTCCGGCACCTTCAAGGTGGCGCGGAGGGACTGGATGGCTTCGGGCCAGAGTTTGGCAGGCGTGGCCCGGAGGCTAATGTGCAGTAAAATCCGTCCTGGTGCGACTATGGTCAACCACTCGATGATGTGTGATTGACAACGTTGATGTTGGTAGGTGGATAACGACAGCAATACTGAGATGTGTCGGGAAGGCAAGACATGATATTCGACCCTATCCTCCGAGTCTCAATCGGGCGTGACGTGACGCCACGCCAATGACCCGCATGATAAGCTAGCCATACCTTAAAACGGATCCTCATATCAGGTCCATGTTTGAGCATGTTTCTTAGCAATTGGAAATGACACCTGAACGAAACCACGCGGCGGTGGCACCGCTAGGGCCGCTTCGGCGGAGGCGAGTTTGTTCCTGGACAGTCGGGCCCTCCTGCAACCTCCTGCGGCCTTTTGAGCAAGTTTTCTCGGGAGCGGTACGATTCGGCCCGCCAATGACTTTTAGTTTGATGCCGTGTTTTCACGGAGCTGCATCAGGAACTCGGCGGTAGCTCATGCACGACTCGTCTCGGTCACCCTTCTCTTCCCAATTGACAATCGTCTTGACCGAGTTAGCCCTCAGAGAAGGCACCGCCGAAGGCATACATGTCGCTGTCCTCTATAAGATTTGAGGACAACTATCTGACATGCAGGGCATCCTACAGCTTCTCCCGGCCCGCGCGGCCCACGCAGTCCGGGGCATCTTAGCGGAGATGAGATGTCGCGAGTGGGTCCGGACCCGGGAGCATCCTCAACGGTGGAGACCTCTTTTGAGCAAGTTTCCAGGGGTCTTGCTACGGGACGCGTCTTGGCAGATTCTTGGTGCCTTTCGAGGCCTTTTGATTTGTCGACCTGATAGGTATTATGGGAACGATTTAAAGCTGAGGAACCCATTCAGGGTTTCGACCCCATCCCCGACTGCCTAGCTCAGGGATCGCTGGTCAGATCTTCGAGCAGGATGACGGTATATCATTCCTTTTCTTGACATTGAGTTGATATCTCACGAGGTGGTGTCGCAAACTTGCTCAAAAGACTCAAGATCCGACTTCAACTTGCGCAGGCTGGCGCATTACGGGCCGGACTTTTGAGAGAATATCCCTCGTGGACCGCCTCCCGAATCAAGCTTCTGCATTTAGTGTTGGGCAAACGACTACTGTGTAGAGAGTATTGAATCTTGGAACATCCGCCGTGTACAACGAAAGCCGTGGGAACTCTTTGGCATACTGGCCCTTTGCGACAACGACCTTCGAACCATCAATCCAGTCGCCTCTAATCCTCAGCCACGAACATCATCGCTTAGGAGGGACTTACCTTCCGAAGATCAATCCAAATGGATATGGATATGAGCTCGTCCATGTCGTCGTGCAACACGTCGGTAAGCTATAAAACGGCCCCCTTCCCGCTAATCCCGAGCTGGTTGCTGATATCATATTCCAGATGCTATGGAATTGGCAAACAGTCGACTCTTGCTTTCTATCCGAGACATGGCACGTCTCTAGCAACGGCATCTTCGCAGCATCCTGCATCGGCACTACCCTGCTCGTCATAATCCTCGAGGCACTTCGACGGCTGGGGAAGGAGTACGATGACTGGATAGTAAGGGGTTTCCAGGCCGGTGCTGCATCCCTGACGGACGCCTTCCCAGCACAACCAGCAGCGCTGAAGGGGAAGGACGGAAGCGTCACCAAAGGGGGCATCGAAACGACAAGGGCAGTACGGAGGAATCGAAGGGAGGTGGTTTTTCGAGCGTCGCCGTTGCAGCAGGTTATCCGGTCCGTGATCCATGCCATCGCGCTGGGGTTGGCTTACATAATAATGTTGCTTGTCATGTCGTATAACGGGTATATAATCATCTGTGTGATTATTGGTGGTGGTCTAGGGAAGTTCTTTTGCGACTGGATGACGAAACGAGTGCTTGTTGGCTTGGACGATGATGATAATGTGGGCGAAGAGGAGAAATCGGCTGGGATCGAGGAGCCGAGCATGTGTTGTGGTTGATCGGCCAACTACGCATGTGAAGTGAAGCCCACTCAGGAAGGCGAGGCTATCCAATACGATTGATGACTAAAGACTCTTTCCAAGATGCCTCGCTGCTCGTGATATGTCAGACAAGTTTCAGACCTCGAGTGTCTCGCCCATGCCCCCCACTTAGTTGGCATGAGACCCCAGAGTTATCGCGGTGCCACTTCTCGATGGCGCATTCTTGACATGCCCTCTGCCTTTCGGTGTTGCTCCCACTCGCGGGGACCTCACAGCCAGTACTGCTTGTGTGGGAACCAAGCTAACCCTGGGAACGTTTCAGGTTCTTGACGCGATCAAGTGGCAGGCAACGCTTGGCGAGGCAGGGGAGCGGGCCAGTAGAGCCCACGAATTTCGATCGTAGTATGAAAGGAGCATATTGGATTTCCGAGAGGCTTTAAGGGGTTGAGGGCGTGATGTTTCTGCTGAGAAAACGGATAAGAAAGTCCCTTGTAATGGGTGAGTGGGCGGGCTGGAGGTTGGCGCCGCAGGAGAGGAAGGGGGCTGGGCCGTATGGATGACCACACATAAGATGGACGGTCGGTCTAACATTGGGAGTGGACGAGGTGGAATAGCTTTTGAACTTCGAAGCAACTGCTAGTGATCACAGCCGAGCCAAGACTTGGCACCTTGGACCCGGCACCTGGAACCCCGGAAGCGGACCTGGCCCAGAACGGATCCGAATGTGGGGTCATCTTCCCCAGATTTCGCCCAGAACACGGGATCAGAACCCGAGGACCAGAGCCCGGGGACTTGATGGGGGTCAAATTAAGCTCTAACGGCTCCATAAATCGAGGAGCATGTGGGAGTCGTTGCAGCATTGAGCATTTGAAGTGTTTATCTAGGATCAGGACTGCATTCTGTCCCGGCAGAAAAGCGAAACGCGCCGTAAAGCACCGTGACCGGCCCAGAGGATTGAAATAAAGTGCAAGTTGGTCAACTCAGCCATCTTCATATACGCATCGAAGCGGCTTCCAGTCCCGGTGTCCGCAGTAGAACCTGCCTTCGAAGCTTAGCAGAAGTAATGGAGTGCTGTCGGTCATGCTATCGTTTTACTTTGGAGAAAGAAAGAATGGTGGTCGAGTACATATGGTGAATGTCAATTGATGCACTTTACGTGCGCGGGGCAACATGTCATACCAGTTGACCAGTGACGCTGGGCAACAAACAGCAACGTCATCTCGACGTTCGGAGTGCCGTAACTACCAGTTATGCCCAGATGAACCAGACAAGTCGTCACCAGTCCAAATAAAAGGGGTCCCCCAGGGGCAAGCATCGAGCTGTCTGCACCTTCGACCACTTAGACAACTGTATTACGGATCATTGCAACCAAGAGCTGAATTCGGACAACATATAAGATCGCAAGGCAATCCGAAACGACCTATCACCTACCATCTGTAGTCGTATTCGCTACTACCAGTGCCACAACGACAACACAATACAACAAATAAAACGAGAAATACATCAGAAGCCACACAGCAGAGATGTCGTCGTCACGAGCACTCCGATTCACCTCCCAGGCCTCGCGCCCCAGCCTCTCCACCATCTACCGCACCCAAATAGCTCGTCCTCTCGCCATTCCTCAGACCCGCACCTACGCCGCGAAAGGCGAGGGTGAGAAGGATGACCTCGGTGGCCCAGGCGGACAAGAGCCAGTAGATCCAGTTGCGCGCGCACAGCAGAACGCGTAGGATCTTCCCGCGCCGCCTCACATGCCCATCTATGCAATGGGCTGTCTGCAATGGCATTGCTAACTCATGATTGCAGGAGCCTGCGCAACAAGACCATCTTAGGCATGGTCCTCTTTGGTGTCCCGTTGTTCTACTTCGTTGGCCGACGGAAAGAGCCTGCCCGGGCCTAGGTCGGCTTCAGCACGGTCGTTCAACTGGTTGATGCGCTGTGGGAGTTATGGAAAGCGATCAGGGAGCAGCCTATCACATTGATACGTTCTATGGGGAGGGCGGGTAGCTACGGAACGACTGGAAAGTCTTCTGGAGCAGGATTATTTGAACGAGACTCACGAGAGTTGCGGGTTCTAGGACCTTGTTACATGCAGTACAGTTTCTGGTATTAAAGGATGGACTTTAGTCACAGATCAGGAGGCGCGATTGTTACACTATAGCGGCTTACTTGAACAGCCTAGAGTTGAAAATGGAATAAGATTACTAACATATTTCCATGGAGAAAGGATTGGTGTCACTGGAGTATGGCACCAGTCTCATGAGGGAGAGAAAGGAGATCACGCGTATCTGGAAGTTCGATGTTTTGGAGTCATCGAGGTTATACTGTTGTGCCCTCTAGGTTTGGCTCCCCTCCTATTCGGGTCCAGCAGGCCTGCTACTGAAACCCTTTTGTTGAATACAGAATGAAATAGATGCTGAGGGGAGATTTTCCCATAGATTTAGGTACCAATGATTGTCCCTTAACACGTTACCCGTACCGGGTGCTCTTTCCACGCCAACACTGTCCAGAGCTAAATAAACAGAGCGTCCACCACCGATATCCATTTTTATATATTTTCAAGTTGTTAGTCTTATACCAGGTGAAACATTCTTAACTCGCTGTTTTGGTGCATGCGCCTCTCAAATTCTTCGCCATCCATGAGCCTGTCGAGGTAACTGTTCTTCGATTAGAGGCGCTTCTAGGTGTGTCAATCTTGAAGGAGCTTACCATTCGCCAACCAGAGCGTATTTATCTGCTCCCTCTGTAACGGTGCTAGGCCCTAGTGGGCGAATAACTAGAGGTACCCTTCCTCCGAGGACAAGACAGACTCTATCCCCTTCCTCAACTGTTCCGTCGGCAATACCGATATGGCCTGCTTCTGTCATCACGATAGCACGACCGCACAAAGCACTGAATACGGCATCTTCATAAATTTTACTTCTCCTGCGAAGCTCTGATCCAGGAATCTTACCTTCGCCCTTGCCATGCCATGCCGTCCACATCACCTCGATTGCCTCTGCGACAGGGCTTATAGCAGCCTTTTGCGGTCCATTCGGTCTTACTCTTGACGCAATTATCGTTCTTTTAAAATCTCTTACCCTTTTCTGTCGACCTTCCTGTGAGTAGGTCAGGTCCACTAGCTCATCAAAGACCTCTAGCAATTGATTCCGAGCAATGTCGTTGCCGAACTTCTCGATCGGAAACTGTGCGAGAACTCGAATCCCACTGATTTCAAACCCTCTCAAAGTAAGCACGCTGCCCTGGAATTGCGCGTAAGCTTTACTCATTGCGTCAGCCCTATAGTTATTTGGCCACAGTAGTATTCTCTTTCCACGCATCACTGTCCAGTCTGGGCACCAGGACGGGAGGGATAGCGCTGTTGCTGCATTCGCGTTGTGATGGGACAGGATCTCGAGAGTTTCCGAAGAGCTGACGGCGGCTTGCACAACAGACATGTACACAAGAGACACAGGCTGGTTGTAGTCAGGTACGAGAAGTGAATTTTCGTTCATCAGTTTATGCAAACTGAAGACCTTGTCTCGCGGATCTGACGCCTGAGACCCCCTGAATCTGTACAGAACACCGATTGCTTGTTGTTCAGGCCGTTTGTTGCGTTGAAAGTCCAATCGTATGCTCAAAAGATGATGGATTGGCGTGTATGCAACGTGTCGTACGAGGTCAGCCATCTCCCCTGGCACCGTACCATTGTATCTATACTCGACGAGGTTTTGCAAGGCAATTTCGAATATAGACCCATCCAGTGAGACATTTCCGCAGATAAACAGGATCTCCCGAGCGACAGCGTATTCCTGAATTATCCAAGAGCGTCGCCACCACTGTCGGCGGAAGAGCTTTTCCAAAGCTTGCCAAGCAGCTTTCCGGTTCGTATCCGTGATCCATGAGGCTATTATATCATTGGCTTGTTTTTTGAGTTCTCCCAAGGCGTGCAGAAGGCCCACCGCTTTGTCACTTTCCTCGTAATTCTCTCCAAGGAAGACTGTAGCTTGAGAGGCGTGGGTGTAGACTGCCCACATTCTCGCAACTTGAATGTTCTTCTCAGCCGGGTCTGTTTGGTTGATGCAAACAGCGTCGATCCATAAATTCCTCGGAGTCTCTCTTCTAAGACATCGCAGCGCTGTCTCCAGATTCTTAGTAACCATTACATCGAGGCCATCAATCTGAATCAACGCTGTACTCGTTGGATCTCCCCATGTATAAGATAAGGCTTCAAATGCCCCATCACACTTCCCGAGGGTTGAATAGCTTAGAGAACAATGGATAACAGAGCCGTGGTTTCCTGGGAAGAGAGTGATGAGACGAATTCCCCAGGCATTAGACGGCTTTGTACACGTCTCATCGACTGCAGAATCCTTTAGAGGCTGATAAAGTATTCTATGTACATTCGACTGATCCATATTGATGCATTTTCTTATAGTATAAATGGGCACCAGGCTATATCTTTCCTGGCCTGAATATGGGAATTGGTGGGTGAGTTCTGCGAAAACAGTACTACTATGTAGAGTTAGACGAATGGTGTCAGCTCGGGCGGGGGAGCTTGAACTAACATCCTCCGGAGCCGCAGCGCTTTCTGGGGCTTTTGGTGCACGCATAAGAGCGCCACAATCACATATGGGTTTGGAAAGCCACATTGCTAGTTATTGACGACAAGCGTATATCACACGAAACAGAGTAGAGCGTGCAAATGAACAGCAATGATATAGATCAGAAGGCAGACGAGCCAATCTTTTGAGATATGTCTGCAGCTCAAACTTGTTGGACATATATAGATGTGGGAAGGCCGGGATAGAGGTCGCAGCTCGGCGGCTGAAGTACACTGTACATCATGTCGACCTGCGCCGTCACTGTTAGGGACCCTGAAAATGAACGCATGCGCTCCCTACTATGTAGGTAGCCTATATGGGTAGCCTCAACACCGATTCCTCAGCTTAATGTGTAAGGACCGAAGGATGGTTTAGCATGACATAACAACATACAACATCAAGGAGCTTGGCAGTTTGTACCTAACAGCTCGCGCATCTTTATAGCTTGCCAGGCGTGCCAGGCCAGACCCGAATTGGTGAGACAATTGGGAATCGGGAGCCCAAGACTTATCTGGCTCGGGCCTCTACTCGTATCTCGCCCAGGCTTGCCGCCCGCTTATCAGGACGTTGGTAAGTTCTTCGTCAAGTACCTGAAGAGATCTCGCCATATTATAGATGCTCCTGATGTTATTGGGCCTCAGATTAACGTTGCATGCATGTTTGACAGGCGAGCTGCATGTGTTGGACTCCACTGATAACCACTCACACCAGTTGATGGTCGTTCGACCGGCAAGTCGGACGGTACCCCTGGCTGTAATGGCACATGACCCCAATGATATCTCGGCGGCGATCAGAATTTATCATGAAGAGACGCCTCTACTCCAAGAGTCGAGGCCTTTCTACCAACCGGTCTCAATCGAAGTCTGCTCGCCCATTTTCTTACACGGCCAGGAGTGTGATGCTGGCTGCGACGACGATATCACTTCCTCTACATCACGAACTACACGGCCACCATCCACAATGACAACCGACGACCTCACCAAGCAACCAACGGCCGAGGATGCAGACACACTCACCAAGCCCAAGATCGGCCAGACGACCACCACCGCCATCGCCATCCAGACCGAGCACGACCTGACCTTCACCCAGGCATGCCGGCTCTACCCGTCCGCCATCCTCTGGAGCGCCTTCGTCTCCCTCGGGGTGATAATGACCGCCTTCGACCCGCAGCTCCTGGGCAACCTCTACGCCACGCCGCAGTTCCAGCGCGACTTCGGGTACGAGTACGAGGGCGGCTACATCGTCTCGGCGGCCTGGCAGACGGGCCTCAGCATGGGCAACCCCGTGGGCCAGGTGGTCGGCGCCCTCTTCGCCGCCTACCCGATGGACCTGTACGGGCGGAAGCGCACCTTCGGCGCCTGCGTCGCCCTCACGGGCGCGCTGGTCTTCATCCAGTTCTTCGCCCGCAGCCTGCCCGTGCTGCTCGTGGGCGAGCTGATCGGCGGCCTGGTGCTGGGGTGCTATGTCGTTATAGCGCCGGCCTACGCGTCCGAGGTGTGCCCCGTCGCGCTGCGGGGCCACCTCACTAGTTATGTGAACTTGTGCTTTGTTATCGGCCAGCTCATCGCGAACGGGACTACCGCGGGGACGGAGGCGCTGGATAACCACTGGGCGTATAGCTTGCCTTTTGCGCTGCAGTGGTTCTGGGTCGCGGTCATCCTGCCGGGTATGTTCTTTGTGCCGGAGAGCCCGTGGTGGTTGGTCCGGAAGGGGAGGATGGAGGACGCGGAGGAGGCGCTGCGGAGGCTGGGGAGTGAGAAGGTTGATGTCAAGGCCTCGCTGGCCATGATCGAGGAGACGGATCGGTTGGAGCGGGAGCTCGAGGCTGGGAGTACTTATTGGGATTGTTTCAAGGGTGCGAACCTCGTGAGGACTGAGATCAGTTGTGGTGTTTACTGTGCGCAGGTGCTGAGTGGCGTCTACCTCGTCAACTACGGCACTTACTTCTTTCAACTCGCGGGACTGCCGACGAGCAGAGCTTTCGATATGGGCATCGGCTTCTTGGGTAAGTCTGCCTATTCCTTATCCTCGAATAATTGTCTGACTGGTCTCTACAGCTGTTGGTTTCGTCGCAACGATACTCTCCTGGGCCCTTATCATCCGCATCGGCCGCCGACCCATCTTCCTGGGCGGCCTCCTGGCCCTCACCATCCTCATGCTCGTGATCGGCATACTCGACTGCATCCCCGGCCGGCCCTCAGGCGCGATCTGGGCTGAGTCCTCCCTGATGATAATCTGGAACTTCGCCTACGACCTATCCGTGGGGCCCATCTGCTTCGTCATCATCTCGGAGGCATCAGCCACGCGCGTGCGGTCCAGGTCCATCGCCGTGGCTACCGCCGCGCAGGCCATTCTGGGCATTGTCATGACAGTTGCTATCCCTTATATGATCAACGCCGATGAGGCAGATATGCAGGGGAAGCTTGGTTTCTTCTTCGGTGGGCTGGCTGCGTTGTGTTATGTCTGGGCGTATTTCCGCATGCCTGAGACGATGGGTCGGACATACGAGGAGTTGGACTTGCTATTTGACCGCAGGGTGCCAGCGAGGCAGTTCAAGGGCTATCGCATCGGTATGGCTGAGACGGATGGAGTATGACGATGACCAGGTACAGCGATGATGACAATTATCAGGCTGTAAGGTCTGCCATTGCCTAGATGTGAATTGAGAGCCCGGGTACCTACTAATTATATAGTAGGTGTGGAGGCTCGTATATCAATAAGACCCAATCCGACGAATAACGGTATACACAAACCGAGATCGACCCCTTAGAAGCTCCTTAACTGAATCTGAGTGATTTCCGTAGAGCATCTGGGGACCTTGATGGCATATCAAAGCGTTACTATGAGTACCTGGGCTGTGTCTGACCGGAGGCCTGGTATATGGCCTGGACTGCTGGAGTAACCGGTTTCAGACCGAAGGTCTCTAATTTTGGGCCCATAGGTTTATAGTTGAGGATCAGACCGCGCAAAGCTGCTCTCAGAGGTGGTCTTTGCTCTGGGGGTCAAAGACCTTTGAGCTACCCTCGGATGATAATTAATACTGTCTATATCAATAACAAACAACTCCTCGTTCTCTCTCGCTCCATCGATCTGCACTTTGGAACAACGCGACCACTTTGTCAATCTGTTGTTCCACCTTACTTTTTACTTGCCCAAAAGCATAAGAATATATTACAGAATCGCATAACCGTATCAAGCTTTACGGGTGATCAGTCTCAATAAATTTACAAAGATGTTCAGCCAGCGCTGTTCCTGCGACTCGTGCGACAGACGATGGAAGCGCAGTCTACGACCTCCTCGCTCAGACGACCACTTCTGCGACGACCCAATTCACGACTGCACTCGGCCTCCACATCTCGAACCGTCAGCCATGCCTCGTCGCGACGTCGATCGGCCGTGCCTCCACGCAGACACAGACACCGCTCCCTTCTCGGCAGGCAATGACTTTTCCCTCGAGCGTCGCCACACCAGCTTCGATTCCGCACAGGGCCCTGCTCACGAATCAAACCCACATTCAAGATGCTACCGACATCGGTATTGTATGCTTACTTGCGTGGATGGCGATGTCCGAGCAGTGGACGAGAGCGAAGGAGAAGAGAACGTGCCACATGTGGATTGGGTGAGCACTGGGTACTACCGAGGTACGTTTGACATCTTGTGAAACTGTCTGCCGCTCCCTCATCGATATAATCCAGATTGGTTCTCTCCCAAGTCTTCAACTCACACGCTTTGGGAAACAGAGGTGGAATATAACCCCCCGCTCTATGAAGTAGCAGGCATCGTCGAAAGCCGAGGTCAGAAACGAGAATGGCCACCCACACCTACTTCTGGATCCGGTGCCTCGTTTCCTTCTCATCCCCAATTTGGACCCCGGGATCACCCGGCAGCGGCAGCTTTAGCTTCCCCATCGACACCGCCTCCTATCTTCAACCTACCTCACAGACCCGCCGACAGCACTGACATGGCTAAGGGCCGTGAGCGACAAGGAAAGATGGCGCGTAAGGACTCGGCCGAGGACCTCAAGCTTGACGGGCGAGTGGACTGTATGGTGCTTGACTGGGAGGGCGATGACATGCCGAAGCCTACGTACGAGGAATTGGATGCAGACAGGGAGCCCGAGGTAGAGATCAGAGAGGAAGACGAAGACAACAGAGTTCAAAGCACAGTATCCCCAGGGGGCTCCTGGTACGAGCTGAACAATGAGGATTATCTCCTTACGAAGGAGCGGGGCATTTGGGAGGAGCAGCGAGAACGGTCAGAGTGGTGACACTGTCGCGTGATCTCTTATAACGAGAAGAGATCTATGCCGATGGTGTTTCCATCTTGGACAGATCCCTAACCACACACATACTTATCCTTAAGTGGTTGCCCCACCAAATCATATAAGGATATGGCGATTTAAACCTTCAGGAATGCTCTGGTTAGATGAGGAAATGGGGAATCCATTAACAGATCCGTGAACCCATGAATAGGGGACAACACAAACTCAATTGTGAAGCTTTTATGTTGATAGTAAGAGGTTTCATAGGGCTCTAAACAGGGCAATCATGAACATATATCGCACTTGAGCGTCATATATCCTTACATGGAAAAATGCTCAACAATAAATGTCCCCAGAATGATGGTCGTTGCTGTTGCGATGGTAATCAGAACTCGATGATTCCACATGACTCTTCGAAATAGAACATGGCGAAAGTTATGGGAGAGCTATGTACAAGACGTAAGCCACCAATTATTCCCAAGAGTTCTTATCCCTGCCTACTATGTATGCCCGAGGAAGTGACACATAGCCACCGCGCGCACAAAACTCGACCTCTGAAGACCGCACGGCACGGCACGTGCTTGTAGGACATAGTCCCGAAACAAACCAAGTGCAGTCATCAGCTGACGAACAGGGACATCGACAACAACACCACCAACAAAGCGATGAAGGAATCCCGAGACACAGCAGAACCGGCCCCCGAACTTGCTCCCGCACCATCACCATCATCATCACCTGCACTCCCACTGCCACTTCCACTCCCACCTCCCGCCCCGGTGCCTGTACCATTCGAAGAACCCTCCTCCACAATAACCGCAAACTCAGCCACCGTAGCCCCGACACCATCATCCCCCGTGGCCTGGTTCCCCCAGATCGTAAGGGTGGCATACCGACCACTATACACAGGACTATCGAGCGTCACATTCGTAGTATTGCTGGCATACGAGGTAATCAGGTACACCGTCGCAGCGTCATACGGCGTGCTGACCTCCACGCTCTCGCTCCTCGTGACATTGACCGCGCCCTCACCACCACCGGCGGTCGCCGCCGCCGCCTCGCCGCCGTCGGAGCCGGAGGCGTTGGAGAAGGTCACGTAGTATCCAGCGGGGGGAGCCTGCGCCCAGTCGAAGCGGAGCCCGACGACGCTCTGCCCTGCGGTCTCTTCGCCGAGGTCGATGGTCACGCTGGACGAGACGTTGGCCGCGGCTGGTTGCCACTTCGTGGAGACGGAGCCGTCGTTGGCTGCGAAGGGGAACTGGCCTGGCTTGAAGTCCTGCGGGCTCGTGGCTGGGAGGCACTGGGCTATGTTGCCTGCCCAGGTCTTGATCTGGCCTATTTGGCGGTTTGGGACCACCACTGCGTCGCCGGAGGGAGGGAGCTCGTAGGCCACGGCGGTGTAGTTCGAGCCGATGGTGACGGGGATGGAGGAGTTGATATATGTTTCATTGGCGTCAGGGAGTGTCTTGGTCGGTATCCGGCTGAGTATGGTATGGGTCGAGTTCGAAGTCGCGTTGATGGCGTGGCCCTGCCAGTAGAACGTCCTGAAATCGAGGTTAGGTATCTGCGGTGGCAGCGAAGGGTCGACATTCAGGGAGTCCAGGCGCAGACGCAGGCCCAGGTACCCAAAGATTCCCACGCGGTTCGCTCCGCCTATCCCAGTCAGGAATGGATAGGCCGGGTGCGTCCCTCCATTGGCCGTATAGTCGTCCAGCAGCTGCTCCGAGTACTGGAACCACGGCGCCCTGATATAGGGATGGGATGCGTATACACCGTAGGTATAGGAGGCGCAACCGGAGAGGGAATACGCGTTCGCGTTGATGCTGAAGACGCCGTAGGTCATGCCGGGTCCGGTGGTGGACTGCTTGCCGGCGTAGTAGTCCAGGTCAGCCAGGGTGTAGTTGTTGGGGTAGGAGAGGAAGTCATCGACGAGGACCACGTCGGCTTGTTTCACTGAGATCGAGCCGTTCATGGTTGCGTACTCGAGGATGATATCTGCAGACTCAGATTCAGGAATTTCGATGTTGCTGGACTTGTTGGCTGCTACGGAATCGACTTCAAGGTTGAATTCTGCGCGGAAGCTGTTAGATCTCTCAAGGTGCGTCTTTATCAGGGCCATGGTGAAGCCTGGGTTGTCTACGTTGTTGGCGTATTCATCCTGTCAAAGTTAGTTCCGAATTCAATCATCATAATTAGAAGATCAACATTGAAGACTTACAGGATCAGTCGCGTTAGTTACAATCCATTCCCCAGACGTTGCGTTTAACGTAAGAAGATCCGAGTAGAACGTCGAGATGGCATCGTAGACCGGGAATAGCTCATCACTAAAAGTGGCCTCGTCACCTGTGACTGCATAGTAGTTGTATAACCCCAGGCCGATATCCCCGTTGATGTGGTACTCGTAGTCGAAGCAAGGGCCCGTTCCGGTGCAATTTCCAAATCTTCCACTGGTCCACGGGTAGACTGCTCCACCGGATGAGAACTTTCCGGTCTCATTCTGGGAAGACGAAAACGCCAAGTTGACATTCTCCTTCGCCTGTGGGAACAATCGCTGCCTGTAGTTGATAATCGACTTCGCTGCCTCTGGAAAGGAGACAACAAGGCCTGAAGATACCCAGATATCTGCATCCCAGAATATGAGGCCGGCATAGCTATCGGATCCGAGACCTCCGACACTTATACTATTGGCGTTAAGCAAGGTGTTGTTGCCTGCCTCGACGATCGCATTGGTACCGACGGTGTTCTGGAGGAGCTGAAACGGGTTGGTGATCGACGTGATTTGCTGCTCGATAATGTACGGGTCGGTAGGAAGGCTGCCATTTTCTGGGAACGAATAGTCATCGACAGAGTCAACCGTCAGGATAGCTGCCCACTCTGCTGTGTGTGACTCTAGCAGATCATCGAAGCCAGCTGCAGCTGCTGAAGTAGATGCATTCCGTGCCACAGACTGTGGATCGGAGAAGGCGTCCGTGGAAGCACCGCCAATATACTTGGTGACTATCGTTGTGCTCCCACCCGACAAGTCTATCTGTACAGACTGGGCAATTGACGACTTGTTCGCTCCAATGTTGGGGCTCTCAGTGATGGGCTCCGTCGTTGAGATGTCATCTCCCGATAGTGTGGAGTAAATATAAGCCGTGACGTTGCTGATGCCATTCGGTCGAACTGCCGTCCAGATTGTGCTGTTGCTATACTCGAATCCTTTGTCCACAAAGTCTGTCCTGACAGCGCCGTCCCCATCAATGATATCGGTGACAGTGACGTTCACGTCAGAAGCTGCTTGTATCTTCAATTGCACCACCGCCTGGTTGACATACAGCTTGTGCACGAACAAGGTGTACTCGATCGACAAGGGCGTGCCACCATCAGGAGTCCAGGTGTAGTTCCATGACAAGACACCGGTCTTGAAGTCCACCGTTGAGCTAAAATTGGAGATTTGTGACGCGTCAACTGAAGCATTGAGGATGCTGTCTCCAGATTCCACAGTCAAACCAGCCCAATGTGGCACACCACTGATGACACTCTCGCCGCCATACTGATAGAGCCAAGGGAAGTTGGAACCGTTGGTCGTAGGCTGAGAATCCCAAAACCCGCTGATGGTCGCAAATGTTTGTCTCCTGCTAAAGAGCGGCCAGCCACTGATCACGTCCCCATCCACTGGAGTGTCGACCTCGAAAAAGGGTCCCACAGCTGCGAGGTTGATGCCCAGGTAGCCATTGGCGAGTGACATGCGGGATTGGTAGTGGCCCTGGTCGAGGTTGGTCGTCTTCAGGACCCAATTGTCGTTGTCCCAGGTGACACCGTCAAAACGAGTGTTGTAGATGCGGTCCGCAGCAGTCGCACCTGTCGCTGCCAGGAGAAGCAACGCCTTTTCGGTGTGGAGTTTCATCCTGACGACCCTGACCTCGCTTTACCACGTTCGGAGTAACACTGAGAGAATGTCAGTATATGACAGAAACATAGAAAGAAAAAAACGGTATCGCCAGTACATAGATAGAAGGATTGATTACATACCTCGTGGTCGTGGTACAGTAGTGAGACATGGGGGGGTTTGAGTAATTACCTGGGAAGAAAGCAGTGAAGTACTCTCGTCTGGCCAAGAAACTCCTCCTGTAAACATCTCATACTTGCGTCTACGACCTCCACCAGGGTAATAGAGGTCAATAAGCTACCGTACGAGTGGATTGGTGAACTCATACCCACTTTTACCTAAAAGCAGCTGGTGATTGGTTGCGAAAGACATAACTGGGTGCCTTGGCTGGACCTACAAAGTATTGCCCTATAGAACTTGGGAGAAGCAGTACAGAAAAGGCCCTCTGTCAGTACGGTAGCTATGTAACCTCTATTACTCCGGTGGATGTGTACATTGGATCTTGGCAAAAAATCATCATCTCGTGACTCGTTCCCACATACTGGGCATCTGGAATGGACCAGGGTTCCAGCCACCTTCACGTCATTGAACATTTTCCCCCGGCCGGTCCGACAGACCGGTAAGAGAGACATCTGGTGAAGAACGGATGGAAGAACCAGGAGATCGTCCGACTTATGCAGCTAAGACAAGGGGCCAGACCCTCGGAATGCGGGGTTGAGAACATCATCATCCAGTCAAGGCCAGACTCTTCTTGGCTGGGAGATGAGATGACCAGAACAGAGCATCAAACTTCATGCAGTCAGACTGGATTGCTTGTTGATGCAGCCATACAGATGTTGGGTTTGATGTTTGCTGTCTGATCCAAGCACAGCGCCGAGGAGTGTACAAAGTGCTGTCATACATGTCTAAGACCTCAAAACAAAGTGCCCGATATTGGGGTGCTGCCCGAGTATCATGCAAAGCTTTGGATATAGATATTGCAGTCCCGCCAGTTACACAAGCTAAAGTACCTAGGTACATACATAAGTACATATTAAGTACATAAGTACATAAGTACAACAACATCGGAAGACACTATTGCCCACATCCTTACATAGTACGCGGGCAATACGAAGAGTCGCCAACGCAGTAGCCAAACAATTGATACCTAGGTTTTAAAATAGTGATCATCCACATACAAATGAGTAAGGTGCAAAAGCTGTCCATAGCTACATTGTTGAACGATGGAAAGAATAGGGCATCTAGAATCTCTTGGGCCTTGACTGCGTGCTAAAGGGTTTGTCTTTCAGTTCCCAGAACCTGAGGTGATTCAGATAGAAAGCGAGGGAATAGCACTAAGTCAACCACCCTGTAGATCGCCCACCCCCATAGTTCGCCCACCGTCCCACGCAAGCCACAGCCACAATAGCTACTTCAACACTCCTTTATTTCTCAACAACTATCTAACTTCAATACTTGAAAATATATCAGAATAACCGTCAGAATCGTCTAATTCTTCAGGTTCAATTGGAAGGCCTATAACCGACTATTGGGTCCTATAGATATTACTGATTATAGCGAACTTCGAGTTCGGGCTTATCTCTACCTTCCTTCGTTTAGTAGCCCTTATCACTTTAATCTAGCTTTCTAATCGTTTAACCTTTCGCTATAACTATATGAATTCTATATCCCTCTCTTCATACCCCTTCTAGACCTTACTAAATAGAAGCCGCTATAGCAAATTCCCCTTAACCTAATAGCTATATTTAGTTAGTTAGGTATATAATTGAATAGTCTTCCTAGGGGTAACCTATTCGACTTTAGACTATCCCTAAAGCTATTAAATCAGAGGATAGGTATACGACCTATGCCCTAGGGCAAGAGCTAGCTGCTCAAGAGTTTATAGGTATAATTCAAGGTAAAAAGGGCTTTATAATGACTTTATTCGGGTTCTTTAGGCCTATTTAAGCGTATATAAAAGGCATCGTATATATTGATTATCTATATTATAAATAGTATAGTAGGTAAGGTAAGGAATATTAAAAACTAAGTAGGGGTCCCCTAGTCTTATAGATCTACCTATATTCCCTAGCTATTATATTATACCTCCCCTAATAGCTTGCTTCCCTTAGATAGAAAGCTATTTAGTTATTTAATCTAGAATAGGGGTTAAGTAGCTATCTATCTATGAGTTTACTATTACGAACCTATTTTTCACCTATATACTTGTAATGAACACAACGTGGGTGACGTAAAGGGTACTTGGGCTGTGTACTGGGTTTATGT